>VXBS01003633.1:139804-255281 GCA_013400255.1 Sitta europaea | reverse complement strand
AAAAAAAAAAAAAAAAAAAAAAAAAAAAAAAAAAACAAAAAAAAAAACCAAACCTGTTTAGGAGGTTCTTTACCCCAGTAATTTAGAACCAGTGTTATAT
This sequence comes from Sitta europaea, assembly GCA_013400255.1. Taxonomy (NCBI): domain Eukaryota; kingdom Metazoa; phylum Chordata; class Aves; order Passeriformes; family Sittidae; genus Sitta; species Sitta europaea. The sequence continues at coordinate 255,181 of VXBS01003633.1, read as the reverse complement.
CAGTTCTGGCTGGAGAAAATGCACCAGAGGTACTAGTACTCAAGTAAAGTGAATTGAAACAACTGAATAAGAGACTAGTTAAGATGGATGCATGATGTAACATGTTCTGGGTGATTCCCCAAGAACTCTGAGGCTTCTATAGTACATCTATAAAGTTCAAGAACTGGATATGAACCAGAACACAAGACCATTCCAAGAAGAAAGAATGTATCAATCTAACACTAAGATCATTTAATACCTTTATCTGTGCTGTTTACCTTTTCCTAGAAAACACTACTCATAGGAAAAACTTGCTAAGTCAACTCTGACAAAAATAGCTTACCAACATTACTTCTAGCATTATGTAATGGACTTGTCATCGTATGCTCTGACAGATTATTTTAGAACCGGCTATACCTAAACATCCAGAAGAACACTCTTTGACTCACAAGATGTTGCTGTTTTATCTTAAGCTACCTACTACAAACAAAACAATACATTCACCTCTTTTTTCCCCCCATAACTGTCAGCTTTCTCATCCTGTAAGAACACAAAAGGAATGTTGTTCTAAACTGTGAAAAAAGCATTTCTCTAATACCGTAAGGCTTGAAACAAGATGTACTCCATTAAAATAGAACACTTTCAATGAAAACATCCCTGATTAATGACAACAAAAAGAACGGCAACTTAAATTAAATGCTGGGAATGCTTTTTTGTCAATGTATAGTTTTATACTGGTTTTCAGACTAGAAGGCACCTAAGATCAGGTGTTACCAGAACTAGTGTACTGATACAGCTAGAGTGGTGTTCTGCTTATTGGAGAAAACAATCACCTTTACTGGAAGACAGAGCATTCAGCACACCTTTTTTCCCCAATATATGCACTTCCGCATTGCAATGCATCATAAACAAATACTATTCAGGAAGCAATGAAGTAATGATCAACATAATTATACCATCAAAAGTTTATAGGAAAGCTTTGCAGTTACAACAGAAGGAAAAAATAATCCAAGGTAATAATACACGAAAGTTAAGTTCATTAAAGGTCACAGACACACACATGGGCATCATAGTTCAATAATATTTCTTTCCTTTTATATGTGTTAGTTCAGCTCATCTGGTAAGTCTTTGAGAACAAAATTTTCACAGAAGACCCAACTACTAGCAGGATGAACACAACTGTTGCGTGGAAAATGATCACTGTTCATGATGACCTATACATTCAAAGTAATTACCAGTACTGTAACCATGGCATAAGTGATAATAATTTCTTTAAGTGTCAAATTCATTAGTATTGTCCTCAAAATATGAGATTTTTTCCCACAGTCTTTATGTACTCCCAACCAAAGCTTTATACAAAACACTTCACCTAATGCACATCTATTAAACTGTATGCTCAAAACCGGCCTGAGCATGGTTTCTGCCACAACTTTACATTTTAAAGGAAAGACTGCAATGCCTGCTTAAAAACCAAAGGAAACCCATTTTTGACTTTCAGACCCTCTGAAGTCTAAAGTGCAATGTGATTGCCAGCTGGCCTCGCTCTGAAAGGGTTAAAAACAAACAAAAAATTCAACTACTTGTAGTTTCTCCAGCTGCAAAGCCAAAATACCGCCAGGTCTTCCTGCAGCCAGGGTAATAGATAATTTAGGCTAAAATAAATGTTTATTAAAAAACAGCGTTAATTTCTTGGCGGCGGTGAAAAGCAGGAGACACCCCTAGTGTCGACGTAAAATACTACAGGACTCCATACTGTATCTCCAGGCTAACTTTACGGCAGAAAAAGGGAAATTTAAACCCGTCATGATTGAAAAACCAGAGCGACTCTGGCACACACGCACACCTGGCCACACGGCAGTGCCGCAGCCCCGAGTGCCCATCGCCGGAGCAGTGTCAGCTTTCCGCGCCAGCCCCAGCGCACAGTGCCCAGTCCACCGGGCTACGTGCAGCACAGCTTTCCGGTCCGCACACGAGCAGCACAGCGCTGCTGCTGCTGCTGCACCGGGGGCGGGGGGAGAACCCCGCCGAGCTGCCAAACAACCCCCGCACGGCAGCGCTGCCGAAAGTGCCGGAGTTTCGTTTGGAAACGGCTCCGGGGGCCGATGGTGCCTCTGAGGAACAGACGAGGCGCAGCCCGGGCGAGGCGAATCCCCGGAGCGCAGGGAGGGCCGGGTAGGGGTGAGGTGAGAGGGCGCTGAGGAAGGGAAGGGCCGAGCCCGACCATTGCTGCCAAGGCGGCGGAGGGAGGGGGCGGAGAGCCAGCGGGGTTCCGCGGGCGGCGGCGGAGAGNGTGGGGATGGCAGGGGCGGAGGGGGTTTTGGAGATCACTGGGTCCGACTGTCAGCCGCGCCTTGCCACTGTAACCCCAACCTCGAAACCTCTAAACTCCTAAACCACCAAACTACGTCATCCAGCGCCAAATCTAGGCGCCTCTTAAACACCTCCAGGGTTAGTGACTCCACTACCTCTCGGCAGTCCACTCCAGTGTCCGATCACCAGACCAGTGGGAAAAACCTTTTTCTCTCCTATCTGATCCCACTGTCCCCTGACTCAGTTTGAGCCATTTTCTCAGGTCCTCTCCCTGCAGGCGGGGCAGAGAAGGCCGCACTGACTCCATTCAGTTGGAGAGAGCGATGAGGTTGCCCCGAGCCGCTCCAGCTCCCTCAGCCGCCCCTCTCCCGCCTGCGGGGAAAAGGCGGTTTTGGGGCTGACAGGAGGTCCCTTTTAGTAGTTGTATTCAACTTTCGTGTTGAACGTTTATTACAAAACGCAACTTTTTTTTTCTTTTTGCTACTAAACCAGGGCTCATCCAGGGTGATGACATACCCTTTTTTTCCCCCCTTGTATGATTTGACAGATGACTGTGTGATCATTTACAGTGCTGGGCATGCTAAATGTGACTATGGGACCGCAGTGAATGGCTTGTAAAAGATTCCAAGGATGCAGATTTCCTGACCTGGGCAGCAGATGTAAGTACAAAAGTATCTTAATAAACACAAGGTTTATTGGTACTATGGCTACTGCTGCTAACAGTTGTTATCTTTGCTCCTTCAGGCCTCTGCCCTGGGAAAAGTTCCCTCAGGAAAACTGCCAGAGCTGCTGGTTGTCCTTGTTCTCCCAAACACCCTGTGCTTAGGCTGGTCTCCCTCAGCTATAACCTGTAAATATATTACTATATGCATAATTATATATCTACGTGTGTGTGTCTGTGTGTGTATGTATGTATATATTTTTATGAGCTGAGCTCCTGGAGCCCCTGCTGCTTGAGCTTCCTCATGTGACTTCTGTGTTCTGCAAAAGGGAAAAAAAATCCATACGGGGAGAAAGCTCTGTGCAAGGAAGCATTTGAAAGTATGCCTTTGAGAGGTGGCTGCTCTCCCTATAGCTCTGGCTATTATTTTCCTCAGGTTTTTAATATTCTATTGCTTGAGGCTGCTCAGTAAAGAATCACGGAGTATTTAGTGTTGGAAGGGGCCTCTGGAGATCATCTAGTCCAACCCCCATATTTAACTGTTTTTAGAGTATGGTATTTCAGCACTGTTAATAGTTAATTATACAAAACTGAAGGAATTATACAGTGATGAGATAATCTTTGAAAGTGTATACATGTATCTTTGTTGTTTCATGCCAGCTTTGTACCCTACAGAGTCTACAAAATAAAATTACTGGGCTGAATTCAAACTCAGATGAAAGATTCAGTGACCCCTTTGAGGGAAGATTTAGGGCAATGTAATTGCTTGCATAAGTAAGGCTGACCCTCAGGGAGTGATCTCTATATATTGTGAAGCTTTAAGTAGGCCAGGTGACACCTTTAGAAACTTCTGTAAAAGGTAAAATAAATCAGTTAATAAAGAGGGTGTGATTTCACATTTCCGATGGTGTTTTTGCCTTTCTGTCCTTTCTCTGCTAAATGGGTTTATTTTGGAGCACCATGACACAGCACATAACACTGTAACAAATTAGGCGGTGATGTAATATAATAATTACGTTTTGTTGTGTTAATACTGCCAAAGAGAAGACTCCATGTTGATGGTGTTTTTCAGGTGTTTGATACTTGGCTCACAATAGGTAGACACTTTGCCAGGGAAATGCAAATTAATTCTGCCAAGTTCAAGGTGAATGGTGAGCTAAGGGAAGCTTAATCCAGGGAAGACTGGATTAATGCTTTTAAACCAGGTTAATTTTTTATGACCACAGCTGAGCACATGAGCTTTCCAGTCTAAAATGGTAATATCTTCCCCCTTCAGCTCCTTCTGCAAGAGGAACTGCCTCATCACTGTTGCTCCATTAGTGGGAGTCTGAGCTGCTCTAAGATTAGCAAAGGTTACCTTTAGCATGCGTGGAGAAGCCTGGAATCTTGAAATTAAGCGCAGAAATGCTGAGAGGAATGGGAATCTCCCATAGGGAAGTCTGCTCAGGGACCTACATAAATGAAGGATGATTGTGGAGTTCAAGAATAGATCAGGAGTTCTTCTGTTCTAGAAGACTGAAGCAAAGCAGAACAATAAATGTGCAGTTCTTAGAAACTGTTAATGACTGACGAATGTTCTGTTCCCAAACTGATATGCAGCAAGGGGGAAGCTTGAGCAGGAAGAACCCAGAGTGGATCAGAGAGATTGCTCAGGAAACTCTGGCAAAAGTAACTAAGTGCAGGTGGTGGTGATGAGTGAATCTCAACTGTGGTAATTTGCACCAGAAGAAAACAAAACAAGCGCTAAAACGTAAGTGGAAGATTTGAGTTAATAACAAATTAGCAAAACAGGCTGGTAAGAATCTGGTGGGCTTAGCCACAGTGGGAGGTTATGCAGCAGAAAACGGTCTGGTCCAGGGGGGGAATTCTCTGCCTGTTTTTTATTAACAGATACAAACGGTTAGGATGCCTCTTCTTTTGAGGGGAAAGAATCCTAAGTGATAGGAGGTCTAGGAATAAAATATTCCTAGATTTCACTAAAAGCTAGCATTAAAACTGACTGGCTTCTTGCAAAAAAAAACCAAAAACTTGAGATATCCAAGTGAAAAAGTAATCTTGATGTAAAACAGTCTTGCTACTTGCATCTCTGTCATTGCAGCTGTATCTAGCAGATGTAAATCTGGAGTAAAATCAGCTAAATTAAATCGAAGGAGGCTAGAATTTCTATTGACTAATGTAATGAGATTAAAATAAACAGAAATGGGGAACATAATACCTTATTTGTTACCTTTTTGAATTCCAAGTAGACAGAACCAAGAACCTAGGAAAATACAATTTTAATGTTGTAATACAGTTATGTCACTACTAATAATTTTGAACGTCTGGATGCAGAACAAAGAACTAGTGCACTTTTAATTCCCTTCTTTTGTTTGATTGCCTTCCTTTAAAATCTAACTTTTAAAGGAAGTTTAAAATGAAAGATGGTGTTTGTTAGTGTGTAGGTAAGAGTCTGTAGAAAACCATGGCTTGTATTTAACCCTTTGCATTATGTTACCTGTATTTCTGACTAATATTTTTGCAAATACTGATATGTGATTTTTTTTTTTGAGAGTAAGTTTCAGACATTGCTTTGTCATTTTCTGCTGTTAGTAAAGCTCACCTGCAGCATAATTGCAACCATTCAAACTAAGATCATAACATCATGGAATCATTTGGATTGGAAGGGACCTTTAAGGGCCACTTAGTCCAGCCGTGGGGCCACCTATGTCCATGATAAGCAGGGCCATCTTCAACTAGACCAGTTTGTTCAGGGCCTGCTCCAATCTGACCTTGAATATTGCCAGGGCTGGGCCTTCCACCACCCCTCTGGGCTGCCTACTCCAGGGTTTGGCAACCTTCACTGTAAAAAAAACCTGTTTCCATGTAAATAGAAACTGAATAAGCTACAGATAAGCAAATGTGTAAACTCTGTACCTGTTTGGGATCTTCAGTGTTATTAACCATTATGATGTAGCTTGCACAGTGCTTGACCTAATGCCTGGGAAACAGTTCATGTGCTGCTAGAGCTGGGCTCTAGCTCATTTCATAGCATGTGTTTTTGAAAGTGCTCTTTGTGATGCCTTAGCTGTCTCAAAGTTTTGAGGGTTTTTTAATGTAGCATGTGTCTTTGATGTCCTGAGCATATCCTTCTTTGTCTTGCCTTGCACTAGGCTTCATAAAAACGTTCCTGTCTCACAAACCTTGCTGGATGCAATTTGTAAGAAGCATTCCCCTCTCTGTTAAACCAGGGTTAGGGCTGCCACCTAATTAAATAATCTTCTGTCCTGATCCTTAACAGGCTGTAAGCAGCTTTTCCCAGCAAGGCAGGTAAACTCTTGGGACAGTGCAATAAAGCTTGAAAATACGCTATTTTTCAGTATGTTTGTATGTTCATATGTAGTAGTGTTTTATAAAAATCAATAAACTCTTACTCTTCTGTAATTCTGTAAAAGGAAGGAAGGAAACCAACCCTTTATGAACTAGCTTTGAGAGAAAGTGCTTTCATTCATAGTGGGCAAAGAAGGCTGTACTTTATCAGCAAATGACCTTTTCAGATAGAAATTAAAACTGTCCTTTCTCAGCATGTTTGAATTTCCTTGTTAGTGCAGGTCCTGAACTCTTAACATCAGTAAAACCAATGCACCATATTGATTCATCGTTTCAATTGTAATAAAAGAATAATAAGCAAATCTAAAGATACAATACTGACTAGAACTGACAAATGGTTGGAAGGATAATGTGCCTCTCATTGTATCTCTCTTACTCCTACATCTGTCTTTTCAGTTGAAAGAAGTCAAGGGAACCTGTCCTTATTTTCTTGCATATTTGTGAGAGCATGTATAAAGCACCAAGACATGGGAGGAAAGGGAGATGATACTTTTCAGATCCAGTAAGGCACAGCTGAAAAAACTGATCTGATGAAACACCAGAAGAATGCTGTGGGGCACAGAAGCCTTGTGAAGCTGTAGGTAATAGGGTGAGTTGTAATTAACCATTGATTTATTTTGTGTCACTGTGGGATGCCTGATTTCAAATTGCTGGGAGAAGTGCAGATGTACAGTTGTCTCTTGCATATGTGCATTTACTGAAACAGTGTTTGTTAATGCTTCTGATCTGTGGATCTTGCTGCCCAAGGTGCTGTGAATTAAATTACAGGATTGTAGGATTATTTCTTTTCAGCTTTTGTTTGTCATTAACAACCCCCAAGGACTTGAAGCTACAAACTGAAAACCATTACAAGAAACTTTTTGTTTTTTCTTAACTGCATTATGAAGAGTGACTTTGTGATTTCCTAAACTTACTGCCAGTTCTGGTTAGGATGAACTGGGGATAAAAATGCTTTCTTTGTCTTTGTCCCTATGTCTGTAGTAATCATGTTACCAGATAACTCTCTGCAGAAGAATATGGAAACAATTTGCAAGAAAGATTGAGACTAAAAGGTTGCGTTTTTCTAGGGACTGCTGTTAGCATAATGCTTTCATGTAGTGATCTTGTTTGCCTAGCAGTTTTTAAGAATTCCTGATGGCATCCAGCTGTAGCAGGGGTTGGTATAATTGGCTGCTTTTTTTTCTGAAGACGTTTGTTCTGGGGAGCTGTTGTGGGCTGACTGCTCAAAGACCTTGTAACAGATGGAAGCAAGTGCTGGGGTAGTGTTTGATTTTTTTTAATTTTTTTTTCACTTATGTGCTTGTTTTCAACCTTTGCAAAGTCTTATTTATTTTGCTTGATTCTGCTAGAGATACCTGTATATCAGCCTGACTTGTGAAGGTCTTATCTTCCTGCAGGAACTGATTAAGGCTCTAGAAACTGGTCTGAACAGGTTGTTAATGAGCTATTAATGTAGCTCCAATATTGTAGAAATAACCTCTTGAATTACTGTTTTATCACTGGTCAGGTATTGGCTGACTGGCTCAGGTTTGGGCAAGTGCAAATTCTGAAGTTGATGACTCAAGCAGTAAACCAGACCAATTATTTAATGGAAAAACAACAATCTGACCAAAAGGTCTTTATTTGTTCATTGTCTTTCTTGTAGCAAAGAGAAAAGTAGGGAATTGCTTTATTGTTGATCCTCTAACAGTTTGAGTTGAGGACAAATTTTGAATACCAGTTAGTAACCTCTCTCAAAACTAATCAGCCATACATGTTTTCCTGTGGAGTACCTTTTAGCATATCAGTATGTGTTCTGGGGAGTTAATTTGTGCAAGGTTCTGTGTCTATTAGCCTCTTTTTATTATCATGGAGAACAAAAACACTGGCATTAACAAATGCAGTCTTTGGTGTGATATTTTAAATTGCATCTAGCTTACTTGTGCATTTATTCTACAGCTGTGCTCATGTTATCTGTTTTCATTTGCAGTGCAGTCAGCAGTGTGAAAAAATAAGTAGCATGATAGAGCTTTCAATGAAAACATGATGCAGCATGATCACATATATTAATGTAAATGTTCAGAGCCCTTTAGCTGAGGCAATGAGACCACACTAAGGGAATCACTTGGGTGTGTAATTCTCTGCTAGGGGCTGCTGTTCCATGAAGAGACTCTTGGGATTGCAGATTGAGGACTGTGTTGTCATCAAGGGAATAGAAGCCCATATGCCAAAAAGATCTGTTTGTCTAGGATTTTTTTCTTTCCCAGGGAATTCAGGAGGTGATATTCTTTTCTCAAGGTGCAAAACACCTGGCCTATCAACCGTGCCTGTCTGTTGGTGTTTGGATCAACATTGGATACTGCCTTTTTCTTATCATGGTAGCATTCAAGTATTTTGCACCTGCAGCACAGAATTAGAAAATCACCACAGCTCTTTAGTGGCGTGTGGAAGTTTCAGTAGAAAGTGAAATTACACTCAAGCTGCTGGATGGAGATTCTGTATTTTGTTCACATAAAGCAGGTTCAGATCCTGAATCCCAAGCATTTAGACGTCGTAGGTTTGTTTTATGCTTGCTCTTTGCACTTGTAACATAGTATGGTAACCCAAGGAATCATAAATAGGCTTAGCTTCCTGGCATCCTCTTCCTCTTTAGAGGAAGGTAATAGACTGCAGGTAACAACAGACTGCAGTGTTTTTGCAGTGTGTGTGTGTGCCACTAAAACTACTGGGAGCTTTTGCTTTGCACTGAAGTTAAAGGATCTATTACAGGAATTAAAAATTAGCTGGACTTGCTGTTAATCTCTGTTAATCTCAGGATTTTGAGTGATTTAAGTTTTTGGGCCTCCATCTTGCAGACAACTGTCTAATTAAAAGGGACCTTGCCACGGATGGTGTGTGGCTTGTTACCCTGGAACAAGGGTACAGTGTTAAGTCATAGTTCTTCTGCCTCCTACTTATTTGGCAAAGTACCATCAAGTTTCTGGTGTGGAATTGATTTATAACTTAAGTAGATTTAACCTCAGCTTCTGATCCATCATGCTCTTTCTGAACTCTCCCACAAGAAAAAAAGTAGAAATTTTCTTTTTCTGAAAGGATCTGCAATGTTTCCAGAGGAGATTTCAAAAGTCAGAATAAAGACATTTTCTCTTATTTTCCTATCAAAATTCCCCCCGATTCTGTCTCCCTGCAGACAAAATGTATGCATAATGACAGTGAGGTTCCTAAGTAAATACCATGAGATTTTGGTTGTCTTAGTCATACAGTGCTATTTTTCTTTCCTCTGTGAATAGGGAAGAATACTGCTCTCTGAAAATTGTGCATTTTATTTTGCAGCCTGCTTTGCACACTGAAAACTATTTCAGATTTTGTACTGTAAAGTACCATTGCTGGAATTTTGCTGAAGCCCAAACAGTTTTTCACTGGATGATAATATCCTTAAATGTACTGTCCCTAGTTTATGCAGCATGTGTTATACAAAAAGAGATACTCCAGGCTGTCCTCAATATGAAATCTAGTTTCAAAAAACCCACTTCTGTAAGCCTTGTCTGTGGCAGTAACAATAAGACCAGTAATGATTCTAATGCTTTTCAGCTGGTGGGGAATGCAACAGAACATTTTGTGACTTTGGATCATGTGTTTATGCATAAATAACCAAAAAGAGGCTTAAGAGGACAGTGTCAGAAAAAAAAAAAGTGCAGATTATTTGTTATCAGGATAGTACTAATAAGATGAGAGGAGACTGTGTTGAAAAAAATTGTATTATCTTTTAAAGAACTTCAACTTTGTCTTTTCCCATTTAGTTTGTTGTATGACCCCTTCTGCAGATATAGGAACAGCTGATAAATTGGCAGAAGAGAGTTATTGCCCAGGAAAGTAAGGTATGCACTTGAACCTCAAAATGCCATGAGACCTTTGTACTGCATGTAAATCTTGGCATTTAAAAAATATGGAAACTTGTTCAATGTTGTAATAAGCATGTTTCTGATGCTATGACTCCATGGGATAGAACTGAAAGTTTTACTGAAGTGTATCCAGTTCTGTTGGACCCTCTGGGTCCCAGTATTCCCAGGGTAAGTGCAGCGTGTGGATGAAGGCACTACTGCTGTTCTGACAAACCTTCTCAGTGGAATTGCAGTCAGTGTCTTTTTCCTGTTATAGCTCACACCAATTTTGGACTAGAAGTAACAACACTATAGTGGCTTTTTGGTCAACATAATTTGCAGTTTTCTGTCTGACTTGTACTCACAGGAGTATTTTGCTACCTCCCCAGAGCTAAAAGTGTAGGATGTGTCTGGGAAATGCTTGTTATGTCCCTCTTGCAAATAGAAACCATTCTGAGCAACACCATCGTGGCACAGTGAGGCAACATGCTACTTCTCGATTCTGACATCGGTAGCAAAGACTAAACACAGCTTATCAATAGTCTCTTGTGCTGTTGTGTATGATCTCTCCAGATCTAGAAGTACTTAAGGACCTCAGGAGCAAGCAGCTGAAAGCTTTCATTCTCTGTGTCTGCATCCCATAATCGTAGTCTGGGATGGAAGGGATTAATTAATGCCTGAATACCAGAGAGTACCTATCCAGTCTTTTGCTGATCAAATGCAGCAGCCACTAGCACTGGATTTAGCTTAAGGTCAGGGAAGAGAGAAGGGATGCTGTTGGGGTGAAGGTCTAATCTGTAATCCTCTTGGTGGTGAAACCCAGTCTGCCTCTCCAGACCAAGTCAGTCTATATGGGTAGCACACCAGATATGTCTACATCTGGTACAGTGAGAGAATTTCTTTGGTGTGTATGACGGATTCCACTTTTTCTCACACGTGTAAATGAACATCTGCAATTAATGTTGAACAACCTGCAGCTCTTCTTGTGTGGGATGCTAGCTTTTTTTTTAAGCACTGCTGTTCTGAAGTGCAATAAATAGAGCATATTTTAGATTAATTCTGCAGAGAAATAGTTTTCAGTAAAAACCTGGTTTTCAACCCTCAAAAGCCTTTGGATATACTCCAAAGCTGTTGCAAACCCTGGGAGGTAAGAGCCTTTGAAATAGCTGTGTGGAGTAAGCAGTGTTTTAAAAACAAAACAAAAATCTTCCCCAGATATGAGCTGAGTTATTCTCAGAGCCTCCCAGTTCCTGCAAATCTGAGTGACACTGCAAACAGACTTTTTAAAGAGGAAATGCTGCTACATGATCAAGGTCCTCAAAGGTGCTAAAAGAGCAGTGAATGTATAAAGTCAGTAATACTTATGGTATTAAGATTTAAAAAATCCATCACTGAAGCAGTCAGGACTCCCCTTTTAAGAGTATATTGTTTTTACAGTGATGAATTATGTATCTGGTTTGTATACTCATTAAGGAAGAACTAGCCTCACAGTGTAAATCCTTTAGTTGATTGATATTTTAGTAGCAGACAGTACATATTTTACTGCTCAAATGGTTAATTTGTTAGTGATGATGTTGTTTATCTTGTTCTGAACATGTCGGTGTTCATTCTGACTGAATGCATACATGTGTATGTTGTGGAATATGATGAAAGCTTAAAGTACTCAGTTTTTGGCATCATAATAGCCAGTTTAAGGATTTGCTCAAGTGTTTACATTCATGAGTAGCCAGCTTTGAGGCTTCTGTGTAACTCATGGCAGTTTTGGGATACTTACATTTCAAGCAAGTTTGGACTGGGATAACTCTGCAGATAACTTTCAGTTAAGATATAAAACCAGTTTCTCAGGAATTTCACTGGGAGTGAGTTTTCTTTCACTGAGCAGTGAGGCTGAGCTGGAAGCATACTGCATCCCTGAGGAGACCAGGGAAAAGCTGTTGCTATGGGCAGCCCTTCTTGCCCACTCCCTTAGAGCTAATGTGCAGGCTCTGCAGCATCTTTAATTGTCCCCAGGTGTGGTGTGGTCTTGTTCAGGCATCACACCTTGGTCAAATGTGTCCTCAACTGTAGTAAAGTGCTCTGGCCTGCTGACACTATTGTGATGAAGACCAGAGAAGAGGTCCAAACATTGTTATCTGCACAAGGTTTAGCTTGCACCCTGTTATTTCTCTTCTGGTTTATGGGAGCACTAAGCCCTTGAGTATTAACTTTCTTGTGGAGCTTGGGATGCCAAATCTTGATCATGACTACAGTGGTTGCTTGCTACAACTATGAACAAATCCATTACTTAAGCATCAGTGAGGGTGTTAAATGGTAATCCTGATGTCTAAGACAAGTGTTCTAGTGCACATGCTTTTCTGGATGTCATTTTGGGAACACATCCACTAATACTCAGTTTACACAAGTGAGCTGAAATAGAGGATTTTTAACAACAGGTTTGTCATTCATTTTCTATGTGACCTTACACAGTAGATATCTCAAGTGGACATGTAGACTTAAGGCCCTCTTTTGAAATGTCCTCTTTGAAATGCAATAGGTGGAGGATTCAGAAATTCTTATGCAAATGCATAGTGTATTTCTATGTGCATTGTTATTTACATAGTAGAATCCATATTTAACTTACTGAAAAGTACAGGATATTAAAATACAGTAGATTCAACCTTGCTGGATATGTCCAGCCTAAATACTTTTTTTGAAGAGGGAAAATATACAATGTCATCAATTCTAGATAAACTTCTGTATCTGCATAGAAGAGATAAACAGACCAGCCCACTAATGAAATTTCAGGTATTAAAAGCAAGAAAAATCTTAAAAGCTGCTTTTTTTNTTTTTTTTTTTTTTTTTTTTTTTTTTTTTTTTTTTTTTTGTGCTGCAACCTAAATTAACAGTGGTTCCAGTAAAGGTATTCAACTAAACTCTTTACTGTCTTTACTGTTTCATGTTTAAATGAAAACAGGATCCTTGAGACTGTGTACCATAAAAAGTTGGAAACAACTCTAACTATTAAATATATTGATAAAAAAAAAACCACTTTGAAATTGCTTTGCTGTGTAATAGTCAATTTATCTGGCTCTCAGCACAACTAATAGCTCTATTGTCTGTGTTTGGGAATGTCTGCTTCCTTGCTATGGATTACCTTGTAAATGGAAATGGATGTTTTGTGAATTAATAGTAACACATGTTTTTAATGATAAAAGGACATTTAATTTGACTTAATTACCTAGTTACTGCCTTTTGCAACAACACACTTCTTCCTGCAGCTAAACACTCCTTTGAAACAAAGATAGCTTTTATGAATATGTAACTTTTTATCACTTAAAACTCTCTTGACAGAAGATGCTAAAGCTGTAAACCTTGGTGTTTGAGAAGGTATTTTAAAATTTGGATGGTTTCTGAAAAAGATAATCAGATTCTAAGCTGAGTTTCTTCCCTCAAATACCTGCATTATCTTCAGTGATAAATTTGCATGCAAACTGGAGGAAGGCATTTGGCCTATTCTTAGAGCAAGTCAAAATTACATTCTGCTTCTTCATGATCAGCTGTGCATCTTCCCTTTTTATCTTGTGTGTCAACAAGTGCAGGGCACTGAAGAAGCTCTTTGCCTTGGAGGAACTTACAGCCTACATGTAAAGGGTAACTACATGGTATTCTGTAAATTGATTAGGATTAGGAACTCACTATTCCTTACCATTAGGTTGCAGTGTGTGGGTAGATAGCATGTGTGTGCATTGGCACCTGCCATGCTGCAGGAAGAGGGAATATACCATTGGTTTTGCCCTTCTTACTGGAAGTTTCCCACATATGATCTGCTTGTATAAACCTGCATGTGTCTGCTTCCTAACCCAGTTCTTAAAATATTATCCCTCTCAGCTTTTAGCGCTTTATGTAGCTGAAGTTTTTCTAAAGTTAATTTTTCAAGCAGTTGGGCTGGGGAGGGAATACACATGTAGTTATGTTGGCAGACTGGAAAATGAATAAAAATATAGTCAAAGAGAATAGCTGTATTAGGTGGCTGGGACTAGAAGCCTCTTTAGTTGCCCACTGTCACCTAAACACCATCTCTAACCACCAGTCAGTCATTGATGCCCACTGGGTGGATACAGCTTGATTTCATTATCACACTTTTAGGGCTGGATCTGGGTCAGGCTGAGAGAGGAGTGTAGTGCATGTGGACAGGCAAGAGCTGGCAGCAGATGGTATCATAGTGGGAAGAAAGAGACAGCTCATCAGCTAGCAATGTTTCTACTGCATTTTGTCAATTATTTGGTTTTCTTCAGGGAAGAACTCAGTGTCTGGTTAAGTTTTCTTGTTAGCTTTTATAGTTATTGATCCTAGGAAAATCATCTTCTCTACTCTGAACTTAGTATCACTTTAATTAAAGGCCATTTTGTATCCTAAGTAGCATGATTAGTACTCAAATTTTAGTACTGTATTTTCTTAATGAAAAATAAATCCCAAGTTACATGTAAATATTGTGGCAAAGGGTTCCCGAAAACTCTGAGCAGAATATTCATCTTTGTGGCAGATGGTTCTACAGTAATTGCTGATTCATAGTCTTTTGAAAAAGGAAGTAAGCTATTCATGAGCTTATGGACTAAGCATTTTGACTAAATTAACTTGTTTATATCAGCATACTGCTTTTGCAGTAAGCTTATGTCTTAGTTTGGAAGACAGGTATCTGCTAGGGACAAGCAGGAGCCTCTCTTGGAATGGAGAATGCAAACCTCCTCTCTCCGAATTGTTATAATTTTGAAATTAAGGGGCTCTCAGGCAAAGATATGAGGATAGGGATAACAGTTCTTTACTTGTGTTTAACAAGGCAATCGGAACAACAATAACTATGGCATTAACAACAGACAGAACCAGGGACACAGGCACAGTTTTCTCTGCCGCTGGCACCTTTCCCCTTGGGGCAGTTCCCGTCCCAAGCTGCCGGAGCGAGGAGGAGTCCCGGGATGCCGGAGCTGTGCCAGGAGCTCTGTGGCCGTGGCTGGAGCTCAGCGAACGCCCCTGCAGGCAGGGGGTGCGGGACAGGGCGTGGAGAACACCCCGAGAGGAGCGGAGCACAGCGGGCGCACAAACTGCGGCGAGGGGAGACTTGCCGGGGGCAGCCAGCCCGAGCTGGGCTCCGGCGGGGCCGGGGAAAATCTCCCTGAACTCAGAAACCACAGCCTGGCTGTTCCCTTCCCGAGCCAAGAGCTGCCCAGGGAGGAGTGAAGTCCAGGTGCCCGCCCGCTCCCCGACTACAGCCACTTTTGTTGTCTTTCCTCAGTACCCACAAGTGCCCAGTAATTAGTTCCCTATGAACTTATGGGGGAAAATTCTATAAGAAAACCCAACCCCCAACAGCTTAGAGTTAGAAATTAGTCTTATATTTTACAAGTAGGATTGATTTAATTTAGTGATTGCACGGATGAAAAGGACTCATACATTAGTTTTTCATTCGGTAAGTATTTTTAGGTTTTGTTAAACAAGAAGGCAGTTTTATTAATCATTCCTATTTTTCTTAAGCAAAGCCCTAAAACGTTTAAAACTGAGAATTAGCTTATTTTGTAGGGCATTTACAGTATAGTTTTCAGCATAGATGGGTTTCTCATTAACTTTTTTTTTTTAATTCTTGCTATAGATTTAAATTATCATTAACTTGTGAATGAATAGTAGTGATGCTTAAGCTTTAAAATTTTAATTTGTTTTTACATCTATTTAATTTTTAAAATAGGAGTAGCTGCCTGTGAGAAGGACGACTGCTTTCTTGAAGGGATAATATAACTAATTATATATAAACATTTATTCCATGCTTATCACCATAGTAACTGAGGCCTCAAGTCAGTGTGCTTTGCTGAGCAGGGTTGCAAATGCTGTAGTGAGCCAAGGCCTGAACTTCTGTATGAAAATACAGTTTCACGTTTTGTTGAGGCACAGCTAATCCCTGCTACACCTTTTTGACCTTGTGCCATTATTTGTATTCCCAGGGCTGCAAGCATGTCAGAAACCTGAGAGTTAATGTGTCTGAAAATTAACCTCCCTGAAAATTAGTGTGCACCAAATCATCCTTCTGATCTGCTCAAGTGTGCAATTGTATGGCCACTAGTGAGGCACTGGGGAGACTCAGGAACGTCTGATTGTGATAAGTGTGGAGAGACAGCTACAAATTAATCTAATTACAATGCTGCTCTGGAAGCCACTTGTTTAGGGCCTGACTATCTGTAGCTGAAATTGTTGGGTTGGGAGTTAAGCCAGTTTAAGTGAGGAAATTATCCAACCTGTATTAATTTTGAAGCGCTTCTTGTGACTTTGGAAGTATATCCCTGAGCCAAGTATCTACTTGGTGCTGTTTTGAGAATAGAAGGTGCTATCAGGATTGACTTTTGATGTCTCTTCCCATATGCTGACCTCTGACAACAGGCCATAGAATTTTATGAGAATGTTCACTTCAGAGATTCTGTTACAATTAACTTAATTGCATCTCTTTATTTTCATCTTCTTTTTATCCGTACCTAGACAATTGCTGTCAGAGAAACTTCATCTTTTTACTTCACCTTTCATTTTGACAGCAGCAAGGGTAGTACTAGCTATTTCTGTAGCCTGTTTGTAAGTAAATTTCAGATGTTTAAGATACTCCCTCTATCTTATAAAACATGACAATATGTGTTTTGTAATTACAAAGCTTAGAAACTCAGACTTTAAAACTCAGAAAAACTTGAAAACATTTATCCTAAAAAGTGGATAAAGGACTTTAATTTTTATCTGCTACATTTACCAGGTCATCATTTTTAGCCTTTAAAGTTCCACTGCCACTGTATTTTACAGTGCACTTTAGATCATCACTTCACCATCCAAGGTCCTGATCCCATGGAGACTTGCACACTTGTTTAACAATGCATGTTTCAAACAATACTACTGATTTATTACTCTTCATTTACTGTTACCTGATTTGAAGACAATCAGATACTGAGGCATTGGCATTAATTCTGCAGTGTTTGCAAACAGAGAAATGATTTGCAGGTGTAGCAAAGCACAGCTGTTAATCACACTTGCAAACTGCAGTGTGAAGTGTGATATTGTATAGCCATTTATAGCCTGAGTTTTTGAGAGCTGTAACTCTGCTTTTGGCTTGGCTAACTTCCATGGCTGTTGTAGATTATATTTGCAATCAAGTTGTTGCCAAACTTCTTCCACTCAGTGTTAAGGTCATGTTTACTACTGCACAGCTGCATAGCGAAGAGTTGCAGTAAAAGCAAAATAAACTTAAGACTATTTGAGGAGCAGCTCTCTATGGGATTGGAGGGCAAGTGGATCTTGGGCAAAAGCTCAAATTGACTGTAGACCAAAGCAGAATATTTTTGGCAGCATTTAAATTTTACTGTTTCATTATATCTGATGTGTTCTTGACTGCAGCTCCAAAAAAAACTACTTGTGCATGTTCTGAGTATTGTTTAAAAAGAACATAGGTGTAAGAAAACTGGAGTCTGCAGCTCTCCATATGTGGTGTTGGAATGGTGCAAGGTTTTCTTCTATTAGTTAGAGGGAGGAGCCTCCTAGAAACCTCATGCACGTTAAATTTCTGGCACTGCTCATGAAAAGAATGCTGTTGGAACACTTAAGGACCTGTTACTTTTCCAGGGAATGCTACACAGGCTACATGTGGTCCTCCCAGATGAAGGTTTAAGTATCCTACAAATGAGCTGCAGTGGAGCTTTCATTATGACAGAACTGTTCTGGATAAGACACCCACACCCATATCCCCCTTTTTTGTTTTAAGATCTTGTAGATAGACAGATTTTTGCTGGTGTGAATGCCAGTAACTCTTTGAGCTTAAAAACACCAAAACCCAAAAACCATGGCTGGGGAAGGACTATTACTGCCACTGACATTTTAACAAACCTTTTTTTAGCTAGCTTTAAGTAATGAGGTGTATACCGTGATGATCAGCTGCATCTGAGAAGCAAAATTCTCAAAAATAATAAGTTTTCTGAAAACAGACCACAGAGCAGAGGAGAAGGATTTTTGTATTATCCTTACATGATGAAAGAAATATATTAATATATTTCGTTAAACACCAAAAATCCATGGAGGACCAACACCTTACTGTCCCACTTATGTAAAAGCTTCAGCTGGAATTCTCAACTTTTTAAAGACAAATCAATCAAATATAGAATATTAGTGTGCAGGAACCAAATTTCTTTGTTTCCAGTTCTATAAACATTTTTTCTTTTCTGAAGAGTTGATTTTGAAACTGATATTTGGGGATGTGATCATACTAGCTTTGTGAGGTTTTGCAAACACGCATGCAAAATTTCACAGACCACTATTAGAATTGGAGATGTAATTGAGTTTTGGCCCAACTTAGTACAGGTTGTGTGTTCTCAAATCTCAGTGAACCTGGGTAGGGTCTGAAACCTTTTTCTCACACCTGGAGTTAGTTCCTTTTTCCACAGTTAATTTTTGTTATAGCATTATTTCTCTTTGTAGACATGATGAAAACTAATTGGAAATAATTCTCATTCTTACTGTGGTGGGTTTACCCTGGCTGAACACCAGGTGTCCACCAAAGCTCTATTGCAGCCCTCCTCAGCTGGACAGGGGAGAGAAAAATATAACCCAGGCTCGTGGGTTGGGGTAAGGGCAGAAAGAGATCACTCACCAGTTACTGCCATGGGGAAAAAGACTCAGCTTGGGGAAACAAACTTAATTTATTAGCAATTAAGTCAGAGTAGGATGAGGAGAAATATAAAATCTTCCCACACATACACCCTTTTCCAGGCTTAACTTTACTCACAAATTCCCATTTTTGCAGGCTCTTATTTGTTGTACTTGAAGTATTGAAGGTAATAACACTTTTGTGCCCATTGCTATTTCACAGATACAAATTACTCAGAAATGGCAGTGCATCACATAGACTATTGTAAGTCTTTTACAAGACAGGACAAATACCTTAAATAAAGCCTTCTTGGATTGTAAAACTTTTAAAGTTTTTAATGACTTTGGTAACGCTGAATGTATGTTTCAGTAATATCCAGGGATCATATGAGTATTTCAAATTCCATGGAAGTGAACTTCCAAAACAATGTGTTGACTTTGCTTCTGACCTGGAGGGACTGTAGTTGCCCAAGTTCAGGTTTCACCTTCAAACAGAAATCTGACTGAAGCAGTAGAGTCCTCATTACCGTTCTGTTTTTCTGTGCTTGCTTTTGTGTTTGTTTTGCCAGGCACTCCTGCTCTGGGGACTGTGGTTCAACTCTCCAGTCAAAATCCTGATACGCCTCCTATGGGAGAGTGGCACAAAGAAGAACCACTCTGGGATAAAAGATCTGGGACCCAGTAATGGTCAGCTTTAAGTAGACATGTAGTTTAGGAAGGATTGTACTTTACAGTTTATGTTCACTAATTTGGAATAAGAAAGGCTTGAGGCCAATAAAACCTTAGAGAGCCAAATGATTGTTTTAACCTTTCATCTTGTTAGAAAGTAATACTTCAAACGAAAAAAAATCGATCTTGATGTTTATCAGTTACATCTATGAGCCATAGTAATTTTACAGGTATGATAGAGTAGTTTATATAATATTACTTAGTTATATACAGTTTTAGTTATGAAATATTTACAGAGCTCTTTAAATAAAAACAGTTTTTTTCAGAAAAAAAAATTTGTCACAAAATTTCAGCCTTCTAAATGAAACAAATTAAGCATCCCAAAATTCCAGTTAACTTTTTGTGTGCATATATTTAATTTTCACTAGATATGCTTGAAAATGAAAACCATTTTTGGTTAAGGTTTTAATTGGCATGTGTTTTTACAGTCTTTATTTGAAAAGTAATTTTTGAAGGATCTTTAGTATTAGGTAATGCTTTAAATAACAGGAGACAATTTTCCTGTTTCGGAATGCTACAAAATTTTTCTGTTTCCTACAGCTTTTAATGTTCTTTATTTTTTTTTCAAGTGAAGTCAAGCAGGTAGATGCTTAGCAACTCTGAAATTCAAACTATATATATGGGTATCTAGCTTTGGTTAAAACATTGTAGATCAGTTTATAATACTGGAACCGAAGTGAAACCAAGTAATTCTTGTTTCCCAGATGAGTTCTAATTAGCTACCTTATTCTCTGTCCTTAACCCTTTTATCTTAAAATTGACTCCAGCATTTTCTGTTTCTCAGTTGCAGTTTCAAGTTGTAAGACAGCTATTGTTTTCAGAATCTTTAAAAACTCCATAATTTCATTTCAAATGCAGCAAAAACAACAACAACAACAAAAAAAAGTCAAAACCCCTACTTAGAGAAATAAAACAGAAGTCATCAAACAAATTGATTGACATAATGTAATTTTAAGTGACTACAAGTCCTACTGGAAAACTTGATGTCAAGTTCACTTTAAGTCCTTGCACACCCAGTAAGTCCAGTGAGTGCTGAAATGCAGTGTCCCTCAGTAAAGATTTTTACTGGACCTAAGGAGATTTTCCATGATGATCTTGGCTACCTTTCAAAATGTATCACTGAGGATGCTTTTTAATCCGTTTTCTATGTCCAAGCTTTATCTGTATTCACACTGAACTTTGACAAGACTCTTTGGACATTTCATTGGATAAAACATCAGCAACAGATGTAATTAGGATGAAAACAAAGAGATAGCTGAGGTGGCTTTACACAGCTGTCCCTTTTCTCTCTGGGACTTATTAATGTTAAACAAACAAGATTTTGATCGCTTTGCAGTCTTTTTTCAAACAATGCTATCTGGCCTGTATTGTTTCATTATTAATTTTTTAAAAAATATTTACATTTACCATATAACATGATAATTTTGCAGGGTTAATTACTTTTGAATACAAACAGTTTTGTTCTGAAAAATTACCCTGAGCATAAAGTCTGGTCTGATGTGGTCTGTAGATTGCAGATATTTTTGACAAGGCTTTAATTAACGAAAATTTAACACTATAAAGTTATCAGTCAGAGCTTGCTTTTCTGACTTGACATTTAGCTTTCTGTGGAGCTGACCATGGCTTGCAGCTGAATCTGTTTTTACTAGGTCTTGATTACATGTAAGCCAAAACACAGCCTGCATGATTATTCCATAGTTGGCTTTGAAATAATAGCAAGGATTTAAAGACAAGGAAGATTTGTAATATTTTTTCACCTATGACTTTAATAGGAGGAAGGGGTTCTGAGCAGCCTGTGTGGAAGCTGTCAGGCGTGGGGCACTCCAGCATGTTTAGAGCTCCTCAACATTTCCAAATTCAGAACTCGGAGAGTATCATCTTAGCAAGAGAAAAGCTCCCTCCTGTGGAAGAGATGAACCTCTGCTGTGACAAGGAGCAACCATAAGGGCATCACACCGTGATTTTAAATTAGCACAAAAAAGGCTTACAAGCACTATGAGACTGCAAATACTGGAATGCAAACCCTGCTCTCTGTTATTTTTTTCTCCAAGTAAGTTTCTCATGTTTTGTATGACTTATTTCTAAAACTGTATCTCAGTTATAACTCTTTCCTGTGTGTAAGTAAAACTGGGTCATTTAAATAATGTATTGTGGCCACAATGGACTCTATAGTGTTAAAGGGATCTAAAACAACTGATATTTTTACAGATATTGCTTTCTGTAGGTCTTTGCTGAAAAACCTTTTATTTTGGATATTGCTGTGAATTCAATTTTGTGGAGTTTACTTTTAAAATTTTTCTTTGCTTTTTCCTTTTTAAAAAAATGTTTGATAATCTGTATATCTTGAAGATCTGTATTAAAATGATTTTGAATCTTTCTGTGATTGGTGGTCCTTGGTACAAGGCTCTACTAAGCTCAAAGCCCTGTGTGACTTGGACAATAAAGCTGCATAGAAAGCATAAAGTTGAAATTGTGATGGAGGGACTGGAACTAGAACTTGGTATCAAATTCCTGCTAGAATTTGTTATCAAATTCAGTATTTTTACCTTTGAGCTGAATATGATTCATGCTTGTGATCTGAAGGTGGAAGGCTCTAGCTCATTAGCACATTAACAAAACCCTGAGGCATTTACTTCCATAAATGCTAATGTTATTCCCCTGAGAATGAAGCACTTTTGGGGAGGGGGGAGATAGATCTTTAGTATTACAGTGGAGTTTTAATTTTGCCAATTCCAATTCATTGCCAGCTAATGAGGACTGAGACAGTACTGAGCACTTTGACCCACTGCAAAAAACTGCTTTGTTGAGATTGAGTATTGGGATCCTGTCCATTGGGCAAATGGTAAGTTGTCATCTTGTTAAGAGATAGCTGGTTCTAGCTCGTGGCACTCAGCAGCATAACTTTGGTTACAAAAGCATGTGTTTAACAATGCTGTGTAATGGTGAAGTGAGGTTCGGTTCTGTCTTTAGAAATGTTATGGGGTATCGGCTTATTTTGATAGAGTTTGGAGTCATCTTTGAAGTAGGGAATGGTTGCTCTATTAAGGTAGTAGTCTCCTCATTTATGAGAACTGTGCTTTATGTGAAGGTGTTACACTTTGGGTGAACAATCCTAATGATTATGCATGTCAAGAAAAGCAAGATCCCAAACTGCTTGTGGGAAGTGGAAATTCTCATGAGGCTGCATGCAACAAAGGCACAAATCAGGGTCATGAGAGATGTTGGCAGAAGTGCTTTCTGTGTGAGCTCCCTTGGCCCTCTTTGATCTCCTTCTGGACCATAGAGCACTCACTGGCTGCTGCTCTTCAGGTGCCAGTTTGGATTGAAAGAAATTCAACAGTAGCAGAGGGGAGTCTCTTCTGCATGTAAGTACTTGTACTGGGTTCTGCTCAGCTGGTGTGTTTGTGTGGGAGGAGAAGGAGTCTGTGCAGCTCAAGTGGGCATGGGGAGCCCTTTACATGTGGCTTACAGCTCACTAAGGGCTACTAGGATTGCAGGTTCCTTCCTGGTACATATGAGTCACCATACCTGGAGGGATTAAGATGTCTGAATGTGGCACTTGGGGACATGGTTCATCAGTGCACTTGGCAGAGTTAACAATTGGACTCGATGATTTTAAAGGTCCTTTGCTGCAACCTAACCAATTCAACATTTGTATTATCTGTTAGTATCTCCGTTTACTGATTGGCTGGAGTAGTTCTGATTGCTGCTTTTTTCCCCTACAGCAATTTTTGTCTGGCTTCTTAAGAAATTGATGCTTGTGTCGAGCACTTTGTCTTGTTCTTCTCGTTCCTCTGCACTCCTCCACCCCAATATTATAAGTTTTTTATGAAAATCAAAAGAGGGACTGAGGGCCCCTGCTGAGTTGCTTTAGTTTTGTGAAATTACAAATCTGAACACAGTACACTGGATGAAATTAGTGCCCATAATGATAGAGGGACTGCGTCATGACTTGAACTGTAATGTTACAACACCAGGGAATCCACAGGACATGGACAGGAAATTAATCTCTGAGTCCCATGGTTCATCATGATACACTAAGAGAACAAAATAAAATGAAAGTTTTACTGTTTTTAGTACTCACATGGCAGTGATTTCTGCAAAGTGACTGTGACCTGGAAGAAATGGCTTTAAATATCTTAATCCTCAGCAGTTAATTTTCTTTTACTGGAGCTGCAGGAATTGAAATAATGATTAAAAATACAGAGGAGAAAATTTAGGAGAGCTGGACATTTACTCTTGACTGGAATGACTAATAATTTGTACCTGCTGACTTTAAATGAAGTCTCGTTTGACAGGTTGAAGACTATGGTTGAAACAATTTCAGAGATATGTTGTGGTGGTTTTGAAGTAATTTAAAGCACTGGTTTGTATCACCTATTGCAGATTGCACTAAGCCTTGTCCTCCTTCCAGGAATTCTGCATTAAAGGGGCTAAACAACAGGTAACTCAGAGCTGGTCTGAGATTTGACAGTAAGCCTACTTTTTTTTCACTGCATCCAAAAGACCATTGTCTTATTTAATTTTTCGTTTCTATGAGATTTTAATAAAAGCTCAGGAGGTAAGAAGGAGATGGGCTAACATTGATCCCACCCTTTTTATTCGTCAATTGAAATTCTTTGTTATGTAGAATAAAACTAGCTTGAATGTTGTTCAGCAACATGCTTGGCTTGGCTGAGCTGTGCCAAATTCTACTTGGATTACTTCTTGGAGTACTTCCCCATATGTCTTAAGGAGTGCTGCTCTGCAGGGTATTGATGTACTCAGTTGCTATGCCCTCTGTGCAAGGGCTTCCTTGCCCATTCCACACTATAGAATGTAGGGCTGCTTCAATCACCCTCTTGGATTGTTACATTACAAGTTACTGAATGACTGGGGCTGCAGATCCTAGATGGGATACCAGGCTGTTCCTCACTACTGGGATAAAGGAAGTAGGAGTGCCTGTTCTCTGGGGAGGGAAACAAAGCACTTGCACATGGATAGCAGCATCAAGACTCAAGTTTGAGTGAGGACAAACAGAATATTAGAGCCTTACACTTGGTCAATGCACACATCCTGCTATGAATTATTTTTGAAATCTTAGTATTTATTAGCATAAAAATTGATGGAGAGGCTGTCTGTCATTGTGTTTAAGCCTGTCTCCAGTGGAGATTGGTTTGTGTCTATTTGCTCATAGTGCAGTTCACTGTGGGTTAAAAGATTACAAACTCCAACAACTGCTGTGGAAGAACTCACAAAACTTTATGGTAGAGACAGAGAAATGATGCAGACAGAACTGCTTTGTCTCTTCCTAGGTTGATGCCACCTTGTCTTCCTAAGGCTGAAAGCCGAGGCTTATAGGGATTTGAAGCCTTAAATCCCGGTCTCAGGGAGAAGGGGAAAAGGAAGCAGTCCAAGGAATGCTGGTGTAAGCTGACAAGCATGCAGCAGGGAAGGCCTGTGGGCAGGAGTGTGTGTCTCTCCTGGCCAAAGGTCTGGATTAGCTACACTAAAGGGGACTTCACAAGTCATTGCTTGTGAGCTTGCAGAGTTAAGGGAAAACATGAGTATTGTAAGACTCATTATACTGCAGCTTTCTACTTCTGGGTCAATGTAGCTATTAAGGCAATGCTCACTGCTTTGAATTTTGAAAGTCATGGCATTTGTTTCAGATCTCAGAAAGCGGTTAGCATTTACAATGTGTCACATCCTTATTTAATCAAAGCTTTGCATGGGGCTTTAGAAGACTGGAACACAAACACATACATCAAAATTTTACATAGCAAGTGAGGGCAGTGCTCTTAACCAAGTGAAAAAGAACCTCTGCTGGCATGCAAAAGCCTTGTATTACAAAACTTACACCTTTATTGTACAGAAGTTCTGTTCACATCTTTTATACAAAGAATTTTATAAATGAGGTCTTCTGATTCTTTGCTAGTCTGTAATCAGTAACGGACACTGCATTTGCAAATCAGTGGACAGAGCTTCAGCTGAAGCCAGTAAAATCTCTTTACCATATGGTAGTAGAGCACGGAGAGTTGAGGTGTACTATTTCTGTTTCATATACAGTCAGATGGTAGGAGATACCATAGCCTGTAGTAGCTACACTAAACACAAAGCATTGTGCAAAACCTAATGATCTAATACAAGCCCTATGCAGGATCACAAATGTAATAATCATGACTAATAACTTGCTTTTGAATCCTGTTACTCAGCAGTATCAAGGAGCTATCTGCTACGTCTAAATATAGATGAAAAAGTGACACAAAGATTTGGAATGTTTGTTTCATTTTTCTTATGAAAATGACAGCTGGACACTTCATGACAAAAATCTTGAAGTCTCTCATTTATAAAACCTCCAGCTATGAGTGCTTTGTGGTTTCAGCTGGATTGACACATTTTCTGACATACATATTTAATCCTAGTGTATTGTGTCCTGAATTACAGAGTTCTGTATAAAAATGGAAATATTAATTAGAAAAACCTGTGTAAAGAACAAACTTGTCTGGAGATTTAAAAGCTGCTGATTGAATAATGCATCAAACTGTCAGAGGAAAAGTTTTGTGGCAACTCAAATTCTATGAATATTCATCAAAGTTGTCCTGGATGAAAGAAATTCCAAACATTACTTTTCAGGGAACTGCTGAAGCCTTGGGTCCCGTTTACTAGGAGCAAATGTTTACTTTGTTAGCAAAGCATTTGATGAGCAAGAGGAAGTTGATTGGGACTACTTTGCTTTATGTGTGTGGAATATCAGAGCTGGTGATATGGATACTCAACCAACATCACCTGATCTTCTATTTAAGAATAATGCAAATCACATTTCTGTATGCTTAAACCTCACCCAGGGGAGAAGGATATAAGAGCTGATAAATGCCATTTACACCTTCCCCAGAGAAGTGATTAACCATCACTTTCTGTCCCTGCTGCCATCTATGAAAGGGGTGCTGCATTCCTAGGCAGCACTGTTCAGTCTTAGGATATGGGTCCTGTACAACAGAGTTGCTCTTGCTGTTCTTTCCTTCCTTTTCAAAGCAACTGGCTCCATCTGCAGCCTTTTTCTTGAGCATCCTCTGAACTGAATTGCTACAGGATCTGCTAGGTTGTGAGTGAAGAGATGCCCTCTTTGGCATTAATGTGGGCATGAGAATTTGCCTTAGGAAGGGTATACTTCCAGCTGGCTGAGGATAACAACCCTCCTGTGCCAGGATTGGCTGCATTTATTCATCACAGCATTTCCTAAATGCCAGAGAGCTGGGACACTGTGGGTCTTACATGTTTTTTACTAGACACAAGTTTGTGAATTTATGTGTCACATATATTTCTTGCCAGTGTACAAATGTGTTTATGCGTACAAACAAAGTATGCAAATTATTGCAGAATAAAATCACTTTTCTAGCATGTAGAGACAGAACTGATTCACAGCTGGAAGTCAAGAATCATTAAAGCACATTATCTGGAACCTTCTGCTAAAATGCTGGCAATAGCACTTCTGTCTGAAATGCACATTTCAATTTGGTCATTTTTTTCATTTTGAAAAATTCTTTCTAGGAAAAGTCTAGGAAAGAAGTTAATGGAGGAGATTATTTATGTCTAGATTTTCATTTCAGTAAAATTTGCCCATATAATGTTGCCTTAGAGTGGAGATGCACCTGGCTAGCTCACCGTTCCAGTGATGTATTCCATCAGTGCCACTGACAGTACTTTTGGCTGTAGAAATCTGTAACTAGTAAAGCCTTTTGATTAATAATTTAGTGGAAGAAAATATTTCTTTGCTAATTCAATTCTGTCCTATATCTTTACTTTTCATATTATATTACTGGAACTAACTGCATATTAATAAGCTCTACTGAGTGTTATCACATTAACCATCTGCATTTTAGCACACTGGATGTGTGTTTCCTAGAAACATTAGGGTGAAGAACATAAGGTACTGCATTCTCAGAAAGCACTGGCTATATACCCTCTGCTTCTCTAAAACCACTGCCTTTTTTTATACAGTGTTTTCAGCTCATTTAGATGGCCATAGTAGAGAAGAAATTGTTTAGGTCCTTTATTACAAAGATCAAAAGTCATGTTTACCATTTACATACACAATATACAAATTATTCACAAAGGGAATAACAGATATGCAGGAATCGACAGTTTACTTCAACCCAAGCTGGGGATGGGACAAGTGTAGTTGTTTACTTGCTTCCCTGTCTTTACTGAAGTAAAAGGTATGTCTGTTTTGTGTTGCCTGTTTGTGTTAAACACTGATCTAGTGTTTATGAAGCACCTTTAGTTATAACTATGTAAATACTTACACGTTTATCTTTATTTGACAGAGTGCAGTGCATGTATAAACATGCACTGGGATCTGCACCCTTCACACTACTGAGTGTTGGTCAGAAATCTTGTCAGTTAATACAGTGTCAGGCTTGAAAATGTTGATTTGTAAGATTTAACTGATTTCAGCTATGTGCCATTAAAATAAAAATGGAGTTTAATATCAGAACTCTCTCTCTAAGAACTAAATTAAGTATGGCTGCTGTGCTTCTCAAGGATGCTACACAATCTTAAGATGGGTCTTTGCCATGTTGTTAGATGTCTTGGATAACACAACTGATTTATTGCTCTTCCTTTGTCATGTTTTGTATCATTTCTTAATGCTATTTCAAAGACTGGGAAACTTATCAAAAAAGAATCCTCTTTGAGAGATTTGGTAAATTAGAAAACTTCACAGAATATCTTACAGCACTTAACAAAAGGGAGAATGAGTTCCCAAATCCCTTGGTATGAAAGCACAATACCAACAGTGCATTAGCTGCCATTTAGCTAAACCTACAAATAACCATATTTTTAATTGTCGGTGTCCACTGGAAGGACAGTACCACAAAATGCTTGAAGGAACACACCGATTTTGGAGCAAACACAAATGTAAATACAGAAATCACCAATGTGATGTTAATCCAAATTCTAAGCAATGAAGCAAAACACTTCACAAAGTTGTTACATCTAGTCAGAATAATCCAAATACTTACAACAGTATTATGATATGACTTCCTACCCAGCTATCAGATATCCTTTACCATGAACCTTTCAGTATTCTCAGGGCGACAGATAAAGAATGTTGCAGATGGCATGGTAAACTTAAAACACAGTAATAGGCAAATATTTCAGTGGCACCACCTGTATATACAATGTAGTTGTTGGAACCTTATGGACAAAGCAGTATTACAGTATGCCTTTGTTAAGGCTTCTTGCTGGTTTAAAAAGGTAGATTTTTCTTTAGGGAGATTGTCCAGCAGTATTAGTTTCCCATCTCTTCAGTGGAAGGTCTCTTTATTGATCCACATCAGACTGCGTGTTTCATTTGGCTTACATTCGTACTCAATACTGCCAAAGCTGTTTCCCCATTGGCAATGATCCCTTTTGTGGTAGTTGTAGAATTTGACTTGCCAGACTGTCTCAAAAACTCCAATGTCATTAAACTGTGAGGAAAAGGGAATACCAGTGTTAGTGAGCTGATTATTTTGTTGGTTTCTCTCTCATCCTGAGAAATTACACTTGTGGAACTGCAGAACATAAAACACCTGATATAAGGATTATTGTCCCTCAGATCAATAAATCAATGTAAAACCAGCTTTAGCAAGCAGAAAGTCTTTTATGTGTAGAATACATAAAACATGGAGGATCAGGTTGTGCATGTACTGTCCTCTTGCACTCATATATGGGATAGGCAAGGGAGTAAAAATATTCAAGTTGTCATGGATAAATGTTGCTAACAACCAGAATCAAAGCCGTAATCTTTCTTAACATGGCACAGCTTGTATATACTGTAGATCATGTACCAGTGATCTGCAGTGATACAGACCATCACTTTACCTTTATATCATACCTAGAGGCTGCAGTTGGGATTGGGAAGATTCTTCTTTTTCTCAGTCCAAAACCTTTAATATATCTGCATTTGGAGTCTTGTGTTTGCAGTGTCTTGTGTTTGCAGTGTCACTGAGATGTGCTGATCTTGCACCACTTACTACTTTCCTGGGATTCTGTTTCACATTTTAAATGAGACTTCAGCAAAAGAAGTTCTGTGTGCATATCTGTAACTGCTAGTTGGACTGTGATAGTGCAGCTGAGTAATAGGAGCTAGTAAAGAGATAAGCAACATGTTTAGCAGATAAGTGTCTAATACAGTGAAGTAGTGAGACATTGACTTTAAATTGCATACAGCTTTGAAGTGAGTGAGATTATGGCTATAGTAAGTTCTGTAAAATAAAGTTGGGTTTTTTTTCCTTTAAACCACTGTTAGACATTTGTACAACATCAGAAACACCTCAGTGAGGTTTCCAAGCATAAATTAAGATTTCAGTTGTAATGGTAATGGAAAATTTGAGTTCCTATACCTTGAGATGTTGCAGAGAATTTCAAGTTTGGGTGTGAAGCCTGTATGTATTTATTGCCATTGGTCCCAAGCCAGTATAAATTGTTCCTTGTGTTACATTGTTAGAAAACACTAAATAGTGAATTTAGTGCTACTGAATGGCACCATTCTTCAGTATATTTTCCCTTTAAGTATTTCCATCACTCACTTTAATGACAGCTTCTTCACTTGACTGTTTTCCATTCCTATCATGTGCCTGGGAGCTGATCTTTGATCATCTGCCCACTATAATCACACTTGCAAAGTCAATATAAAAGCCCTTTTACAGAAAATTTGCTCTTGATTTACAAATAGAGTCTTCTGTATTCAGATTTTTCAGAAGGACACATTTGTTGTTGTTTTTTTAAATTCAAGATGTGGTTTATAAGGTGCTGCTGTGTGACAGACATTACTTTAAACCTTCCCTCCACCCACTGTGGTAAACTAAATTTAGCCTTGGCTATAGCAAAGTTGCTGTGTGCTTTAAGTGGAGGGGTTTTATTCAGCTACAAGTGTTACCTTGAAGGAGTAACTGAAATATTTCTGCCACTTCCTCTGACTAAGAAAGAATCAGATGTATAGGATATTTAATCTCTCCCAGCAACTAGAAAAAGACTTTTTTTCATCAGTCATCTTTGACAGTAGTCCTGATACACTCATAATGCAAGATAGTAAAGGTTAAGCACATTGGATATTACTGTGCACAGTCCACAAAACCTGTCAGCATCAGCCACCCTCAGTGTGAAAACTAAGGAAGAAAAGGCATTCCTAATAACATTTGTAGGTGATACAAAGAGCAGACACAAGAGCAGCATTTCATTTCATTGATGTATGAAGGATCTGAATTTCAAAAAGATAGATGAAGAAAGCAAATTTAATTTTCCTTCAATGATCCAGTTTGCTGAGCTACCCTGAGTAGTTTGTCTGCTGTGGGTTTCCAGGAGAAGGAAAAAATTAATTGCAGAGCTTTTCTACTACCATGTGCCTCCCCCAGCCTAGTACTTAGCACATGCAGAAGTTCTGTGGTGTAATGAACATTCTGCATCCTTAGAGCTGCACTGAATTTCCATGGCTCCTGCAGCTGAATCCTGGCTACTCCACTGAGCTTGTATGCAGACATCCCCAGGGAGGAAAAATAGCCCTACTCTTTGCAGGTCAGAATTCAGGTTGAGTGTATTTCCCTGTCTGTTCTTCTCTATCATCTGGTGCTGTAGGAGTAAATAGTTATTTAATCACTCCCTCTATATTTGCATGCTGAGATGATTTGATAGCTATTACTGCAAATAGAGTTCCAACTTCTTTATTCAATCCTAGACTAGTCTGATCATGAATAAAATGAGGCCCAAAGACAGGCTTCTAACTTAGTTTACACCATTTGCCAGACAGTTTAGCAGTTTCTGGATTGGATTGACCAATCAGGTAACAGAAACAAACAATCAGATTCTGGAATTCAGAAACAGGATTGCTGTTTGACATGTACAAAGTCTGGCGGCCATGGGTCAGATGTCTACTAGCCAGTTAAAACAGCAACACAGAGAATCATTTGTTTAATGTTTCAAAGCAGATAGGAAAGAAGTTCTTATGGATCTTTATGGACCTTAAGTCATTCAGACACTAGATTGGCAGACTAGTTTTTGACTGCAGGACTGATCTCACTATCTATTTCTAATGTCAATTCAGTCTTTATGCCTTAAATAGTGTCCTTACCACTGTAAGATGCATTGAGATTCTGTCTATTCTAGAAAAGGAAGTGGAGGCAGAAGTTCCTCATAGTTGAAGGAAATAGGAAAATTTAAAGCTGTTTACAATAAGCTCAGTTTTG
Organism: Sitta europaea; assembly: GCA_013400255.1. NCBI lineage: Eukaryota > Metazoa > Chordata > Aves > Passeriformes > Sittidae > Sitta > Sitta europaea. The sequence goes on along the minus strand of VXBS01003633.1, from coordinate 223,433 downwards.
AAGATTCAGAAGTAGGTACTTAAAGCAGTTTTCAGACTGGGGTATCTGAGGCTTGTTCCCTAAATCTGTTATAGCTCTGCTTAGCTAAGCAGCTAAATGATGAGTTAAACATGTAAATCCCTGTTGAGTTGCCTATATTTAATACTTTAAAGTATCAATTGTGGGTATCTAAGTCTGTACTGATGAACCTATCTATCAAGATCAGTTCCTAAAAGGAATTAAGGACCTGCCTAATGCTTGAAAATCCTATTAGCTTCATGATTAATATCCCAGGATCTGATCTGTAAAAGCAACTCTTTGGGCAAATATTGTGGCTATTCATTCTGATCTTCAACAAACCATGCCAGAGCTTGTAACTGAAAATCAGACCCTCCTTACATTTCTTTGCAATTTGACTTGGTTTTCTCCAAAGGAAAAGTTAGACTTCTAGATTTTCAGAATGCACATCAGTGCTGCACTTGCACTTAAGGATAAAGGTGACCAGCAAAATAGGGATGCCTCAGTCAAAGCAGATGGTTTTTTGGGAACACAGTCCTTTCTCCTCCTGGTACAAGGTGAAATGTAACTACAATGATCAACAGTGGCATCCAGCAGCTGTGTTCAGCTTGTTGTGAAATAATACTGTGCTTGGTTTTCCTGGGAGTTGAAAGGAGGTGGCTGTATATAAAAGTCATTAACTCCATATTAGTCTTAATTATGTAAGATTATGAAATAGTGATTTGATGTGGGTCTCCAAAATTAAGTTAGGCACACTGTAATTATTAGAAACACCAAATGGAGATGTTACAGTTCTTATTCAGAAGGTGATTACTAAGCTAAACTGTGATTCCAGAAAAAAAATACTGAAGAGCAATATAAAATCTTGTGTGTGGTAAGCAAATGTCATAAAATGCTGAAATCTGGTGGGCTTTTATAAGCTGGAACAGACTCTTAAGACAGCTTCAGATGCAGATGGCTTACTGCCCTGATTCCTTTATTTGGTACAGAAGATGTGGAATAAACAGCAGGAATCCCTCACAACTATAATCAGGAGAAGAAAAAAACAAACTGCCAAAACTAAGCATACCACCCAAAAAATATTGTGGAAATCTGCCTGCTGCTCTTCATGTCTTCTGTCAGCTCTGCTGCCTTGGGGCTGGAGCTTTTGTCATCTCACTTTAGGGCCATGGAGCCTCTCTTTAAGACTGGGGTGAGGAGCCACTTGAATATGAACTCAGGTTTGTGGATGCAGATAATTGAAACATATGGGAAAAAAGAGAACGCAGTCTTGGGTGTCATTCTCATGCATGCTTTTAGTCTCTGGCAGGTCCTCAGGCATGCTGAAGGTGACAGATGGAAGGGGAGAGCAGTCACCCTTTGTGCTAGGGGCATGTTCTGTGCCAAAAAAATGGTGCTGCCAGGCAAAGGAGGGGTCCCTGTATACCAAGGGATAGCCTAGAACCTCTGTGGGAGCTACCTGATATATGTAGCATGTCCTGTAGAAGGGGTGGGAGGTTCAGCTCACAATTCTTTCTGCTGCAGCACCCCAAAGGGTTTTGCAGGTCTCTAGAAAACCTCCTACTTTTTCCTGGCCCTTGCTGTTTTGTTGGGAGAGAAGGCAGCAGCAGGACTTGTATTTTCCATCTATGTTCTGGCCAGCGACCTTACTGACACAAAGCAAAGAGGAAGGAGCAGCTGTGATCAGACTTTGCCCTGGAATATTTCACCACACTCTCTCTGGGAGTCAACCCCCCGCTGCCCCCCCCTTGTCCCCTTATGCCAGACTTGGAGAACCACGTACCTGCATGTTGACTTGGATGGGCTGTCTCTCCCCACTTTTGGTATGGGGCACCCCTTCTGTGTCATAGATCCCTGTGTAAGAGACCACTTGTGCATCCCGTGATTTTTCTTCCAGTGGGACATTGACACCACCGATGCCCATGGTCCTACAAAAAGACAGGATCCAGCCTTTCAGCCCTGAATTACCCCTTACTTGGCAGTTTGGAGCCAGTACGTGGGTTTGCAGCCTGGTAGCTTCTGTGCTGGGGAAAAGCTTCAGGGATTTTAGCAGACCTGCATGTGCTGCTGACTCACTGGGGCTCCTGAAATATGCCAGGGCTCTGCAGTCACCCAGGAAAGGAGTAGCAAGGAGAGGCAAGCGGGATCTGGTTTCAAATGGACAGGGAGATTTCAGTCGCATCTCTTCTGCGGGGCTGCCCCTCCACCCAGAGCTGGGTGCCCATCCGGACCCTGTCTCAGCTTTGCCACGCCGCAGCGAGGCTTGGGCATTGTGTAGGAGGGGCGAAAACCACGGGTAGGGAGGGAGAAAAGGAGCCGGGCTTGAAAAAGCTCCGGGAGAAGGTGGGGAGGGAGAGGGAAGGCAGCGACTCCCAAACGCGACCTCCCCGCCGAGGCAGCCAGAGCGGAGCACTGACAACAGCTGGCCAGGGACCCAGAAACGGGGCCACCAAAGTAAAAGGGCGGGGAGGGAGAAATCACGGAAACCCTGCGCTGTCAGCCTGCCAGGAAAAAACATTAAACGTCTAAAAATAAAGCAGTGGGGAGGGAGGGGAGGGCCGGGGGAGCCGCCCTGAGGAGGATGGCAGCACTTACGTGGCCTGGACGGTGCCGGGCCGGAGGGACACCTCGATCTTGTACTTGGCCCCTGTCAGCAGCTTGATGGTGCGGTTCTGGCCGAAGCGCTGCCCATCCACCTTGAAATACACGGGCCCGTCGTTGGGCTGGATTTTGAGGGAGACGCTGATTTTCACGATGCCGGGGATGTCGCCCATCGCTTGCGGCCGGGGGGGCCTGCGGGCTCTGCGCGCGTCTCGCCCCCTCCGAGGAAAGGTGGCTGGCCGGCAGCGAGGGAGAGGAAGAGGAGGAGGGAGAAGGAAGAGGAGGGGCTGCCGGATCCCAGCCGGCCCAGCCCTTCCCAAAAGCTGCGGATGAGATACTTGATTATTTACTTTCCCTCCCACGCAGCGTAGCATCTGGGCGGTTGATGTCTTTCCCCCCCTCTTCTTCCCCCCGCGCCTCCACCCCATCACCCCGCCCCATATCCCGGTTTGGGGGACAGTCGCAGCTGCTCAGATTGCGGCCGGTTTCCAGGGAGTTAATCCGGCCCCGATTACTGCAGCCTTAATCCCGCAGCTCGTCCCGGAGGAAACGAGANAAAGCACCCCGATCCCACACCCGGGAAAGGCTTCCCGAGGGTTGATCGAGCCCCTTGGGATGGGCTGCAACATCTGTATGGCGGCATGGAGGAGCCAGAGCTGCCCGAGAGAGAGGGGAGGGCGGACAGCAAAGCCGTGGTTTTCTGGCTCTTCTCTCTCCCGGTGCAGCCAAAGGTTTTGTTGAGTCACCATGCCTGGACTGAGGGTCGCTTTCTTGACTGTCAGTCACCATGCCTGGATTGAGAGTCACTGTCAACAGTCAACATCAGCAGGCCAAGGTTTCTCTTGGGATTATTTTAATCACTTCATTGCAATCCTCTTATTTAAATAGAAAAAGCCTTCCATACACTGTAATTGCTCTATAAGATCAGAATTCACATCTTTAAGTCTGATTCTACTCTTTACATACGGCCAGTGCTGTTTGTTCAAGAACAAAGATCTTTGAAACTGAACAATGTACCAAAATTCAGCTTTCAGCCTGTCTCATTCCCATCTGACAGAGATTACTTTCAGCCCAGTCAGGTTTGTGCCTCTTTTCCATTCTTTTTTATTTGTCTTTGTTTGCTGTTAAAACTGTAGCATCTGACACAAGCTTTGGGCCACAAATACATTTTTTGCTTGGACATTATGGCAGAGTTAATGTTTTTGCTAAGAGAATTTCATAGGCCCATGTTGCACTGGACCTAACCTGTTCTTTGTTTTTCTAAGGCTGGGATGCACATGTGGTGGTGTAGTGTAAACTAAGCCGCATGGTAGGTACAGCATTGCCCAGCTACATTTCCTTATGCAAGCAAGTTATTCAGTGATTTAATTTTATTATGAACTTCAAGCAAAATAATATATTCTGCTGAAAACCTCTGGATAAAACCCCCAAAACTCCAAAAATCTTACTGTATTAGGGCTCCAGCTAAACACAGGCTTCATAATATGTTCAGCCATTTAGGTTTCCGCAAATATAGGGGCAGGATATGATCCCTGCCTCTCAGAAATGTGTATCTCTGCAAAACTACTAAACAAACAGAACAAAAATGAATAAACAACACCCATCCCCAGTGCATTTCTCCTTACCTCTTTTCCTCACTGCAAGAGAAATCTCATTTTGCATTGCATTCTGCAGAAACTGCTGCACTTTGTGACTTGTTGGAAGTTTTACCCGCAGTCAATCCCCCTTCTGTAAGTTTAAATGTAATTCAGTATGAAATCACAGAGGCCTAACCTGTGGGGAATCTGATACTGTCACTTAAAGTGGTGTGAGAAGAGTAATGGCCACTGCCAGGGATCAGTTTTACTTGCTTCATGGGCCAGACATATCATGTTGTAGTAAATTGTGTGTAGCTGAAGACATTGATTGCAATTAGCTTCCCAAGTACATGAGAGGTCAGATCTATAACCAGAGTTTTTTCCCTTATTATTTCTGCCTGAATGATTATCTTTCTATGGACACAGCTCAGACTGGGACTTTGTGCCTGACAAGTATTGGGCAATATGAGGAAAAACTAAAAAAGCATCATATTATTGAATGTGTATGCATAGTAACTGTTTTACCATATGCAAGTGTACAGGTGAGAGTAGGACATTCATGAAGAAGAAATTCTTAATTTGGGCAATGACCCTCTTTTGATTGATCTAATAATTTCACATGTGTTAATATATTTACTTATCTGATCCTACCATATGATTTTTATCAGTATAGATCAAGGGAAGGGGTTGCCTTTGCTAAGTCCTTCTGGTAGGTTAGTTTTGTTGCTGCCCACCTTAATGGCCCTGCCCAACCTCACCTGGGGCTTCCCATGGGCCCAGTTTTAGCTCAGTCCTGGTTTTCATGCCCTTCCTGAATTACACTTAGGACAGCTGTTCTCCAGCCCTGCCCCAGACATATCCAGCCATGGATGCCCTTGACCTTGCCCTGCATGTTGAATACCTAGCTTGACCTCAGCCCACCTGGATGGAGGTGCTTGATGCTGTGGGATGGGCCATGGCTAGAGAAAACCAGGCCCTTCCAGTCTCCATGGGGATTTTCTATAAGTCCCAGATCTCAGGCTGCTACATTACCTGATGTTAATTGCTTGATATTCTGTAGGGAGTAGAATACCTGAAGGAAGAAGGAGTTTGGTGTGGTTTTCACAGGAGTACAGAGTAAACTTGCTGACATTTACAAGATTCAAAGCTAAATAAATCATCATAGACTTGGGACAAAGTCCTATTTCTCCTAAGCCCCAGCAGCAATTTGCTTCTGGAAAACAAAAGATAAAGTTGTGTCAATTCCTCCACTCTTTACACCTACATTTGGGGGGTGGGACTACAATATTTAATGTCTTTTTAAACTGAAACACTGTTTTTCTGGTTGGCTGCTTGTTTGTTTGGGGCAGGAGATTGTTTGGTTTTGTGTGTGTGTGTGTCTGTGTTTTGGTATGTTTTTTTTCAGTCCTTCAAATTTACTTTTCATTCCCCTGGCAGCTGAGGCTTCCCATTCTGTTGTGTGGAGTCAGCAAGGTGTATTAAGCTAATTCCTTTCCCTTGGGGTAGGAAGATTGGAGCACTCACCTATGCCCTGGCAAATGCTTATGCTTTCAAAGGGAGTGGTGAGTGAGTTGTAGCCAGCAGTTCTACACCTCTTTTTCTTCATAAGCCTATGAAAGTCTCACACATCCTACAAGATGTGTGAGCTACATACAAGCTACATCCTCCAAGACCTCTTTCTTGTGCATAAACCTCCCCTGCTGCATCAACATAACCTGCATGTATCACTGATGGGGAACTACTGCAGGGGAGAAATGAGGGTAGAGGTCTTCAATGAAAGCTAAGAGATAACATGCAGATGAACCATGACCTATGCTTTATGCTAGTCTAAATTATCTAGAAAACATTCTGGAGAAATGTGTTTGGTCTCTTGATTACATCTACTCAATATGATCTCTCTAGGTGTGATAATATGTCAACTGCATAAGCTTTCATTATTAACATTTATGCAGACCTTCTCACTAATGCATTAATCCTGCTGCAAAGCTCAACAATCATTAAATATGCAAAATGTACCATGAGGCAGGACAAGATGGTTCATTTGAGATGGCCAAACCACAGCATTTAGAGTCTAAGATGACATGTAATACCTGTATTATTAGCTTTTTATTTGCTTGCCCCCCTGATTAATTTCTTAACACAGTGCTAAATTTGTAAATGTTGTGGTTTGGGGTTTCTCTTGATGAAGGATATACAAAGCCACAATTTCTCATGCACTAAAAATAGCCATATGTTTGATTCTATGGAGGGAATTGTGCTAAGACTTGTGCCTGCCAGCTCTCAATTTAAAACTTTGATTCTTTTGAGCCCTCTGCCTCCGTGCAGAAGTGAGAAATGTTTTTTACTGAAATATCAGCTGAAATTTCTGCATTTTTACAAAAATAACAGTTTTTATCTTGTTTGGAAATCACTTGTGTGTATAATTTTTTCCATACAGACAATCATTTTGAACATATAATATTTGTTATAATTTCCCCTGAAAAGGCAGCTTAATTTGCTGTAGTGACATATATCTATGGAGATGTCATGTGTTTGTTGCAGATGAGGTAGTGTTATTGCATTTACAGTGCAGCAAACATGTTAGAACCATCTCTGCAAGGGCTTGTGGAGCAATGAATTTGGTGTAACTGAAAATCCTGCCTTCCTTGCAGCTTCTACATGGTTCCAGTTTTTGGTATAAGCACTTCTTAGTCCCTCAGGTAGATCTCTTGCTCAGATAAATGTGGTTGATCTTTTTTTTTTTTCAATGTTTGCAGGAGCTCCTATTCTGAAGTAGCAGAAATAAAGCAGAATTTTCTGAAGAAATACAACAGTAACTTCCGTAGAAGAAGAGTGAACTCAGCAAAGATATTCAGCTCTGCTGCAGATTGTGATATTGTGACATATTCTGACATCATGCATCTTTACCTACTTGAGACAGAAATGGAGAGGACATGGTAAGTTATAGCAGATTCCCACATTGCAGGTTATCTTCTCTTTCTGACAAAGCTCTTCTTCCCCTTTGTGGAGAGGTAAGAGAAATACAGCTCTTCCTCTCTCTTATGCCTGGTGCTGCTCTTTAGGAGTGGCTGGACAAAGCAGACCCACATCCACAGTCCACACTCCCTGTCACCTGCCACAGCCACTGTGTGTTTAAGGACCATTTTGCCTCACAGGAATCATTCAGCATGTTTCTGTCTAGGGGGAGATCAAGTGCTGACTTCCCTGAGGTGGTGTGTGATAAATGAAACCAAACCTCAGCATTAAAGAAAAGGATTGAACCAGACTTGTATAGTGGAAGGGCAAAAGGACCAGCTGAGCTCTGAAGATGAAATAGAAACAATATAGAGAAGTGTTATGAAAGTGGTTGCCTTCAGCTGACATTAGATGGAAGTTATTTTGTGTTTTGACACTGAGTAGCATAAGTAGTAATGGTAAATGCTGGAGCCTTTGGCTAGGTGCCACTGTGTTTAGATTTGCATTTCATGCCTCCCAAGGCTTTTCATGCAGGTAAGTGAGAAAAAGGAGCTCTTGTGAAATTGTGGAGTCAGCATCCTTTTCTGTGCTCATTAAACCACTTTTTAGTATAGGGATATATAGATATTCTATTGAAGAGTACCTATCCCTGCTCATCTTTTATCATCAATTTATCATGCAGGGCCCTGTCATCCTGAGTCAGCACAAACCTGAGTCAGCAGGAGCAGGCAGGCAGGAAAACCTGTAGAAAGGATGCCTGCAGGGAGGCAATACTGGCAGGTCCTTTAGCCCCCCCCCAAGGCCTTCCAGCTGGGGATGGGGCTTCCTTTCCTCACACCCGAGGTGGGGGAAGCAAAGCAGAGACAGAAGGAAGAGCTGTGATCCTGTTCTTGGCCTTTAATCGTAGCTCCAAGCTCAGAAGCATTATATCCTCAAGACAGATAATAAAGGGATAATATGGCTTCCAAATTACACTTCAAGAGTTACTGTTGTCCATGGCCTGTATTTTTGGTTTATCTAACTGGAGAAAAGAAAAAAAGTATCTTTTCCTGAAGATGGAACCACTGAAATGAAAGGGAGGAGAAGGAAACAATTCGCCTTCTTAAAGTAAATAGATTTAGTGACCAAAAAAAGACATTGTACAGGAGGATTCTACAAGTTCCTCAGTTCATCAAACATCCTTTTAAGACTTATGGGGGATGAAGGGAACCTTCACAGAAATATAACTCAGAAAAGCAGTGAGATCATCTCTGCTCTGGGAATCCAGAGCAACTTCAGTTCATTCCAAGTCCTGGACCTGGTAGGCAAATTTTATACTGTAAGACAAGGTTTTTGATCACTTTTTAGTGGTAAATTTTTACTTTTAGTTTTAGTTTACATGATGTTTTATTAGCTCTGTTTGAGTTTCTGTCTCTAATAATTTAAAAATCTGTTTGTTGAATTCAGGTATGCTTCACAGCCAGAGAATATATGGAGTCTTTGATTTGCAAACTGATTGATGATTGGCTTCATCAGCAACTAGCACCTTTAATAGCAATAAGATCCTTACAACAGTATGATTTACATGAGCAAAGGAACAATGTACTGGGACTGCAGGCTTTAGAAATGCCGAAAAACTTAGTGATAGATGAAATCATTACAAAAAGGTATGCTTTGGACAAAAGGCAGTACAAAGTGTTTAACCTGAAACAGGTGGTACAGAGAGATGCTCTGCCTGCAGAGAGACTGGATGTGTCATTTGAGCAGCAACTAGTTGAGAAAGACCTGGGAAAGGAAAATCAGTGAGGAGAAACACCCAGCAGTTGGGAGAGTGAAGCATTGATACAGATAACCAAGGAAGGAGCAGAGTCTTACCTGTGGGAATGCCAGGCCTCAGTGAGGAATGTCTAGAAAAGGACTCTGAGGTCTCTGCTGACTCTCTCTCTGGTCCTCTATCACAGACCTTGTCAGACTCCTGAGTAAGACTTCCTTCAGAGTTAAGGCTGAGACAGAGAGTCATATGGAGAGCAGGAATTTATGTCTGGGAAAAAAGTCCCTTTTTAGGGATCTTTATACTTTGCAGGGGTGATAGATGGAGTCACCCTGGGCTCGATCAACACTTATCTGAACGAGCTTAGCTGCAAAACTGACCTGGAATCTTGTGCTTGGAAGAGCACAGGTGTCTGCTTCAAGATACCATGAAGCAGCCTCTTATTGCCTCCCATATACCCCCCCTTTCTTCTATACAGGGAAGAGGGTAAATTTATATATTTATAAATATTCTGGTATTTATAGAAAACTATGGGTTTGCCTTGTCTTTTCCCCAAAAAAGCCAAACAAACTCTGCAGCATGTAAAAGATGCTTGTAGAAAGCATTTTGTGGTCTGTGCTCTATGTAATGCATGAGTCTAATCCATTTGTGCCTATTTGACAGCTGATGTCTTTGGGAGGCCTCAGCATCAAAATCCAAAGCCCAATCAAGTCTGATAAACAAATTTTTTATGTCAGCAGAGGGCGCATCCTCGTTAACCCAGTGAGGGCTCTCCACCTTCCTGCCAGACTCCACATGCTTGCCCACTGGGAGCTAGATTTAGAAGGCAGGGTGAAGCAAAAGCACTGATGCATTGGAAACCTGTCTCTGAAATCATTTGGCATGCACCAGGCAGCAGCACCATGCCCTGTTTGTTGTTTTGGTACAGTTCATGTATTTGTAGAGCAGGCCAAATTTCTTGTGACTGGGCCCAAAAGTGCTTTTTAATTTCCTGGATCCTGTCATCAAGGGTGGCTGTATTTGATATGATGTAGTTTTATCAGGCTCTTGCCTGTGCAGAGACAGACTATAAATACATGAGCTTCTGCATTTTCCTCTCAGTCTCTAAGAGGAAATGGGCTTGCGTTAACTTTCAGAGGAACTTGTGAAATGACACAGCTGTACTGTAAATGCACCATCCCACAGACTTGGCTGCCAGAGGAACTCAACTGCCCACACTGATAGACCGAGAACAGGACAGCCCTGGCCATGGAGCGAGAGCCAATGCGCATAAGAGAGGGCTACTTGGTTAAGAAGGTAAGTGGGTAGTTTTGGGCTGAGTGGAAGAGAAAACTAGCTCAGAACAGGTTGGGAAGATGTAGGGAAACATACTGCAAAATCTTGGCAAAGAGGTAACAGGAAATAGCCACAGCCTACTCAGTTGCACTTAATTGGGTTAAACATCAAGAGAGAATAGTGAGATTAAAGAGGTCACATCACCGTGGCCTTGATACAGTGTGTGGGGCCCATTCACTGTTTGGGAAGGCAGTTCCTGCTCCACAGAAACCTCTGCTCTGGAGTCTTGTGGTACAGCCCATAGGATAAAGCCTTTTACTTTTATTTAAATCCACATTAGCTTGCATTGGCAGAGCAACTACAAGGGGAAATAAATGGTGGTCAGAAAAATAACAACAATGTTTTACTGCATAGTAGCATGTATGTAGTAGCACAGTGCTTGAAACACAAGCTGTAATTATTTTAGCATCAGTCAGACATTCCCTGGAGTCTCATCTCTTCCTTGGGTATCATGTGAAGAGTGATTCATTGAACATAATATGTGATTTATTGATGCAGGGCAGCATGTTTAATACCTGGAAGCCAATGTGGGTTGTGCTCTTAGAAGATGGAATTGAGTTCTACAAGCGGAAGGCTGATAACAGTCCCAAAGGGATGATCCCACTGAAAGGAAGCTCTATTCTCAGCCCATGCCAAGATTTTGGCAAAAGAATGGTAAATACTTTTTTTATAAAAAGAATTGATGGTATACTTATACTTCTGGAAGCACTGAAAAGGCAAAAGGCTGGTGTCTGCAAATTCCTTGCACTCATCCTAGTGATGATTCTCACTTGCCTTAGGAGGTCACAAGCAGGATTGGAACTGTGTACTATTTGAATTCAGGACACTTCAAGAGGACTAATTCAGAAAGCATTTGGAGGGTTGGTTGGTTGCCTGGTTTTTGTTAAACTTCTGAGTCTCTCAGAGAGCAGAACTAAATTTTTTTGAAGACATTTCGCAGATCAATGGAAACAACTCCTGTATTAAATGTAAATCTAATTGCCACAGAATAAAGCTGTGGGAAAATATTTTGTGGGCAGGAGAAGAATTTATATATTGTCAAGGAACAACAACTGGCTTGCTCAGACAGGAAGGAGATAAATGTATAGGAGATATGTATGAAGGAGATATGTATGCTGTGGCATGCATATTTTGTCACAGGGTTCCTGAAAAATAATTGTTGGTAAAACAGGATTTCTCATACAAGCAAAGAATCATATCATTAGTCATTTATTATTTTGTCAACTCAGTTTCATCAAATAGGTATCACATCCCCAGGAATTCCTCTGGCAAAGGGGTCCCCCAGAATCTGGAACATTATCCCACCACAGTTTAAAGAAATTTACCACAGGGATGCCTGACCACAGATAGGAATCTCTGTAAGAGTATTAGAAAAATACAAAGTGTGAGAGACTGCTGAGAGAGTGAACTTTAATTTTTCATATGAATAAAGTGAGGATAATTAAACCTGTCCTTAGGTTTTGTAGTAAGTGGAATCAGAATCCCTTGTGTCAGATTTGGACCTGCTGGCTTTGCTTTTCCTTCTCTTTTTTTTTTTTTTTTTTCCTTTTTTTGGTGAGGGGGTGGCATTGGTCATTTTTGTTGCAAAATCCATATTTATATGGAAAAAACCCACCTTGATTCTTACTAAGTCTTTTTAGACTTACATTTGCCAAGAGAAAGGGCCAGTTGACTTCCAAGCTGTCTCTAAGACAAGTATAGAACAAGGATGGGTCAGAGAATAAAGATTGCTGTTAATCCTGTGCTGATTTTCTTATTAACAAGCCTTAGCACAACACTCCTTACTCTATACATTAGATGTGAAGGGTATGACAGACTTACATTATAATGGTCAAAATTAAGTCTTTCTCACAAAACATTCTTTTCCAAACAGATTTGTGTTGGGTTTTGTTTTTTTTCCTTTAGCTCCCAGAAAGGCACTGCCATCAATACTGTTTCATAGTAGTTGCTTGAAAATGTCAGTAATATATTTACAATAAAGGAAAAGTAATTCACCAGCATATGTGCATTCAACAAAGTAGGCACAGAAGTCTGAAGTATCTGATGTCTGCTGAAGGCAGAGTGAGAGAGATCCTCACCTACTCCAAGAGTTCCTTTGGGATGTACTAGTCTCCAGAAGGTGCATTGTTTCTGTATGTAAGGGTGATAGTCTCTGAAGATCATTCCTTTGGCTGCACTCTGTCTTATGTTATACTTCATTTTACATTAGGTGTTTACATAATAAGCTTTACATTTTGTTTCATTTTAGTTCCTGGGGTCTTTTCTGAGTGATAATAAAGACAAAGAGAGACCCAGGGGCTGAGGCATCCAAAATAGCTTTTCATAAATGAGATTTGCTGCAGGGTTTGCTGAAGTCAGTGGAAACAATCCAAATTACTTCAGCAGGCATTGGAACAGATCCTGCATCTTGATGGAGTGAGATTGTTCTGCAAGTCCACAGACCAGTAGCCTTGGAGATGGATTTTCTCTTAAAATTTGCATTGTTCAAATAGTCAAAAATTGAACATGCTCATTCATATGAACAAAGTTATCACCAGGATTGTTCTTACAAGTAGTTACTGCCCAATATGATTGAACCTAAGTGTCTACATGTATTTCTTGAAAACATAGTATCTTTATTTTTGCATCTTACATTTTGCATCTTTACTGTACTGCTGAATTCAATGTCTCTGCATTCTGTTCTGGCTTCTCACTGGTTATGTGTCAAAGGATACAGTTATTCCTCTTATGGGAATTATTCTGGTTCTGAAGTTTGTACAGCTATAAATTAAAGTATTTTCAGGACAGGAATTTTGTATGGTGATCAGTGGGATAATTCTCATTGGGTCAGTTTTAAGTATAGTCTCATTTGTCTGGGCCCAGTTTGGAGTGGGGACTATTGGGCTACAAACAAACTTCTATATTTGTCTGGTTAAATTTTGGAATCAGCTTGTGTATCTGCACCAGGACCTTGTTCAGAAGCTCAGAGCACGTCACCAACATGCTTTGTTTACTACATCAATTGCAAAATGCAGGTGCTGAGGGGAAAAGAAGCAATCTTGGGTTTGTTAAGCACAGATAAAGGCTGGTCAGAAGGGGCTGCAACTGGATATTTTGAGATCATATTTCAAAATGCATTTGTCACTGTTTGCTGTCCTTGATTTCATGTTTGATCATTGTCTAATGTAACATATATTCTGATATTTTCAGCTTTTTCCATTTCCCCCATGCTGTTCTTGTGGATAGCATTATGATGTTTGGTTGCTCATAGTTAGATTTTACCTCTCCCAGTTTAAACTATCTAAAATGTTGGTATTTAGTTTAGTCTAATGATCTAATTTTCTAAAAACACAACCAGATATACATCATCAGAGAAAGGCTTTGTCACATCTAGGACTGGAGACTCAACCTCTTTACCAATTTCAGAGGAAGCCTGAAAGTCTATCTAGCTTACTGTCCTAACTTTGTAAATGCTAAAAAGAGAGGGCTTTGCCAGTATTCTCTGTGTGCTGAAAATGTAAACTCTTCTTTAGCATTTCACCCTGTGTTGCTTCTCAGCTCTTGGAGAAGGCAAATTTTTTCCCTTGGTAATAAATCTCGTCAATGCTTTGGTATTTCATTCTGTTAATCTGGAGTGTTAGCTTGACTTTTGAATATTGGGATTTGCATAGATCTGTCTGTTTGCTTTTCTCATGCACTGTACATTGATTCTCAGTATTTAGGTCTTTCCTGCATAACAGAAAAGATGAGTATTGCTGGAAATATGAACAGTATCAGATAAGAAAAGGTTTTTTGTCTGAGATAGATTTTTGAGGATTCATTGCTTAATCAGTTTAAAATGTATCTTCCATGAAATTCAGTTGGACTTCTGCACAATTTCAGGGTTTCAGAATTTTTCCTGTTGTCCATAGTTTGGAAAATGCTTGTGAGGGTTGTTCAGAAAGATATAATTTACAAACATGGGCATCAGCAGGCTCATTCAGTGTGTTTATTTCACTGATGTAAATTTGCTGCTCTTTGACAGTAGCCTTTGCTTTCCTTGCCCTCATCAAGTCATGCTGTTGGGTGGTGTGGCTTAGCTTGGCATTTTTAAGACACCTGCTGAGTCAGAACCTGTGATATTTATTACAACACAAGTACAGAACAAATTAGTGTCACTCATGGGGAACTATATTTTAGAAGAAGTGGAAACATGAGTAATTAGATCCAGACTTTCTATCCAGAAGTCCACTGGATGGAAATGAGTTCAAACAGTGTGAACTTTGTTGGATGTGTTTGGGGGTTTGTTTTGTTGTTTTTTTTTTTATTTGGGTTTTTTTTCATGTTGTTGTTTATTTTTTCTGTTTACAACTACCTCTAGATCATCTACTCTAATTTTTGGGAAATACAGTCTTTCCATTGTTGCTAGTGTGTTTAGATCGGTGATCCTAAGGTATAGCCAAGGGTTGGATGTATCATCTCCCCACTAAATGGTTAAAGGTTTACTGGGCTGCAAATATACTCAGGTACTCTCCAGTGTATGACCTTTTTTTCCCCTTGTGACTCAGTAGCTGAATAGGATGTGGTCTGTTTTTCCTCCTTCAGACTGTTCACATGTCTCTAAACATTAAAATAAATTTACGTCCATTGTAAGCCTGCAGGGGCTGGGTGCTTCTGATGCCTTAGAATTTTAACTTTTATTTTTTTAAAATCCTGTACTGCTTTACTGCATAATTCTGAAACTCCACATAGAGTGTCAGCTACTGCCTTCACATTTTGGTCAGACAAAATGATTCCTCTAGGCCTGAAGTTCAAAGACACCTCACTGCCTCAGGCCCCAAAAGTATATACAAAAGTGAGTTGGGGGGGGGAACAAACTGGGGGTATATGACTTCATTACCTGAAGCTGTAATTGGAGGATTAACTTGTGATATGTAAATGGGCCAAAGTTATATCTGTCTGAAAAACTCGTGACCATCATCCTTCTTGGGTGTAGCATCTCTCAGAGGCTTCTGACTACCCAGGTTGTACCTATTGAAGGCCTTTATAAAAACCCACTTTTATTCTCTTAACCTTTTCTTCTCTTAACCTTGTCTAGACCTCTGTTCCAGGTAACCTCTCTAAGGAATCACTTCAGCCTTTCAGCTGTGTTGAACTTCCCAGCAAAAGTTAGAATCAGCAGCTCTATTGGTGCACACACCTTGGATGTGCTGACGATGTCAGGATCAGTCACAGAGAAGTAACAAAAGGATTCAGTTATGTGCAGTGCTTGTTCATGGTTTCCTTCAGAGTTTCTACAATTTCACTGTGTCTCTAAGGCACTTTCCATAGCCCTTAGGCATAGGTAGGCTGTTATGTTGTGTTGGTTCTAGCTTAATTGTGCCAACTGGCTACACCAAAGTAACTTTAAAAAACCCCTCCCATAATTTATCATTCCAGTTTGTCTTCAAGCTCACTGTGGCCAAGCAGCAGGACCACTTTTTTCAAGCTGCCTACCTGGAGGAGAGAGATGCCTGGGTGCGGGACATCAAGAAAGCAATTCATCACATAGATGGAGGCCAAAGGTTTGCCAGAAAATCCACAAGAAAGTCTATCAGATTGCCTGAAACAATCAATCTGAGGTTTGTTCTCATAGCTCTGCTCCTCCATGTACTTCCATCTGCAGTCAGTATGTCAGATATGTACCCTTGGTCAGGAAGAACAATTAGCCTGCCTGTCCATGAATTCTCTCACAGCCCTTTCTGTGTGACTAAAAATTTCAGTTTGTACAATATGTCAGAAACGAGCTAGTAATCAGAACTGGGAAGCTGTTTCTTAATATACTATCATTTACCAAAACATGCTTATTTATCAAAGGTTTTTGCTGAGATTTCTGAGCGTACTTCAGTGCAACAGTATATGCCAGCCAAAGTGTGAGTCTTCCAGGAGAAGCATTTTATGCAATAAATAATTTATTGCAAAAATATTTTAGACCTTTTTTTTGCTCTCCAAAGAAAATCTGATGTTAGCCTAGTTTTTGGAGGGGGAGGGACTGTGGTGTCTGCCAAAGAACATGAAAGTGGCAAAGGGAGAAGAAGAGATAAAGGGAAGCAATCTGTTAGTACTTTTAAAAATCAAGGATGACTTATTTTCTGTATCTGAGCTGTAAATACCAAGATAAAAATAAGCCTGAAGTGCTCTTATAAGACAGCAAAACCACACAGGGCTAAGATCATCTGAGAGAGCAGGCAGGCTTCAGGACAGGGACATTTTCAGCCCAGGACATTTGGGTGAATACAGAGCACAGCAGTGAACCCTCCTGCTGGGGTTGTGGGGCCCTGTGAAGGTCCCTCAGCAGTGGGTGTTCCTCTCTTCACGCTGCAGTCACCACAAATAGTTGCATTCTCGAAATAGGGAGATGTGGTGAGCCCTTTGTGAACTCCACCCTCTGCTCCTACAGCTGTGGGGTAATATAGTGAGACCTCCAGGCTTTGCAACTTGAATTTTTCAGGAGATGCAGGAGATGAAACTAAGCCACGTTACAGCTCTGCAGAGAGCCATGTGCCAACTAACCATGAAGCCCCCATAAATGACAGTGACATTATTGTACAAACTGGTAAAACCTTTTCATTTGCTAACAGTTTCTGTGGTTCTTTTTATGCACAGTGCTTTGTACCTCTCAATGAAAGATCCTGAAAAGGGAATAAAGGAGTTGAAGCTGGAAAAAGATAAAAGAGTGTTCAATCACTGCTTTACAGGTAAGGAGCTCCTGTCCCTCTATTCCATGCAATAAAGGGAGCACAGAGTTGAAAAACTAAAGGGATTAAACAGCTCTAAGCTCTGTAGAGCACAGAGAAGTTTGATGTTTTGTTGACTAATGCAGGAAATGCTCAAAGGATGTATCTTGGAAAAGCGTTCAGTTATGGCCATGGTAAACAAAGGAGAAGGATGAAATTTTACCAGTGTCAGAAAGATTGAAGCAATTTTTTGAGTAGATTGTAGTGTGAAAGAAGAGTTATCCCATTCTGAATTTTTCATCACTGAATGGTGTCCCCTTGTAATTCCTGTTTCTCTCCAAGTCAAATCTGTGTTTGTGCTCACAGAGGTGTAGCACTTGAGGACATTGTTTAGGGGTGGACATGGCTGTGTTGGGTTAATGGTTGGACTGATGATCTTGGAGTTCTTTTCCACCCTTAGCAATTCTGTGATTCTATGAAAATCACCCTGTTTGCAACAGCATTATGTTAGTAGCATAGCAGCCTGGAAGGCTGGCTTTTCCAGGCTTGGCTATCCTTCACACATCCCCAGGCCCTGTCTTTGAGGCTTCTCAGCCTCAAAGGGGGATGCTTCCTGCATCCCCTCCCAGCTCTTTTGTCCCTCAGGAATGGTGTTTGAGAGCTGTCCTGGCCCCTGCCATCAGCTGGAAAGGCTATGCCTCACTGGATGGCCAGGGACCTCCCTAGATTAGCTCCCCATGTTGTTGCTAAGAACATTTTTCAGGAGATTGATGAATACATGGAGTAGGCCTGTTTCCTGTGTACTTTTAGGCTTCTTCATGTCTGTCTTGGTTTGTGGCTGACATTTTGTTCCTTTGGAACCAGGCACTTGTGTGATTGACTGGCTGGTGTCCAGCAGCTCTGTCCGAAATCGCAGAGAAGGTCTCCTGCTTGCCTCTTCCCTCCTGAGTGAAGGCTACCTACAGCCTGCTGGGGATACATCCAAGGCAGCTGCTGAGGGACTGGCAGACACACCCTTCCTTGATCTCAGTGATGCCTACTATTACTTTGTGAGCATTGTCTTCTGGTTTTTTTTTCTATCTCAGACTTACTGATGCTCTGCTTTTCTGATGCTTCTTGTTGGGCTTCTTTAGTCCTGGAGGAAAGGTTGTGTAGAAATAGAGAAATCTTATCTTAATTTCTCCTGTGATATTCAGAATACTGACTTTAATAGTGGTAACCAGGACAGATTGTTTTTTATTTCTGGCACCCTTCTAAGTGTGAATTGAGTGCTGAGACCAAGCTGCATTCTTTTTAACTTAGACTTTGTTCCTGGTAATTTTACTGGTGACCAGAATTTAACCATCTGTTTCCCTGTTGATTCAGTGGAAAAGAAGAGAGTAAATCATTATCTTCACAGAGTGGCAGAAGTTACAAACCCATTTTTGTGCAGAGCCATCAAATCTGACTCAGTGTCAGTGTGCACACACACAGCTTGCCTGTGAACAAAAAAGTAAAAGTTTTTAATATTCCCCAGTAACCTATCCCAGGCATCATACCTAGCCTTCTCTGTCTATTATTTCATATTCTGTAGACTGGTTTGAAGAACTTGAAGTATCAGTCAAATACTGTTTGAAAGAGATTTGGCTTATGGACTTATGCTAACAAAAATGTATGCCTTCTATAAAGTGAAAACAAATAAATTGGTATTACAATTCTGTTTGTGTTTACCACATGGAATCACTTGGCTTCAGCAAAATAATTCTTCCACTACTCATTTGATTTCCTAAATGTGTTTGTACTAGGGAGACTTCACCAGTTCAGCAGAGACACTGCTGCTAAAGGCAGCCTTGTGGCCTCCTGGGAAGCTTCTTGTAGCAGCCCGTGTGTACCCTGCTTGCTTTTGGATTATTTCTAGCTTGATTCAACACCAATGTGGTGTGAGGTCAGTGTCTGACTTGGTATCATAGAAGTGGAGTCCCACCTCACACTGAAATGTGTCCATGGTGATTTGGAGAGCTCCTCAACTTTAATGGGAAGCTTTTCCAGTAAAAGGTTATATAACTATAACCATAACAACAACAGCAAAACAAAAACAACAACAACAATAACTACTACTACTAATAATAATAATAACAATAATATTTTCTTTTGGATGGCAAAAAACAGGGTGGAGGGAAGCCAAAAGAAGCAGATTGGTACATGTGTATAAGCATGCAGCAGCTGTGTAACTTCTGTGACATTTATCTTGTGGTTCTGCAGCCAGACAGTGGATTTTTCTGTGAGGGATATTCCAGTGATGATGATGTGGTCCTGAAAGAAGAATTCAGAGGCACAATTGTGAAACAAGGATGTTTGCTGAAACAGGTCAGTATTGCCTATGTTCCATCCTGTCATTAGGATGATGTTACATGGGTGCAAGATTACTCTTTTACACTTAAAAACTTTAGGTAAGAGAGAAACCACCCTATGGCATCTCCACACTTGGCAGGTTTCATCTCTGTCCCTCTTGTCTTTGCCCAGAGAACACTTGCTGCAGCATGGCTGCAGGACTCTGGACAAATATTGCAAGGTTTTTTGCTCTTACCACAAAACAAAACAGTTAATAGTTTTAATTAGGAAAGAGTCCTAACACAGGATATATGTGACAAGTCATTAGTACAATGCAAAACTGAACTCAGGTAAAAATGGTGCCACTCCTGTGTCCCTCCAGACACACAACTGGATGCAGTTGCCAGTTTTCATGGACTTTTTCAGCATACTTGAGCAAAGGAGTTGTTTCAGTTACTAATGTATAGGACAGAAGATAACTGGATACCTTCATTCCCAGCAAAACTTTAAGCAATACAGTGAATGTCATGTTTCCAAGGCCATTGCAAGCAGATATTAGTGAACTGAAGGCAAAATCAGGATTCTTCAATGAATAAAGTGGGTCAGGTAGAAGGGACCTACAACAATCCTCTTCAAATGCCTGACCACTTCAGGGCTGACCAAGGGTTAAAGCACATTGTTAAGGGTTTTGTTGTCAAAAGCTTCTTACACATTGACAGACATGGTGCACTGACCACCTCTCTAGGTAGCCTGTTGCAGTGTTTTACCACCCTGTCTCTAGAGAAATGTTTCCTAATATTGAGTCTGAACCTGCACAGTTAAAATAGTCCTTGAGGACCTAAGAACTTTTTGGTGGTGCTCACATGTATTTCTCTTGTTTAATCAGTTTACTCAGAAGCAATGGAAGAAATTAGATCCACTCCTTGCTGCTCTTTTACTCTGTCACATTCATATCAACCTAATTAGTAAGAGCTTCCATGCAAACCATAGCTAATTGAGAAACCTGTATTTTGAAATGCCAGAGGAAGTGATTCATGACAATCTTACACCAGTGTTAGTCTGCACTTGGTCACCTCTGTGAATTGTGGGTCATTGCTTTCAAGGGTCACTGCTTCTGCTGAAAATGCTTTCAGCAGGTCTAAACCTTCCACACCCATCCTTTTCAGTCATGAAAATGGGTCACAAGGCACCTACATCCATATCTCTGCCTGAGCTTCTCATCCATGAGCCCTACAGGGTGTCTAAGATAGATTAGCATTTTTTTTTTTAATCTTTGCAGGGACAGAAAGACTTTCAGCTCATCCTTGCCAACAATTCAAGATACCTTCCTCCAAGGCACTTTGCAGTCATGTTTTCTAGCAAGCAGTTAAACCCAGCTCTCACAGATTTCACATAAATGCCATAACTACCAGACTGTGTGATATGTTTAGGGGAATTTCCCATGTTGAAGCTCCTCTGCTTTGCACAAAACCAAAAAAATAAAACAAAACAAAACAAAAGAACAACCAAAACCCCCCAAAAACCCCAGTTTGATAGTTCAGTTCTTGTGCAAAAGATTGGAATGTAGAAAAGGTAGATTCAAGTCCTACTTCAGTGAGTATTTCCTGTCCAGAATATTCAGGGGTTTTTCCCTTTTGTATTTGCCTGTCCTCTCTTGTGTGGTAAGACTTGCAGGCAAAGCAGCTCTGTAACATTCCTGGTTTTAAATTTTCCTAGGGACATCGGAGGAAGAACTGGAAAGTGAGAAAGTTTGTTTTAAGAGATGATCCTGCATATCTTCACTATTATGATCCTGCTGGAGTAAGAGAGATTTGGTTTATTTACCTGTTTGTTTTGAATCCAATGCCTTGTAGAAGTACCTGAATGGAGTATTTGCATGAGAATGTGACAGGGAAGAGCAGGCAGGACAGTGAGACTGTTTGTTCTTACATGGACTAGCCATCCTCTGGAAAAGCAGAGTGAAGGATAGTTTCTGGCTGTCAAATCAGGTGGCAAGTGCCACCCAGACCTGGGAACAAGTAAAATTGAACTGTATTGTCACCTCTTCTCTGTGATTAATTAGAATTAATGTGTACTCTCACTTGATCAAAACAAATTAGGTCCTAAGTGTAAATGAACACAATACAGTAATTTTGTAGTTTATATTTGAGGTATTTCCTGTGTGAGGCTGAGATATGGCATCCTATTTCTTGTGTATTTCTAATGGGCCCATTCCCATGCTAAATACTCTGCAGATCCTGAATTCTAAATCACAAGAGATTCCTGATTTATTTATAAGTCTGTCTCTTACCACACCCCCAACCCTCCATGTCACACACAGGCTGAAGATCCCTGTTCTCTCAGGTCAGACATACTAAGTAATCAAATGGTTTTCTCTCCATTCTGGAAATGTAGCCATATATTAACATGCTACTGGTTTCAGAAGAGTTGCATTTCATTTTGATTTCATGTCCTCCCCAGGGAGAAGAACCACTGGGAGCAATTCACTTGAGAGGCTGTGTGGTGACAGCAGTGGAAGATATGCCAGACAGTAAGGAATCATATTGAATGAGCACTCTAATAAGTTTTTGATACAAACCCCCTCCCCTTTCAAACTGCCTAAAATCACAAGTGTTTTTTATTCCAAAGCAATCTATGTACAGTGATTCAGTAATTCTAGTAACTGGCCTCTCTCTTGTTGAATTCCTGGGGAAGGGTACAGTGGTAAAGGTAGCAATAGGAAATCTTGTGTATTGTCAGTACTTTAGGGAAGGCTGGTCAAAAGGATGACACAAACCCTGTGTTAGGATAACTGGCCTTTGGGCAAAGTAAGCTGAGTTTGATCTCTTTAGTTAAGGAATTTGTGATGGAAGTTTCATGTTAGAAATGGTTATGCTGACAAATGGTTACTGTGCACCTTCTCTTGCTTCCAAAGCATAAAGTTGTGGGAGCAGAAATGGTGCTGCTGCAAGGACCAAGAAACATTACTTTCATGCATTCTCCTCTCCACAGGAGAGGCTGGTGATCGTATCCATCAAGAAAGTTTGTTGGCATCTCAGAAAACAAACAGATGGATGTGACATAAACATCTTGTTTTCGTAGCTGGCAAGGCATGGGAGGGTGTGGGTAATATGATCTCTCTGCAGGATTGCAGATCCTACCATGATTTGAGACCAACAAACCAGAGACTTAAGGTGAAATGTGCAGAATTCATGAGTGGTTTCTCTGAGAGAGAGACTCATCTCTTGGACCCAATCTTTGTGAAGGCCTGATCAGGCTCAGCTGTAGAAAGAAAAGAGGTGCCCTACACGTAAAGGAGGAAACACTGAAAGTACAAGACTTTTTCTCTCATAGCTGACCTTCTTATTTTCTCTCTGTAGCCAAGAAGTATGATGTTGACAACATCCTCTTTGAAATCATCACAGCAAATGAAATCCACTATTACTTGCAAGCAGCCTCACCCACAGAGCGTACAGAGTGGATCAAAGCAATCCAGTCAGTTGCTAGGACTGGTAAATGAAGATGATCTTCCAACAAGAAGACAAATTAAATTAGTTACTAAAACCAGAATTTAGCATTTCACAAAGAGAAAGCAGTATTATCCCAAAGGTCTTGTGTGTTAGGGTTGAGGACTGGGTGGAAGTTTCAATTCTATAGTGGGCACTAACAAACTAACATTTTTACATTTGTGTTATGGTAATACTTTTCTAAATCATAACATAGAACATGGCATATTAGTGTGTGTTGCTTAGAATAATCAGTCTACCTTGGGAAGGTTGTACCTGTTGCTATAGCTGATAGAGAGAATCTCACCATTAACAGGGGTCAGAGTCATGTCACTGACAGGGAGGACATCAATTAATCACCCTCTTCAGCCTGTGATGTGTTTCAGGATTTTCATGTATTTCAGTCTTCTCCAGACTATTTTTTCACTTTCCTCTTTGCCAGATATCGTTGCTTGTTCACTTATACAGATAATGCCATAGGTACAAGGAAAAGAACTCATTTGGAAACCTGATCCACTCCTTTATCATCTGTCAGCATTAAGGGAGGGAAGAATGCAGACAACTATGGAAACACCATGTGGAATCAAGTATAACTCAATGACAGCAAGACGAAGAAAAGTCTCTTCCTACAGTATTTCAAACACAAAGCAATCTCACTTCAAACTCCATTATCACCCAATTTTAAACCTTGCCAAATTTCTCCACAAGAATCTGCCCTGGAACCATTGTTTCCCTTTATTTAGGTCTACAGATGCTGGGTTGTCAGGTTCTGTACTCTATCTGAGTTAAGAATCTTGCAGGAGAAGGGAAAGGATGCATGGGTTGGTTGGTTACTTGAACTATTGATTGAAGTGGTTTGTATTAGGTTTTCCTTTTTTATCCTCCAGCAACATACTCAGTCCTAGATTCTGTGCCTTAGTAATATGAGAGAAACCTTGTGCTTGTAACTGAAAGAGGTGTTTTTATTTGATAGGGTCAGTTCACCTGATTAATCCTTGCATTTTTGTCTGGCTATATAGCAAAGTCTTAAACTCTCAGGAGAGTTGAAAATCAAATTAATGTCAGATTGAGCATGTAGACTGTTCCTGGTACAGATTGGTATTTGAGAGAAGGAAACTTCAAAATCTTTAAAACTGTATTCCTAGATCTAATAAGGTACTTTATCCTTAAGAGTTATCATTGGGATCTCTTCCATCTAAAAATAAATGAGGAGCTAAAGCTTCTCTTCAGTTGTGCTTAATTAAACCTGTAGCTGAGCTAATGAACCTGAAGCCCTGTTGCCTTGCATTACTTATCCCGAAGAAAACACAGCCTCACAAGAGCAACAGGCAGAAACACTGCATCATCATGTCCAGCTGGCCAGCTGAAATCAGCTTCTGGCAGGCATTTCCTGTCTCTCATGCACGCTAACAGGATCGTTGAAGTCTGATGTGTCATTCTGAGGAAGGAAGACACATGGTTAAAAGACCCCCTGTTTGTTCAGCCTGCTTTCTTGATAATTGCTGCTTGTTGCTGCTTATTTTTGCTATCAGAGATCACAAACCCAAAATTACCCAAGGGCACAGGAAAAGAGAAAAAAAAAAAACACCCACACAACCAAACAACAGAAACTTGTCCAGCTTACCAAAGGAGGGATGTGACTGCCACAATTCAATAAAACTAAAATGCTTCACCAGTCTATGACCTTAAAATTTAACTTGTTCCCAGATCAAGATATGTCTGCCCACCTATGAATGGTGTTTTCTCAGGAAGACGATGATAGTCAGTGTATTTATAGAAGATCTCTTATGTTTGTACCATCCTATATTGATGGGGTCTGTAATCTCATAGATAGTGATTCAGAATACACATTTCAAGGGTTTGTAGGTGCCTCTGCTACTTGGCAGCAGTGAGATCTTGTCCAAGGGAATTCAGTATTAAAAAGCAACTACATGTCTATCAGAGATGATGAGGCCAGCCCAGTAACTCAGAAGGCGTGGAAGAGGCACAGATCCTGAATACTGGCCCAAAGAAGAGAGAGACAGCTTTGTGCAAGGAACTACTAAACAAAAGGGAGAGAACAGAAAAGCAGACCTACACATGTCATACTTCCTGTAACTTGCACCCTCTGACTATTTAAATCACACTTCTACCACCCTCAGCAATTACTATATTGACATCCGTTTCATTTTTACTTATAAAAAAGAACTGGTCTAAAGGACAGCAAAAAAACCATTGCGGATAAGGATTGTGTTTATAATCTTCAGTTATTGAAAGACTTGTATAGTATTATCTCATATAAATATCTTCTTAAGTTCATGTTCATGTTCCACAACTTGCACTGAGCAATTTCCCCTCCCCTTGATTCATGGAATAAAGACTCCACATCTTGTTAAAGTTATGAAGTGAGAATGAACTGAGTGCCTGACACAAGTAAAAAAATAATCAAAGTCTTGTGTCCCTCGCCCCGATTCGAGCTTTACATTTATTTACACAGGCATTACATACGCACAACTTTTCATGACTATTCATCCCCTGGTCCTGCCTGCCCTCACTTTGTATGGTAATCAAGTCCACACCCTTGTGAGCATGAGTGGTTCACTGTGGGGGTCTCTCAGGGGTCTCTCGGGGTCCTCGAGGCTGAAGGCCATATGTCTTCCTCGCACTGAACTGCTGAACTTCCTCTTTTGCACGTGCGCTTTGGTCCCTTGGTGCTTATTTATGTAGATCCACCAGTTCTGGCCAGTTTTGGGGCCTGAAGGATCTCTTATCTAGGTTTCTTGTTTTCCTCAGTCCTTCCTTTCATTGTCCGTTCATTGTCAGAGGTTTGCCTCCTTCCTTGTGCCTTTTGTATTATAACAGATGTCTCTCAAGTAAGGGTTAAAGTTCATCACACAATTCTAGAGGTTAAGATTCTAAAGGCTAATTCATATTGCTAACTTAAGTGTTTGAATTAGTTGACCCCAAAGTCTCTATTTCACCCTGGAGCACTTCCTACGTTCTTAGTACAGTCAGGGTCAGATTTTTGGGAATGTTGACTAACCATGCACCCACAAAAACACCCACACAGACACAGTTTTGGGGGGAGGGTAGTGGGGTGGGAATGGGTTGGATTTTTTGGTTGTATTTTTTCAGTTTGTACCTTTTAAAACTGTAGGAAACTATAGGAGGAACTTGAAAAAGCAAAATGAGTAGGTAAGAGTCCTCTGCAGGTTGTTGGTATTTCTGTGGGTGCCTTCAGTTTGTGTTTTGAAAAGTACATGAATTTATTCTTTGTGGGCTGAGATCTTCTTGTTGATGTACAGAGATTTCTCTATGCTGAAGGTGAATGCTGAAACAAGGTTCTTTTTTTGTTGTTACTCATAAGAACTTCTTGAAATAGAACTTTTTATTTGGCTTCAAAATAACTTGATGGGGGGGGTGGGGGGGCTGATTGCACTTCCTGCTTTGCATTTAGAACCAAAACTGTGGCTTTCCATACTCTTGTTTCTGGTTCTTGTAGATTGCTTATTTTTTTTGTCCTTCCAGTACAGTAAAAGGGAGAGTAAAACTGTATGAAAAGAGAGTAAAATGCTGCTTTTCATGCTTCACTGGCCTTTCATGTTAAACGTAATGGACTACAGTAAAACTCTTCACTTTCCTGCATGGACTCTGCCTTTCTTTAAGATGGCAATGTCTTTCCCTACTTTTCTTCAAGTCATTAAAAGATGACTGAACAGGAGGAAAATAATCAAAGGGAAATGATGATAAAACTGATGGAATTTTGCTTCCAGGACTTGAAAAGGGAGAGCAATGATGTTAGTATTTTTAAAAATTTGCCTTCAGTATGTCTTTCACCAAAATTTTGAGTATTAATAAACTAGAGTGATCAAGGGAGAGGAAAGAGACCTGGGGATTGACTAGTTTAATTAAAAAATCACAAACAACTAGACACCCTAATCTTCCTACACCCTCAAACTCTGATATAAAAAGGACATTGAGAACTCTCTTCTTAGAGCATTGCCATTAGCCCCTCTCTCTTGCTCAAATATACTAGAACAGCCTACTGAAGACTATTATAGTATCAATTATGTAAATCAGTGTATGATCAGTCTTTTCATGTACCTGCTTCCATATCATAAGGAAAAGTCTGAAAATTCTTTATCACCAAAGTGTATCAAAAGAAAATCAAGAAACCATCTCTTTTGTCCTCCATTGATTCTGCTATATGTATATGTAGGTATCCTGCTTTTGAAAGCTCAAGTTGCTGTGTTTCCCAAGTACATGATGGTTAAAGTACAGTAACAAAATCAATGCATATGTATGAGATATTTTTGAAGAATAGGAAGAGTTATTTAGATCAGGCTTTTAACACTCTTGTGTGATTTTTTGCTAAAAGGAAGTATTTCATGATTCTGGTATACAACTGGTAAATAAGATTGGTTTGTTGGTTTGGGTTTCTCTTAATTAATATTTTTATTAAAGGAACCATTTCTTTCCCAAGTTACATCTTCCATTTTCCCTTTCTTCTAGAGAAAAATGATATTCAGAACAGTAGTAAATTGTTTTTATGATCACTTTTATATTGAGTAATATGATAGGCAGCTCCTGTTTGACTAGTATCAGTTTTTAAAGTTGGTGCCAAAAATCAGTGCTGGTAAAGCAAGGCCTGTGTGATGAAAGATCAACACATAGGAAAAAATTATGTTTCTCAATGTGTTTTAACCTATGAAAATAGATCAAGTTGTGTTACCTCAAACAGTTACCTGAGTTACTTTGTTTAAAGTAGTTAAATTTTGCTCCACTCCTTATCATGCAAACAACTAATGTGCATAGCTAATGGCTGAGAAACTATTAGTTACCCATCTGCTTCCACCCTGTCCTGGATCTGAGAGTCCTAATCCAAAAGTTTCACAGGTGGGTAGTAGAAATCCAGCACTGCCAAACACTAATGCTTCTGTGAGTGCAAGTTCAGAGATCCTTGTGAGGATTCTGTCCCTTGAAATGGGTACTAGGAATATTCAGTTGATCCTGAGGCAGCCACCTTTTTCCTCTTCTTTCTGGTGTCTGGATTTGTCCCTTCCCCAGCCTTCTTTTGTGGACTCTCATGTGCTGCTGATATGATACACTTCATTTCAAAAAGTCAAACACACCTTGGGGGTTTTGGGGGGTTGGGTTTGTTTTGCTTTAATATAAAAATCATCCCATCCAAAACAGAAAGTGCAAATTGAAATTATAATCAGCATATTTTAGACAGTGCAGTAGAACATTAAATTTATAAATATAAATTACAACTGAATATTTAGTTTTTAGAATTTTACATAAAATTAATACAATAAACTGCAAATTAAAAAAAAAAGAGACCCATAACATTTTTTTTAGAAGCTTTCATCATATATTCATAATCAGCCCAAGATCATTCAAAATCAGTTTTGCAACTGCCAAACTGTGTGTGCTACTGGCAAAAGTTGTTTTTGTTGCAAGAATCAGCACTGGTTTCTCATCTCTCAAGCTCCGCTTCCAAGATTTCTCCCCATGTGTCAACATCCATGGGATACATGCTTTTCTCTGGCAAGCTGAATTGTGAAGGAATGTTGCTGTATTTCCCACTAAGCCATTCTTGCTTCACTTTGCTTTTCCAGTAGTTTCTCAACAATGTAATCTGGTGGAAAAACATATAGTCAGATCTTGGAAAGGAATCAATATAAACTGCACTCAGTATAACTAAGTTTAGCACTAGAAGAATAGTGCTAGACAAAGGATTTGGAGTGTGCCTTTGGATATCTAGACATAAAGCCCAAGAAAGTGCAATGCAGCCAAGAAGCAAAACGTGCTCCACTTCCAAATTTTCTGTTCCTGCCTCAATTCTTTGGTGCTCAAGATGAAAAACCTAAACCAGGAATTTGTCTTACTGCTTAAAAAATGCACCTTGCATTTTCTGTTTAGGTTGTGACTTTTATCTTTTGTTTGGAGGCTGGCTGGATTCTTCTCTTCTTCCAGCCTTTTAGGGCAAGAAAATTGCTTCTATTTCAAATCCCCTCCAGATAAAACAGACAATCAGTGTAGGGAGTTCTGGAAATTGCTGTGCAAGGGTAGTAAGATCTATAAACTGAAAGGGTAACCACTATCTGGTCATGGCTGTGCCTCACGCTGCAGTAACTTTACTGAAATGTCAGAGTCCAGTGGCTGCTTTTCTTTTGCTGCTGCTTCTCTCTTTTCCCCCCTCCAGTGTCCCCCTGCTCTCAAACACACCAGCTAAAATAAAGCAGAAGATTACCCTCTAGCTAGCCCAGAGTAATCTGTGGAACCAGCCATCTGGTCTACCTGATCAGGAACTGACCTA
Organism: Sitta europaea; assembly: GCA_013400255.1. NCBI lineage: Eukaryota > Metazoa > Chordata > Aves > Passeriformes > Sittidae > Sitta > Sitta europaea. Next base: position 194,448 of record VXBS01003633.1, on the reverse strand, counting down.
TCTCAGCTTCCAGGCTGGATTCAACAGTCAAGAGATCATTGTGCATTTTCTGGAGCTGAACCTGCTGCAAACTCCTCAGAGCAGTCTGTGTGTGGGGAGACTTTCTAAACAGTTTATGAAAGTTCCTGCTCATTTCCTTTTCTACGCCCCTTTTTTTTTCCTGCTGAACGTGTCACTTGAGGTGTATAGAGACAAGAGCTATCCAGGATGATTTTTCAGGAAGTCATTCCTAACCAGCAGATCTATTTCCACAAAATACAAGCAGAGCGCACACGGTGCCTGTCTGTTATCTTCTCCCTGCCAGCCCCATCTGCGGGAACGTGGGCTTTGTCCCATCTTAGGGCTTGTGTCTGATGAAGGTCAGTGCTGAGGCTGTACGGGCAGCAGGAGCGCCAGTGCCGAGCCGGACAGGTTGTGTCCCGGGCCAGACAAGGGACAGCCTTGCTTTATCTCCCAGTGTGTTTCACCAGCTGTCCGCCTACCGGGATGCGGCACCGAGCCACGATGCCAGCGCAGCTGGCCCCACAACCCCGGACGGGAGCGACGCGCTGATGTCATTTCTTTGCACATTTCTACCGGCCCTCCGAGCCGCCTCGTTCATGTCACTGCCGGTGCCGTGCCGGGAAGGCGGATTTACCTTCCAGGAATACCCGTGCCTTCGGTCGCAGTCGATCTCCCGCTGGCAGACGGCGCTCACGGCCAGGCAGTGCTGCCGCCACAGCCGCTCGCTGCCCTCGATGACGCGGTGCCAGCCCTTGCACGTCACGGACGCGCGGCACAAGCTCTCGACATCCAGCCCGCTGAAGATCCGGGAGCTGACCTCGGGAGGGAGGGCGGACACCATGTCACCCAGTCCTCCTCCTCCTCCTCCCTCGGCGCCGGGGTGGGCTCGCCCGCGGCAGCCGGGGTGTGGNCCCCGCAGAGCCGCGGGCCCGAGGTAGCGACACCCCGTGCCAGGGCCGGGCTGGTTCGTGTCCGCTGCCGCGCGGGGTAAGGGGCAGTGCTTTAGCTCCGAGCCGGCTCCGCCGCGGGTGGCAGCGGCGGGGGAAGCTCGGCTCCAGCGGGGGGGGGCGACGGGGGGNAAGCTCGGCTCCAGCGGAGGGCAGCGACGGGGAGTGGGAGAGTGGAGCATCTCTCCCAGTGTAGGAGGAAAGGCTGGGGGAGCTGGGCCTGTTCAGCTTCGAGGAGAGGCGGCTGAGAGGGGACCTCGTTCATGAGCGTAAATGTCTAATAGTGCCGAGGGGATGGACCAGGTTGTGCCCACTGGTGCAGAACAGGAGGCAATGGCAGAAACCGATGCACTGACGTTTCACCTGTATATAAGGAAGAACTTCTTTACTGTTAGTAGCTGTTCATGGAACAGATTGCCCAGAGATGATGTGGAGTGTCCCTCAGTGGAGATATTCCAGAACCGTCGGACACAATCCCGTGCCATGTGTTCTGGGATTACCCTGCTTGGGCCGGGAGGTGGGGCCAGGTGACCCACTGTGGTCCCACTGAACCTCGCCCATCCTGGGGTTTTGTGAGTCCCTGCAGAGCCGAAGGGGTGAGGGTAGAGCTTAGCATTTGGTGTTCCTCTTCATAGGGTGACAGAGAGAAAGTTCAGCTGGTCAGTGTGGTGTCTCTGCCGTGCAGAAAGTTCTGGGAGGGTTGGCAGACTCCCCAGTGCTTCTAAGCATGGAATACTGCAGCAATTAGACTTGTTTTCTCTAATTATTTGTGCTGGTGAATTGAGTGGTGGAAAGGCAATGTGTTGAAGGACAAACAGTTGCCGTTTGGATGTGCTTTCATAACCTTAAAATATTTTTAGTTAGATGTAGTGGCTTTAAAGAGAGGCTTTTGAAACTAGCACCTGAGTATCTAGTGTCCTCAGTGCTGCAGGCTTGTAGCCTGTCGTGAGAACTTATTGGGAAGTGCTGGATTCATTGGGCATCTGGTCCTGAAAACTGCATCTGAAAATCGTTGCCTGACTTTTAGCATAGGATCAGATTTTGGGGAGTTGTGCAGATTTACCATAAAGCAAATTCTGACATGCAGTTTCAGCTTTCTTGAGTTTTTTCATTGCAGCAGCCAGTGTAAATTACATATTTAAACCCCAAAACACCACAGTTGTGGTCAGAAATTACTAATAAAGTCTTTTTTTCAAAACCCTTTAGGTGTGAGGTAAAAGGAAGGTGCATTTATTTCCTCTGTAAGTTGATGTAAACGGATGTTGACGGTTAGTGTCAAACAGCATTTGTTAATGGCAAACATTCAGACCGTCTTTTGTTTGAGTCAAAGTGCATGTTTATATTTGTAGTGTGTGAGTAGCTAAAATTGATTTTGTTTTTTCAGAAGAAAATCAGGAGTCTGATGCAGAAGAAGCACCAACTGTTCATGGTGTTGAGATGTCCCATATTCCATTGTTAATGGAACCAGCATGTTCCAGCTCTGAGGTTCAGGGAGCCACAAAAATGAGGAATGATGATGCTGCTTCCAGACATGTGGTAGGTGCTTAAGTTTTTAATGAAGTTTAATGTTTGTAAGCATGTGTTGAAAGTTAAGGAGGTGTTGTGTTTTCTATACAAATGAAATATCAGCCTTTGCTCTAGTTGAGATCCCTGGAGTGGACTGGTTCAGGAAATTCAAAATGATAGTGCTGTTTTCAGGAAATAATGAATATGACTTTGATGTATTTGCATTATTTTTACAGAGATTTAGAGTCTGGTTACATTCTGGAGAAATTGATTGTAGGAATGCAAGAAAGGCTTTTCTGTTTGTGGGGTTTTCAGTTTTTTTTCCTTGGACAAATAGGCTTTTGTTAAACTTGCTATTATATCTATGTATGGAAACTCTAGAGGGAGACGGTGCTAAAGCTCTTCTATTAATCTTTCAGGTGTACCCTTTTAGATATTTATTCCAAAGATCTAAGAAGTTTTGTTTTGTTTTTTGTTTTTACTGCATGAAGGTTCCTATAGATGTTGTTTTTCTGAGTGAAACTACAAAAAAAAAGTAAAAAAAAGTAGGTGGTTACCCAGACTGCTTTTGAAGGGCATAACTGAGTAAAAACTGTGGTCTCGTTTCCCCCCACTTTTCTGTAACTGAATAAAAGTCACTAAACAGTAAATGTTGTTTCAGGTTCCTCTTTCTAATGATAATGAAAGCAAACAGTCAAAATCTGTTCAAAGAAAGAGAGTTCTTCCATCTTGGATGCTGGAAAGCGATCTCCTGGTGCAGAGGGTTTCCAAGCCTGTAATGACAGGAGGTAGGTTTGCAGTGTGATAATGATTGCATTCCAATATGCATGTCTGTGCATCGATATAATTTTAAAAATTATAATGGTGGTGGGTAGGAAGTATTAATTTCCTACTTCTCTTTCCATGCTCTGTGTGGGGCAGCTGACAATGACTGACTTCTGTTGTCTCCTTTGTCATCAGTCCTATGGGTGTGATAGAGCTCTTGTTCATCACTTGATTTTCTTTCTGTTCTTTCTTGGTTTTAATGCTAGATAATAAACTCTGTTTGTACAGCTCAGCATTGGATGTTCTGGAGCCCTTTCCTATAAACTTGCCTATTTTGAGTGTCAATTCTAGGCAGTTTCTGTCTCTTTAATTCCTAGCCTTCTCCACACTTAAGTCACTGATGGTTTGCCCTTCTAAATTTAGCCTCTTAATTTCACAGGTTTTAAAGGCAGAAGGGTTTGGGTGGTGTTGCATGTTAGCTTTTTAATCATTACTGAGTCAAACTTGATTGTTCAGTCCAAAGTTAATTCCTAGGAGGAGCAATTCATCACAGTAGGATAGTTTCTTACCAACATGAGGCTAAAATAGTCTTGCAGTCCCTCCTGTTGTTGTGGGGAAAGGAATTGCAGGGTGTGTCCCGCTCTGCTGCTGCTGCCTATCGGCAGTGACAGCAGCAGAAGGCTGTACTCGGTGTCAGTGGGACACATCAAGTGCCTGCACATTGGCACAAGCTCGAGAAGACTTTCTAACATGTCTGACTTTGGTCCTGGGAGCTTTGCCATTAGACAGACTCTACATGGCATTTATTGCCCTTGTGACTTCTATTAATGGAACAGGAGGGCTATAGAAGTGAGAGGAGGAAACTTTCTGGCATTCCCTGTGCAGAATGTGCATTCCCTGTACAGCACACTCCACCCTGTTGGCCCTTCTGTGGGGGGGTGTGAAGTGGTTTGGGTGCAAACTGTTGAGTTTCCTTTGCTGATCAGCCCAGGTTTATGAACTGTGGCTGCTGACTGTGTGGCTGCTCCCCTTTGTGCTGCAGCTCTGCTTTAGTGATTCTTTCCAGCTGCTGTTTCTGTTGAGATGCTGTAATGGATTTGGCTCTTAATGCCAAGCAGCCCCACAGGAGTTTGTTGTGCAGTGTCTGGCCAGTTGCTTCTTCTCTCCCGTTGTAAATACAGGTGTCTGTGTGCACTGATGAGGGCAACTGTGGCTTTAAACACCTCAGTCATGTGCCATCCACCATGCTGCCTATTCTTTTTCTCAAAAGCTAATTTGGAAAAAAATGTAAGATGCAAAAGAAAATCTATGGTTTCCTATTTTTTTTCTTTCATCCCCTGTAGGAACTCAGAATGCAGAGAGTATTTCTCTGCATGTTTTGAAGGATCTGAACCCCCTGACAAACACTATTTTTAACCTTTGTCCATGGAAAGGGCTTCCTAGGCTTTGGGATGAAACAGAATTTTCAAGAATGTCAATTAGATACGTAATTTTCACAGGGTGGGAAATTTAGATTTTTGGTTTTGTTAGTATGGTAAGTAGATGAAGACAAGATGGAGGATCCTTGTTGTTTTTAGGCTTCTTTCTCCTTCTTCATCTCCTCCATGTTCTGCAGTGTGGGTGACACAGGACAATTGGTTGGAATTTACCACAGTGAGGAGTTACGTGAATAGAAGTTTAGTTGGTTATTGGTAGAAAAGCAGAAATAATGAACGTTCTTGGTGCTAATTGGGTGAATTGTCTTTAAGAGAACCTTGATCCTGTGCTTTTGGGGCTTTTGGTGTCTTTTCTCCCTCATGCTGAGCTGGTGTAAAGCCTGGTGTGCAGAGATTGCTGATAAGAAAACAATAAACAACCTGGAGAACGAGAACAACTAGGAGTCCCATTTGCCTTCTTTCTTAATAAGGACTCTTGCAAAAGGCCTCCCGTCTCAGGGAGAAACGTGTGGGAGTGGAAGAACTCCCACAATCCCCCTTTTAAATGTAGACTGTTCCCTTCTGCTTTATTTATATAAAAATTGTGTGGGTTTCAACTGGCTGTGTTGAGTCCTGTACTGGTATGACAGTTTTCTTATGTTTGTGCTTTTGTTTTGTATTTTTGGGGGAGTGGGGTTTGCTTGTTTATTTGTTTGTTTCTCTCCCATACTATAACATTTGTTATATGTGTGAATATAATGTTTATTTCAAAGACTGAACACTTTGATAGTGTCAGTGTTGAGATTAGGAGCTATGTGGGTGATATGTATCTGAAGGCCTGACCTTGAGGGAACTGGGGGTACATGCAAACATTACTGGCACTGTTTAGAAGGTCTTTTTCACAACTGTTGCTGTGTCTCATGCCATGTGCCCGGTGTTCTGCTTTAATGATTTGTAGCGTCAGGATTTCACTGAAAAAGTTGCATTCTAAAAGTATCCTTTTTCTTTTATTCAAAGGTAGTAAAAAGAAAAAAGGTCAAGGAAGCAGAGAAGGTCATACAGAGTCATTAAAATCAGAAGTACACGTACAGCAGAAAAAAAGATTAGCTTCTGAAGAAACTATAAAGGATTTTGAAGGTGGAGAGCAAGATCAAAGGAAAAGGAGCTGCCCTCTTATCCCTGTTCCTTCATCTCAGGTAACTTGTTGGTTCAGGGCAGAACCACAATATTGCAAAAAATGAGAATGTAGTTGGCAATGTCATGCTGAAGATTGGGTCTACAACATAACTTTTTGTTCTGTGTGTTCTGCTTGTGATTTGTTGTTCTGAAATACCAGTCCATTGGATAGCTCTGTAGCAAGGATTGTGGAATCCTCCATTTCCTTCCAAGGGTCTGGGACTTGGGCCCCAAATGTCCCACAGAAGTACTAGACTTTGACTTCACAGGAAGAGGCAGGAACATGTGTGCCAGAGCACTGCTCCTAGGAGTGGCTGGTGCTGGGGTTTCTTTTTCTGAGAGGCTGTGGGGATAGGTGATGGTGTGATACCAATGCAATGCGACACTGGGGTTTGCCCAAGCTGCTGCCATTCTAGTAGGTGAGGGTTTATGGTCAGGTAAGGATGGTGTGTGGCCCAGAAGCTGCTGTATTTCAAAGGAAAGTAGCATGGAGTGTGCTTGTGCCACCATCTCAAAACCTGAGTCAAAAAAAAGGAAAGGGAAAAAAAAAAGTAACCGGAAACCCAAAATGATTCATGGCAATGAGTGAACAGAACTTTTGGTTCAGCTGGTCCAGTGTCTCTGTGACCTCACATGACAACTATATTTACAGGCAGTTAAATCCTTACTAACAACATCCTGCAAGTGGTGAAAAGAGAAGGATCATTGCTAAAGACAAACAAAGCGTGTTCTGGTGAGAGCAAACTGAGGGTTTCACTGACTTGTGTCCATTAAGTGAACCACTTGGGGAGGTGATTTTAATGTCTGGCATTGTAATTGCCTTGGTGTGTTCTAGGATCTGATAAAATACTTAAAATGCTTCTGACACTGAAAATTATTGGGACTTTAGTTTTATAGTTAATTGAAACAAACTATGCATGGAGAGCAAGTAGTAGTAGTAGTAGTAGTAGTTTTGGTATAACAGTGGTCCACTTGGTGCATTAATAACAGCTGCTGAACTATTTTCTCTCTGCCAGGTTAGAAAATGAGTGACTATGTAATAAATTATTCAGCTTTGCAATTTGGAAGCTTTACCTATTTTCACCTAATATTTTCATAATTCATTTTAATCTGAAGAACAGTTTAGGAAATTGCTTTGAGGACTTTGCAGAAAACCTGATGTATCAGAGCAAGCAAGAGTAATAACCATAGAGAGCTCTGAAAGACTGTAATTTGGATATCAGAGCCTAAATCACGGTCCTGCTGTCGTGTTCAAGGCCATTGAGAAAATGTTCTGTAGGGAAGAAAGCATCCAGAATTGTTATCTGAGCTGTCCTAGGTGGCAGCAGCTGCCAGAGGGCGCCGAGGCTCTGTGTGTGCTGTCCCAGTGCTGGGCACTGCTGGCTCTTGGTTTCCCTGGATCACAGCCTGGTGTGGAGCTGATCCTAATCCGTGTGAGCCTTCCTTCTCCTTATGCACAGCACAGGCAATGGGCTGAAATACGTGGTAGTGGCAAATAACAGTAACTTCTGCTTTCTTTTGCAAAGGAAGGCGTATTTCTTAAGTTGCTGAGTTGGTTGCTGAGCTGTATTTGGGAGTTGTCCTTGTCTCCTAGTTGAGTCACTAAATGTGCTTCTGTCAGGATCACCTGATACTAATGATGACTTTGCCTGTTCTTGATGACTTTGCTGCTCAAATGTAATTGTCTCTGGTTTTGGATAACATTTTAGGAGACTTGCATTGAAAGGAACAAAATCGAATAGACAGTCACTGGCTGATTTTCAAGCTCTGCCAAACACCTGTGTAAACTAAGTATAAATTTACTGGAGGGGAAACAGGGGTAATAATCCTTAGAAAGAAGAGACCTTTGAATAGTTCTATGATGCATCAAAATAGTTCAGCCTTGAATATAGATATGCTTCCAGCTAATGTCTTAATTGTCAGGGCAGTGTTCTTTCCTCAGTTGTGTATCTTATATTATTTTTCTAAAGAACACATTACTTATTTTAAATGTACATTTTTTTCTAAAATTTAAAATGCAGTTTGTGTCAAAACAGATATATTTGCTTAATGGTGTCTATGACAGACTGTTATGATTTAGAGTCATGAGCTGAAGCATTTAAGGTGTATCAGTGTGGGATTAACCTCAGGGTATTTATTCTGAGTTCCCATGTATCTTCTATGTAGATAAATACATAGATACTCAATATATCTTGGTGCTTAAATTATTAAGAAAGTCATTAAATTAGTAAGTTATTCCTTAATCAATTAAATTGATTCTTGGGTAGGAGTCTACATTCTTCTACAGACTACTACATCTTCACCTGTATAATCCCCAGTAACTTTTCAAGAGCAGTACTTTTACTTGTAAGTTGATTTAAACTAGTCCTTGGACTGTTCACAAACTGGGAGAAGAGGTCATGTTGTGAGGAAACTGAAGCTGAGGAAGAAAGCAGTTGGATAAGCTTTTCTTTAAGAGTGTGTGCTCTCTCTGTGTTTTCTGAACCTGAGGTTTTCATTCAGCAGCTGTGTTTAGCAGTGAACTTGAGTTTGGGAAGTGGAGTAGAAGATTTTTAAATCTGGACCAGATGATCTTTCAAGGTCCTTTCTAACCTCGGCTGTTCTATGTTTTGGAAGCAGGGTTGATGAGGCACAGTTTTACTTCAAAGCTTTTAATTCTGAGGAGTGTAAATTTTTCAGGTTCTTCAAAATGTAACCTTGTTCCACAGAATACATCTGGATTTCCTCTTGAGACTGCCATGAGAGATATGGAAGGAAGTGGCAAGACTGGAACAAAAAATGCTGGAAGTTCTCTGGAAGAAAATGATAGGCAGCTGCATAGCAAATGGTCTAAAAGAGTAGGTCAGATCTCCAGTAAAGACAATAGAATTGAGGACACAGAAACCAAAGAGCAGATCACTGCTTCTACAAGCCAACAAGCTCACTGGGGCAGGACTTCCCAATATTTTGGTGCCCAGGAAGGGATCCATGAGCCTGATGCAAATTTGGACTACAACACTGAGATTTCTGATTCAGCCAAACATGCAGAAAGCTCCAAACAGATGCAGCAAAAGAGGACACCTTGCATGTATGGAAGTGCCTGTTACAGGTAAAGCAAAATTAAAACTAGCTTGGGCTGGTTTGTTATTCAGAAATAATGTATTAGCTATGGAAAACTGTAAAGTTGTTACAAGCTTTGATTTGGAAAAAAAACTTGGTGAACAGGGGACTGATGAGAAAAATATAGCAGAACACTAATTTTAGAAGGATGAAAGGAAGGAGCTGGGATGTCTTTCTAACTTCTAATACAACCCAAACAAGGGATGAAGTACTTGAGCAAATTAAGAGATGAAGTATTGCAGGAAATAAAAGATAAAGGTCCATTATAAAAGACTACTGTGTTTGTTGAAGTTGTTGCCTGCTTTGTGATCTGAATGTTTAAAATACTTATTATTTGTTATCCATAAATAATCAAGAATTTCTTTTATTATAACTCGGTGATTCTGCAATTTTTTTAAGCTTTCAGTCACCCCTAAAACCAGAACAAAGCATACTTTTTCACCTTGATTCAAGTGGTGTAGAGCAAGAAGTTGTGAATGGATGATGGTCTTGTGCTCAGCTACTCATGGAGTTGTTAATGTCTTATGGTACAACTTCATGTCAGCATGCTAATTTGTAATTCAAATAGAACCTTTTGTGTATGTGTTGGAGGTCTGAAACTTAAAGCTGATAGGAAATAGGAAAAGTCCTGGTTACAAAATTTCTTCTGTTATCCTGAAAGTAGGTTGTACATTTTGCATCAAGTTAAACATTAAAAGCTCCTCTTCATGTAACCACAGAAAAATGAGCTGTCAGTTATTCAGTAACACATTTTATAAGTGTTCTGGTGCTGAAATGGAACAGTCAGTTTCAGTGTGTATTTGTCTTTTGCAGGAAGAATCCCATTCACTTCCAGCAGTTCAGCCATCCTGCTGATGATGACTATGATGCCATGGAGGTGGTGGCTCAGGGTGACAGTGACAGCAGGCCTGAGTGTCCATATGGAACAGCTTGTTACAGGTGAGGAGCACTGTGCAAAGTGCCTTTTCTCCTTCACAGGTTAAGAGCCTTCTCCCCTGCAGTTGCAGAGTGACAGTAGAACAATGACTAATTCTTGAATCTAACTTTGACTGTAGCCTTCCAAAATTTACTGTGGTCAGACTGCTACCCTTAAAGCAACCAAGTCTGTGCATACTTTTAGCATTGACACAGTAAAAATCACTATTTTGGTAATGGTATCAGCTGTCAGAGATGAAAACTTGACTATTCAAAGAGCCTGTTCAGCGACCTGGAGATCAACACTGTGTCTCTTTTCAACATTCAGTAAATCATTCTTTTGTGTAAACAATTTATTGTTACATGTTGGTCTGTAACTTTTAATTTAAATTTTGATGATGTATTTGTTGAGATTTTATACAAAGACTATTTTAATCAGTAATTGATTCATTACAAAGCATAATTGAGGTAACAGGTAATTAAGTCCAGTTTATGGCTGACTGCTGTCTCTTGAGCACTGTTGATTTTCTTCAAATTATTGTTGTATTCCATTTGTTTTTCAGTATCAAGATTTTACATATTTAGCAGACTGTATAGTTATCACAATGGACAAGAAGATATACTTTGAGGCAATAGCATTTCTATGGGAGCATATTGAAACTGGCGTCTGCTGTTAAAGATTGTTTCCACACAGAAACATTTTCTCCTGGAAGATGTGGTTGTCCTAAAAATCAGGGTCTCCATGAATTGTAACAAAATGAGGACAGCTCTTAGGAAGAAGCCTTGGTGATACTCAGCTAATGCACAAAAAGTAGCTCTCTTAAAAGCACCTATGAGATGAATTTCCCATCTCAGGTTGAACAGTATAGGCTTGTATCAGAAAAGAAATTGCCAACATACTTTTCTGGAGTACAATGGATGCTTTATCTAAACCCCAAACTACTTCTCCTTCCAGATAAGACAAGCTCTGTATTGCATTAGTTAATAATTTCTTAATCTCTTTTTCACTCTTTGGGGAGAGAGGAAAGAAGGCACCCACGAAAAATTGGTCATTCTTTTGATGAAACAACTGATATAATTTGAAGGGGTTTTGTGTTAATTTTGTTGGCTATTACTTGACTGATCTAAATGCTGTGCCTTGAAAATTATCCATAAAATACCAGGGAACTCTGCACATATTTGATGTGGAACAAAGTGATGGATTCAGGCTTTTACTGTTTTTTTTGCAGAAAGAACCCCCAGCACAAGCTGGAATACAAGCACACTGCACCTCCAGGTGAGCCAATTTGTTCAATATTACATCAATATTACAGAATCACAGAAAAATCTGAATTGGAAGGGACCCACAAAGACCATCAAGTCCATCTCAATAAAATGCTTTAATCTCCCTTTAGGGAATAAAGTTGCATTTATAGCTCCCTCTGTATTAGGATTTTTTTTCCTATGATTTTTTTTAATCAGAAATTCTCAGGTAAGATACAGTTTTAAAGTGTTCTGATGCTCTAAAAAAATACTGCAACCATACCTGTCATCTTTTTGTGTTGCTTTTTTTTTCCAGTGGTTTACTTATTGTGAGAACTATTTTTTGCATGTATGTTCACTTGAGGCCTGGAGGGAATATAACTAAAACTGCATTTGAGTTCCTAATCTTACACCTCATAGTCTTTTTATATTCCAGTAACTTGATTTGGTGAAAAAACACAGGGAAATGTACTGTTTACACTTTTTCTGCTCTTAAAGAATTGAAAGAGAGATACTTCTTGGTTTTACTTCTTTGTGGTGCTTTCTCTTGATTATTAGATTGGAGTTTTTCCACAGGAAATCCTAAAGCAATAAACAGTATTTTAGAGCGGAACACTTACAAAAACGTCCTGCTTAACTGTGTGGGCTCTGGGAGGGATCTTGAGCTCTGCAGTCATTGGTCATGAATACATGACATTTTTGTCCCTACAGGAAAAAGGGCTGTGGGGAGAGATGGTGTCAGTGATGGTGAAGCCAATGCCTGTGACTTCAGTGACAGCTTTATAGAGGAGGAGGAGGAGTGTGAACCTACTGATGAAGACTCAGACTGGGAACCAAGTTCAGAAGAAAAGGATAATGAAGATGTTGAGACACTTGAGGCACAAGAAACATGTAGATTTGTTAGGAGCAAAAAACAGCTGCTCAGAACAGCCTAACAGCCTTATGAATGTCCAGTGTGGTTGTGTAAAAGCATGGTTGCACAAAGGAGGGGAATTGTTTGGAACTTTTTTCTCCGTGATGTAGGCACTATAGGAAGATATATAATGGGTATGAGGGGATTCTGGAATACCTTTCTTGTCCATGTGTATTATTTTGGGGCTGGTGTGGTGTTTGTTTTATTAAGTTGTAGACCCAGAGGATAAAGCTCTGAAAATTTTTGGGGTTTTTTTCTTTTTTTTTTTTTTTTTTTTTTTTTTTTTTTTTTTTTTTTTTTTTTTTTTTTTTTTTTTTTTTTTTTTTTTTTTTTTTTTTTTTTTTTTTTTTTTTTTTTTTTTTTTTTTTTTTTTTTTTTTTTTTTTTTTTTTTTTTTTTTTTTTTTTTTTTTTTTTTTTTTTTTTTTTTTTTTTTTTTTTTTTTTTTTTTTTTTTTTTTTTTTTTTTTTTTTTTTTTTTTTTTTTTTTTTTTTTTTTTTTTTTTTTTTTTTTTTTTTTTTTTTTTTTTTTTTTTTTTTTTTTTTTTTTTTTTTTTTTTTTTTTTTTTTTTTTTTTTTTTTTTTTTTTTTTTTTTTTTTTTTTTTTTTTTTTTTTTTTTTTTTTTTTTTTTTTTTTTTTTTTTTTTTTTTTTTTTTTTTTTTTTTTTTTTTTTTTTTTTTTTTTTTTTTTTTTTTTTTTTTTTTTTTTTTTTTTTTTTTTTTTTTTTTTTTTTTTTTTTTTTTTTTTTTTTTTTTTTTTTTTTTTTTTTTTTTTTTTTTTTTTTTTTTTTTTTTTTTTTTTTTTTTTTTTTTTTTTTTTTGCAATGCCATTGGTATCTTATATTTTGAAATACAATTTTAAATGTTGTTAAAACTTTGTCTTCCTGTGCTTGAAAGAAATATTCGTGGTAGGGAAGCCTAAGCCATTTTTATTGTTTTGATGTTGAGTTAGTGCAGTTTTAAACTTCATTATTCTGCTTCCATCTTTCCTAGGTGTTGTTTTGTTGTTTCTCTTCAGGTACAGTAGTTAAATACAGGTTCTCTAAATCACTTGAGAACACCATCTCAGTGTATTGAACGACTTGATTGGCTCAACAACAATTATAGTGCTACTTGCTCTAAATATAAATGTGCATCACTGGAACTGTGTCCAATTCTCAGCAGAGTTCTGATGACTGTATTTTTGCACAATTAAACTTGATTAAACTTGTAATATACAATGGGAAAAGCATGTAGTCATGTGTGTGATTTCTAAAGACATTGTTGGAAGATCTTGCTCTTGTTCATCATTCCCCTGAGCATGCTGGAAAGCAAGTTAAAAGGTTTTACTATATTTTGGGACAGTTGACTGGAGCCCTGTGAATTTGGCACCTTTTTTGTCAAAGTCCTGAAGGTCAGCAGGGGAAGCATTCTTGTATGGCTTCAAATATGCTCCAGCTGGTTTTATGGACTCGGTGGATGTGCCCTCTGTAACACCAATGCCCTGGTGCTGTGAAAGAAAGGGATGACAGACAACCTCACCCCTGATACGTCACAGTTGTTTACAAAAGAAGAGGAACAGCCTTGCTTTAGATGGGTCGAAGCTGTGACTAATTAAGATAGGTGATAAAAGGGGTGAGTTTAATAATAGCGATAATAATAATATTGACATAACAAAAGGACAGTATTACCAGCACTCTGGGGTGCCTTTGATGAACAGTCAAAGAGCACAACAAATAAAATCACTTAAACTGTGAGGTTATATTAACAAGCAGCTAAAAAGGAGTTATAATGTATACCAAATCTAAATATTTATGATCACTGACAACTTGAAAAAGCCAATACCTAAATGCAAAAGCAAACATTATTTAGTCGTTTTTAACAAGAGGCTGGGCGCTGGTGGCGGATCTCGTGAACCTCAGCTGCTGCCCGTTTCTCCCTCAATAAACCTCATTACACGAACACCCTTGGCACTTGGAAACTTCCAGTCTTGGAGGGTAATCCTGGTCCTTACAGATTCGGCCCTAAGTGGAGTTGGGGAGGATTCTTCTCAATAGATTTCTCAGATAAAATCAAAGCACAAGTGTGGCAATACTATATCTGAGAACTGTTTCTTGAAAAAGAAAGGCTATAGACCCGGCTAGAGAGGGACAGATAAGATTGCAGAGAGGGAAAAAGCCAGAGGAACAGAAGCCAGGGACAGCATCTCCGCCACGCTGCAGGCGCGTCCCGCCGGCGGCTGCTCGGCGGGAGCGGGGACAGAGCGAAGGGAACGTGCGAGAAACACGCGATGACACGGGAATGGTGGCACATTAACTGCATTTGTGTGCCAGGCCTCCGCCCGTAGCCCTTTTTCCCAGGCGTTCTTTCCCAGGTATCCGGGGGTCTCTTGCAGTCCAGTCGTGGAAGTTTTCTCTCCCCTGATCGGCTGTCAGGCCTGAGCCTTCCTCTGAAAGGAATGGGAGGGATGTGTCCTTACAAACGAACTGCGGGCCCGCTTGTAGATAAAGCCAGACACTGATAGGGGAAAGAAGCAATGGAAGGAACCATAAATTCCAGAAGAATTCCTCTATTGACACAGACTGTTGTTCACCCAAGACCTTACTAAATTTCTGGACTTAGAGAAAAAGAACAACGATACAAAGGAGGTCTATATCAGGTGATTTGGGAAGTCTGTACCTCTCAAGTACCTCAGCTAAGGGGGAAAAAGAGAGGGAAATGCAGGTTTCCCTGGCAGTGTGTGTTACGGTGCAGCCTATAGGACAGGAACCTGACAGAGTGTCTGAGAGAACAAGATCTCTGAGTCTGAGACAAGAGTCTATCTTGCCTTAGTTCTGCTTTTTCTCTTCGATGGTGTGTGTTTTTCTGCACGGGTGCTATGGAGTATTTAGAAAGGGGATAGGCCAAGCAGCCAGCGTGCATCACAGCCCTGCCAACACAGGGAGAGGGAAAATGCAGACACTACAAGCGTTGGAAAGTGCCTGGGTACCCAGCTGTCAAAAGCCGAAGCATCTGTGGCTACTTGTAGGAGTCCTGGGTGTTGTAAGCCAGGATAGCTGCAGTTCTGGGGTCGGCAAGAGGCAGGAAGGGCCTTTGTCTGAGTTCTGCAGAGATGTTTCATTCCAGCCATGCCTGAGCAGAGTGCAGGGTGAAAGGGGAGGCTTGGGGAGAGGGTCCAGGTTCAAGTAAGGGGAAGGTCGGGCTGAGAGGGCCAGAGGGGCCGATGGTCAGGGGCTGGGGGCAGGGCAAAGGGGGGTGAGGCTGTGGGGGCCGGTGGGGAAACGGGGCAGTGACTGAGGGACACAGGGACGGGGCTCACAGAGCTGGCTGAGGGAGCAGAGCAGGGGGAACAGAGCGGGATATCCTGTGAGAGAAACAGGAGAAGGATGCCTCTTGCATCTCTCCAACTCGGGGAATGGCTCCCAGGGTCCACCAGCCTTCACACATGGGAATCCTGGGAATACCTGCATGATGCCGTTCCCAAGGTGCTTGACGTGAGCTGGTGCAGTTTGCGGCGACCCTGTGCTGCAGAGGCAGCAGCTGGAGGGTGCTGTTGCCGCAGGAGAGGCTCAGAGAAGGAACACAGCCAAGTCTTAGCTCCTGAATGAGTCAGTCAATCTCCAGGGAAATTGTCTGTGCTGGCTACTTTGGTGTACGCTGGCCTGGGATCTTGCAGGTCATCCCCGTTTTTCTTTTGGAGAGGGACAATTGCTTTAATGACACCGCCTTTGCTTTCTCGGTGCCTGTTGCTGAGAAGAGCTGCTTTTTTTTTTTCCTCCTAATGATCTCTTTAGCCATTTTGGGCCACCATTTTAGCTTCCAGGGTTTATCAGTGTGAAAGAGCAGAGACTGGATTTTACCCTCAAGTTATCCCTGGGTAAGCTGCTGTAGAAGGAAGTGAGCCTATGGTTTTGGAGCTGTGCTTCAGGAGGACAGCTGAGCAGTGATCTGGTGTGGTAGCACCACGGTTTTGCATCTGGCAGTAAAACTTGGAGACATGGTAACATCTGGCTGATCCACTGCATGGTTATCTAAATGCTTCCAGAGGCTCTCAGGAGGATGCCTTGCTCCCACCCACTCCTCATTCATGGCACATCCCACAACTCTTGCATGATGGAAAGAACCTTTATTGCAGCTGTTCCCTCAGAGCTTATAGTATGCAGTTGGTGGCCACAGAGGTCTTGGTGGAGTTTTTCCTGCCTTCCAGTAGGCAGAAGTTGTGCTGGAAAGGCCTGCTTCTCCTCTGAGACAGGTGCTGCCTCCTTCCCAGCTCATCCTTATCTTTCTCTGTTTACCTGTGGCTCTTACAAGCAGAGCTCCAGGTAGGTGCAGTACATATTCAATTCCCTTTCTAAATGTTGTCCTTTAGTAAGTTGTGTGGGTACCTAAAAGCCTTTTTGTTCTTTTCTTCCCTGCATGGCTCACCTAAGCCCTAGGGAATGTGGGGTCTGGTCCTCTCCTTCAGCCCCTGCCCTGCCTGCTGCCCCTGCTGAGGGAGCCCCTTGGCTCACAGCCCGTTCCTGCTGCCTGCACACCTCAGGACTATTCACAGTAGGTTTTATGTCACTTTTGGTCCCCATGCAAGGCCCTGGACCTCTGCTTTCTGGAGCTCAGTTGGGAGCAAATGGTGTCTCTGAAAATGCCCTGTTTTGGGCTGTTTGGAGCTGGTTCTGACACAGGCTAGAGGCAATGTGATTGCTTCGTGCTCGGACCAGGGAACAGAATTGTCACCCTTCCTCAGTGGGAATCCTCCTCTCTCAGTGGATGCTGCTCACAGCAAAGGCAGCTGAGGGCAAAGCAGGACTTCTCCTGCCCTATCCAGAAGTTCAGACAGCAACACTGCTTTGCTACTAGGAGGACCTCAAAATGTCAAAAATACAGGAGTCTCAAGACCTAAACCCTCAGCAGGGGCTGTGGAGGATGCTGCTTTGCTACCCTTGGCAAGAATAGTGGTTAGGTCAGACCACAAGAGCTGTCTTAGAGCTCTCAGAGTGACTTCCGGAGTTTTAAAGCAATTATTTTCCCCAGATTTTGTTTAGTACTATATTTCTTGGTGGAAGTTGAAGGGTTTTTTGTTAACTCAGATGGAGTTAATAAATTAGCCTTGGATGGATTTCCCTAGCGTGGAAATTGTCAGTTGATTTTGTTGCACCAAACCCATGTTGGGAAAACAGGTGGAAGGAGTATCCGAACACTCCAATAACATGTAGTAATGCTAGCTAATCCCTAACAACTAGGGCAGGTTTCAGAGGATAAATATGTGAGCATAGTTTCAGAAGGAAACCTGAGACTTCAGGTGAGATTACACCTTTTGATGGTGAAATACTTCAGCTCTCTGGTCCTTTAAATTTCTGTGAAACAAATGGATTTAGTACTTAGCTCTTTTTAAAACTGACATTTTGAAGGATGATTTCAATCATCATTTTGCCTAACAACAAATTATGAAATACTCTTCAACATATATTTAAGAGCAACTAATGATGAGAAGCTGTGAACATTTTAATAGTTTTATATAAATATCCTTTTGCCCTTAAATTTAATTGGTCCATTTTTCTTCAGCAGGAATGGTATCATTCACATTACTCAGTTGGTAAGAAAGTGATGGCTGAGGGAAAAAGACAAAAAAAATTCAGAATGCTGATACTGGGGCCATGTTTTATTTGCAGGATTTGCTGCTCACTTTAAATTCACAAATAGAGGAGTTATTTACCAAAACCATTTACTCCAAAAGTAGGCACAATCACATACTTTAAAACAGGAAGCATTTGTCATCACAACAGAAAAGATTTTATTTCCATACACAGAAGTCCATGATACCTTATGTATAGTTGAAATGAGTAGGTATTACTGATACTGTCACCTGCTTTGTCACAATTATCAGTTAAGAAACAGCCAAACTGGAGTTGCACTAAATCAGAACAGTAAAGGAAGCTCTGAGGAAGGAAATGCAGAATTCATCTAGTGTTGCCTCATATCTGAGCAGACAATAAGCTGCTCAACTCAACCAGAGGCTGGCTTGCTGAAGCTCAAGCCTGTCTTGCTCCCAGGAGGATGGATCATCTTGGGATCTCCTTGGTATTTTGGCTTCCCTTATCCTTTATGGTGAAGGTGCACACAGACTTGGTAGGATGTCTGGTTGGAGTTTTCCCACCACCATGCTGTAGTTTTATATGGATTCCACTGACAAGCAAGGCAAACCACATGAGATTCCATCTGAATATAAGAAAACACTTCTTCACTGAGTGAGAGATGTTGAACACTGACACTGGTGATCCAGTGGGGTGGTCAGCATTCCCTGGAGCCACTCAAAGCCTAGCTGGACACAATCCTGGCCAATGTGTGCAGAGGGTTGTGCCAGACAATGTGGAGATGTTGTTCCCAAATTCTACAATTTCGTGATTAATTTTGTGAGGAGCTCAGCATCTCAAGGCAGCAGGAGCTGGCCATAGGGTGCCTAGAGGTGAGGGAAGAGATCCTTTTCATATGTATCTGTGGCATTTCCAAATGCATAACAGACAGAGTAACACTCTCCTTAAAACTAAAGAGTGGAATATTGATAAAGCATTATTAAACAAGGTGTAACATGAAGTGACTTGGGGTTTCACTTGACTGTGATGCAGATTTCAGCTTTCAGAGCATGTGCCTTTCATAAGAGCATGCTGTACATATTGTCCAATGACAATAGGAAGCTGGTGATCAAGAGCTTCATCTGGAGGGGTAAACTGAGAGGTTAAAGAGTGACAGGAAGCCAAATGGGCTTTTTTGACATCCTTTTTCTGCTGAGCAGAAAGAAAAGGACACCAAATAGCTTAAAGGTACAAGTCATAAGCTCAAAGAGGTTAAGAGGTTTCTCTTAAGAAACAAAGGAGCATCACTTCTTGGATCAACACTCAACTTTTCCATCACTGTAATATGCTCCATCATTGTAATATGCTTTAATGCATTCAAAGACTTCTTTGTTTTTATTAAACAACTCTAAAATGAGTGTCTAGCTCCTAAAATGACAGATGTGTGAACTGAAGCACATTATCTGTTCAAGCTTAAGGATTATCCAGCAGTCCAGTGAGAAGAGTTCTAGTGGGAATGCAAAGTAGGCTGCTTCTTTGAGGACTCTCACCAATGCTGGGTATTCCCACAGACAAGGAAGAAGCTTCTGAGAAGGTATTATTTCCTCTTTACCCCCTCTCCAAAAAAGGTGATATTAGAACCTCAGAAAATTTATTGTAGTTTTATGCAGTCTACTTCCTCTGTGACTGGCATTGCACTTGTTCTCAGGTCGAAATCTGTGCTAGATTTGCTTCCCTTATATGTTGACCTCCATCTGAGCAGCATGATCTTCTTGAAGTACTTCATGGTGTTGTTTTTCACGGATACAAAACACATGGTGTTTATCATGCTGTTACTCATGGCAATGCACCTAACAATGTAAAAGACAGTGAGATAATGCTTCTCTTTCACCAAGAGGGTGGGGAAGAAGTCCCGGACGATTGTGAAGCCATAGAAAGGTGCCCAGCAGAGAACATAGGCAGTCAGGATGCACATTAACACCATAACAGTTTTCCTTCTGCACCGAAGCCTCTTCCTGATTTGTTCTGTCTGAACTCCCGGGACTGTTTTAAACCAAAGCTCCTGAGAGATCCTGGCATAGCACAAGGTCATTGTAATCACAGGTGCTACAAATTCAATGCCAAAGATGAAGAGAAAGTATGATTTGTAGTATATCTGCTGGTCAACTGGCCAGATTTGGCCACAGAAAAATTTCTTCTGGTTTTTCACTATGAACAACACGGTTTCAGTAGCAAAGTATGCAGATGGAATAGCTACAAGTATGGAGACAACCCAGACCAAGGCAATGAGGAAGGTTGCTGTTTGATAATTCATGCGTGGTTTCAGAGGGTGAACAATGGCCAGATACCTAGAACAGAAAAATACATTCAAAATGAAGTCTGAAAACATTGTTGGTCAGAACACTCTTCAAAATACAAGCAAACTGAATTGGGTAGGAGGAAATTGCTCTCATTCCTGAGGGGAGAGCCTGAACATTCATCTGTAAGGACATAATCATCTGGAAGAACATTTTGTGAAGTAGCAGCCTGGAGCCGAGTTACAATTTTGTATCACAACTTTTCCTTTTAAACAGGAGCAAGAGTTTAAAAAATGCAACATTACACATCTAGTCAAGTCCAGGGAAGAAAAGACAAGCATGTAGAATCAGGAAAATGTTTTTCCTAGGCAGAGAGCTACTTAAATAGCTCTTTTTGCAAAGAGGTGAAATATAAATCACAGTGTTTTTCTTATTTCTGGGGTTGTTCCATGGGGTGTAAAGTCCTGAAGGTGATGCTAATGTATGGCTACAGGTGAACATGATTTTAAGCCACCAACAGAATGTGTATCTATTTTGCAGATACACACTCTAGAGCAGTGTGTATCTATTTTCTGCCCAAGCAAACCTTTTTTGTATGTTTTCTGGAGGTGACTATTGCTTATTTATCTTAAATATACAGTATTAAGTAATGTGGCAAGGCAGAAAATTTGAGTTAGGTGTTTGCCCTGCTTAGGACTGTAGAGCTGCAAGGTTGTGGTATTCCTGCTAGGAGGAGATTTTTATCAGAGTACAACAGTATTTAACCCAAAGTATTGTTTCAAAAAGTGGAATTTCTCATTCCTTTGGAGTCTATTCCATCTGTATATACTCAATACATAGAATAGCATCCATAAGATAGATTCATTCTAAAGTAAAATGGTAAGTCAGCAGCACTTTTTATCAGCCAGATCTTGGAAGCAGATAAATAGTTAATGGCTTTTAATAGTGCAGGGTAAATGCCAGGAGACAGCAGAATGAGTCAGCCTTACTGTGGAGCAGACAGTTTAACACTTTTAGATAAGGTCCTGGGGAAGTATGTTGTGGCATAGTGTATGTGTATGTGCTCATGAATACCCATATCTGCTCAGCAGAACGTTTGGCTGGATGGGATCAATCTGATCAACAGAGTCAGGAGGAAGCTTTTGTGGTGGATTTCCTGATTGTCATTTCTTACCACGCTTGGGCTGTTACTGTGGAGTGGTCCTGCAGTTCATGAACTGGATTCAGATAAAACTGTCCTGGAAGATGTGCTCCAAAAGTATACATAAAACATACCAAGTGCCCATGGGTGTTTGGTCCAGGGGACCCAGCTGAATATTTACAGTGTGGATACTGGACCCTCATCATATGCTCTTCCTCTTCAGATGTTGTATTTTTTCTAGTGTAGGTGTGGCCTTAAAAATGTGAAATTCCTATTTTTTCATGTGAATAGACATGGAGGAAGAAGAAAGAGAGCCCTCCCTAAAGGAAATCCTCAGTGTAACAGACTTAATCTCTTTACACAGCTGATTCCTTTTAAATGATCTAAGCATGGGAAGACTTTTGTTAGGAGCCTGTTCTTAGAGACAGAACTCAGCAATCCACATGACATAACTAACTTGGAATCAGTGATTGTTAAACAATGAGGTTTCTCTCTGTTTACTAAGTTAATAGCTTCCAAAAAGAAGAAAAAGAAAAAATAAAAGCAATGACACCAAAACAGTGTGTTCTTACAACAAGCTCCAGTGATTAATCTTTGCCAGGCTTGTTTTTAAAGATGTGTGGGAAGATATGCTATAAATCTGATCTCTTAGCAAACATAAGGGCGCCATGACCCATGTTACTTCACCAACCTGGGATGCACTAGCAGAGCTTTCCAAGGAAACCCTGTAGAAGCTGAAAAACTGATACAAAATGGTAATGCATTCATGTAGTGTTTAGAAGCTTTACCCCAAGACCTCAGCTGCTGTTGGAAGGATATTCTGTTAGATGCTTGCTAGGGGTGTTTTGTAGGAGCTGATCATCCCCTTGCCCACACCAGGCAGAACCTCTCTGAACTCCTCCAGAGTCTTTTCACAGACTCCTGTTGACATCAGGAACTGCTTCATCAGCCACACACAAGCTGTATCTATATAGCCTTCAGCAGGGCTCATTACTGCTGAGCTGGCTTTTGCATTAGGGACTGAAAACCGCAATGCTATACTAAAGTTTGAAATGGCACTTGAGAGAAATTGGGGGAAAGGAGAGGAAGAGGGATGGGAATCACCTAAGTATGTGCAAAGGGTCTACAGAGGTGTTTGTTGTGTTTGTACATGAAAGAGGTCTTGGTGATGATGGCCTTTCTGTAAAGCGTTTACTGAGCAGGTCTCTGGCTTTCTGTAGGTCAGTTGTGCCAGACTTAATGTCAGCACCAGGCTGGTTCTCAGTGCCTTCCTCTGTCAGAGTCCCTGGTGCACGAGGCTGAGAGAAGAGCTTTGAGAAAGGATACAATTAAATTAAATTGTCAAAATTCCTGGATTGAAAGGCAGGCAGTCTCTCAGGACTGCAGCACAATTGGAAAAAAAATCTTTACTATAATAGTGGTCAGGCAACAAAACAAGCTGCCCAGGGAATAGCTCACGAAAAGTGTGGATGTGGAACTTGAGGAAATGGTTTAGAAGCTTGGAAGCTGTGGTCACGTCTTTGTGCAGTTGAAGCACCCCACTTACCTGTCAACAGCTATAGCCAGGAGAGCATTGGTCGAAACATAGAGGGAGACAGTTCGCAGGTAGTTATCTGCGGCACAGAGGACGTGGCCGTGCTCCCAGGACAGCTGCTGCACCACGTAGTAGTCCATCTCAAAGGGGCAGCACACGATGGCCACGATGAAGTCTGAGATGGCCAGGTTGGCAATCAGCAGGTTGGTGAGGTTCCGCAGCTTCTTGTAGCGGGCGAGAGCAGCGATGAAGATGAAGTTGCCGATGCCACAGACCAGCATGATGCCAGCCAGAGCCACCCCGATGACAATCTTGGCTGTGAAGAAGGTGCGGGTTTTGGTCATGTCCTCGTCACTGTCCAGTGGCAGGTCATAATCGCTGTAAGTGAAATTGAAAGGGAAAGAGAAGTTTCGCAAAGAGGTGAAATCCCCATCGTGGATGTTGTAGATTGCAGCAAAGTTGAGGTGGGTGGTCGCATTTAGGTTGCCTTCAGTCTGCTCCGAGGCCATGTCTGTCTTCTTTGGCATGTGCAGCTTGCCTGGCCCTCGGTGCTGTGTTAGCCCAGTGTGCAGGGCACAAGAGTGCCAGCCAAGAGTCCTCACTCAGAGGTCCCTTTTGAGCGGTGAGTAACCTTGTCTTTGTTCCCAGAAGATTATCTGACAACAGCCTCACTTATCTCCTCCTGTGGGAACAAGAAGAGGTAAATGTTTCCTGAAAGGAAATGACAGCAAAAGTACTGATCCTGAAGTTAAGCAATAGCCACCTTATTGCCCCACAGATCTGTTGCTGCATGTGCACAGAAGGAAGAAATACCCTGTTTAGTGATGCTTCTGCTCTCTCAAAATAAATGCTTCTAGTTGCTTCATGCACTGTTTGTTACAGCAGCAGTTTTATTTACCAACAATGAAATGACAGGCAGCTTTATTTACCAACAATGAAATGACAATATAGGAGGAATGTAAAATCTAGTTTAAATCTAGCCCACGGTGCTGTCATTGTTGTGCAAGGTAAAAGACACTAAAATGACAACTTTACAGTGTGCTGTAAAGCGTTTTATGTGCCTTTTGGACAAAGTTTATGCTTTATTCTGGTTGTTTCAGAGTGATGTGGTAGAGGAGAATGAAAAGAGGACTGATGTCCTTGCTTCTAAATACATTTTTAAATGAAGTAAGTGTTGCAAAGACCCAAGAAATATGTAATCCAGCACTTCCCTTTTGGCAGCCATTAATTGAGTACAGGACAAAATTTTCTGCCAGCATAATCCAATATCACTTCTATTAAACAAGTGAAGCTCTGCCAGTTTGCAGTTTGCAGTCTTGTGCAGTTTGCACAAGAATTTTGTCCCATGAACCAGCTTGTAGAGCTTAGCTGTGAAGGCAAATCTGCCATTCACAGGGAAAGTGTTTCCACAGAGAGTGAAAGGTGAAAGGGAAAATCTTCGGTAAGCAAGACAGAGAGCATTGCATTTTTGATGCTGGAGAAGAGCAGGCTCCCCTCTTTCTGCTGCCAGTTGTACCAAATATTAAAAAATTACTATTTTTTTTTCACACAGAGGGAAAAAAAAATCTTATCTACCCCTTATGTTTGCCTCTCTCTATCAAAATGCTGAGAGGGCACCTTCTTGTATCTTTCTGTGGTCCATCTAGGAATCTTCACACCGGACTCCTGGCTGAGTCTCACCTCATCCCAGCAGAGCATCAGGGAGCACTGCTGCTTTTTGTGCTCTTTTTTCTGCCGCAAGTCCTCGGGGTGTCAAACGCTACTGAACAATGGCAATCGCGGCTACAAAGGGTAATCTGCGTACTTGAACTGTTGCTCACTTCTTTCCCTGGAACCACTCTCAGACCCTGATGTACCGACACAACAAATACCTGTCAGAAACTCTCTTTTGCAATTTTGGTCACCACGTTGTTTTTCAAACTGAGCATTGCAGAACAGAATAACAGAAAGCCAAAGCCTGAAACAAAACATTTCTGACAAGGGACTGCTTTAGGAGACGTCTCCACAGCTGCCTGAGAAGTGCTAATTTTAAGAGAATTTACATTTCAGAGAAGTGCTAAATAAACACTTGGATACGAAATTTGTTGACCAAAGGAAGGGGCAGTATCTGTGCTAGATTTCACTGCTAAATACCAAAAGAGCTATAAAATAAATACAGCACAACCATCCACAAACTGACATAACACTATCAGCAAAAGGTACCTGCAGTTGCTCTCATCTTGGTAGTCTCAGGCTCCCTGTGGAGAGCTGCCAGGTTTCTCCTCTGCACGAACTGCTGTTGCTGGAGGAGAGAAAGGATCACTGGAAGTAGCCCAAGGACTCTGCTGAGCGCTCCTTTCTCTGCCATTAGGTCAGCCCTGTGCTCAGGGGAGGACGGCTCCTCTGTCTCTGTGCCTGCATCTAAAGCCTTTGCTCAGTGGGAGGCACCTTGAAGCTGTCCGTGCATTTCTGATTTTAAAGAGGCAGCACGATCTGGAGACAATAGCCTTTTGGGGTTCCTCTGCCTTAAACCCCCTGAATGCATGGGACTGGCAGAGTCCATTTGTCAGCAAGCCTGAGCACGGGACATATAAACCCGTGCCCTTGCTCTTTGGGTTTTGCCTGTGCTGGGCAGCAGCAGCCTGCACCTGATGTGTCACAGAAGCAAAGCACAACCTCGCACTGGAAAGGAGGGGGAGGAAGGATGTGCTTTCCCAGGAACCTTTCTCTGTGCATCTCTCTACGGCTATTGTCTTTTGGACTGCAGCTGCAGTAGCTCCAGCAGGAGGGACTCACAGTGAATAGCCATAAATCCGAGGACCCCTGACAGCTTTCCTTGCCCTCTCAGGGAATTACTCAGAGCAGAAAATTGGCAGTGAATTCTTAAAGACTTGGTGTCCTTTGCTAATGCTGCCTCCTCACTGCTCTAAAGCTCTCACACCTGAGGGAGCAGCTCTTTTGCTTTCCAGTTCTCCAGAAGGAAAGGAAATGTGTGGTACATCACCCGTCTTCAGACTTCGCCTCCAGACTTATTCTCTTAGCTGACATTTTCCAGGGTGCATAGTGGGACTCACTGCATAGTCCCCAGCAGATGAGCCCATCAGAGGCTGTCAAAGGCTGTGAAGAGTGTAGGAGGTTTGCAGAAAACTTACACTGTGTATCCCCGATGCACATTTACAAGGCTGGGCTCTTGTGAGCTAGTGGGCATTTAGCCCTGAAAAAGAAGGTAAGGAAAGAAACCTGTGAATGTAAAATATGTCTGGAGTAAAAGAGCCACTACTGTGGCATTCCTTCCAGAAAACTTGAATAAGATCAGAAAGTCCACAATGTCTGCAGACAGCAGAGAGCATTAAGAATTTCACAATAAGTAATTTTCTTGGCTTTGTTTTGAACAGCCAGTCTAATATTTGAAAATGTACTAAGAAATTTTTTATGTCTTGAAAGGGTGTAAACCAGATGGACAATGAGGAAATCAGATCCAGTCCACCTGTTAAATTCTGTCACAAAAAAATGTAAATATAGTAAGTATGAAGAGAGAGGCAAAGGAAACTGTACATCAGAGCCATGTTAAAACAATCTCTAAAATGGGTCACATAAACCTTAAATGCCTCTGAAGAAAAGCTGATGCACTAAAGGGAGCTTTGCATTAAGAATGTTCGTGATCTCTTAAAGATTTTGTTCAGCTGTCTCACATGAAATTATCTAGTGAGCTATTCAAGCATTATGATATCCAGATATTTATATTCCTTTAGGCCAAAACCTCATCTGCTGCAGAACTGTCTCTCCCCATTGACTCAAGGCAAGTTGGTATCAGAACCTTGATAACTCCAGATGTGCACTGCCTGCTCTGTGTGAGCTTCTGTGCAGCAGTAGTTCATCTCCTGTGCTCCAAGGAATTGTGTTGTACGTGTCAAGCTGTTCCTCAGAAAACTGCAGTAGCATTGTGAAACAATGTGATTTACATGTGCTGTGCAAGGCTGTGCTTTGTAGCTGTGGACTGGGAGTCACTGAATAGAGAGCAAAATCAGTGGTGCTGGGAGCTGTCCTTGGGCAGAGTGGGAGTTCAGGGGTGGGTGGGTCTAGAGCCCCCAAGACTGTCCCACTACCCTGCCCCACTGCAGCAAGGGCTGGTGTGGCAGTCTAAGGGCTCTGAATCCATGGGGGACATGCAGCAAGTGTATGCACATGATTCAGGGGTACAATTTCTGCAGAGGTCAAGGTTTCTCCTTATAACATTAACTGATGATTCCCCAATGGTGTCACAACATTCAACACAGCATCACAAGGAATTTCCTGGGACCAGTGTCACCAGTGTGATAAATTCAGGCTGAGAAAGAGAAGTTGCTACTGAAAACTATAATGGAAAACACTGTGTTGGTTTGGTATGGCCTGGTTTTTGGTAGCAGGGGGCCACAGAGGCAGCTTCTGTGGGAGGAGCTGGAAGCTTCCACCATGTCCAGCAGAGCCAGTCCCTGATGGCTCTGAAGATAGACATGCTGCTGGCCAACACTGGGCCATTGAGAGAGGCTGGTAACACCTCTGTGATCATGTATTTAAGAAGAAAATCAAAACTGGGGTTTTTTCCTAGCCAGAGAAGAGAAGGAGAGAAACAACATGGAGATCCCAAGGTCGGTGGAGAAGGAAGGGCAGGAGGTGCTCCAGGCACCAGAGCTGGGACTCCTCTGCAGTCCATGGTGATGACCATGGTGAAGCATGGGGATCCACGGGGTTGTAAAGATCCACCCACAGCCCTGGGGATCCACAGGGGATGCAGAGATCCACCCACAGCCCTGGGGATCCACAGGGGATGCAGAGATCCACCCACGGCCCCTGGGGATCCATTTGGGATGCAGAGATCCACCCACAGCCCTGGGGATCCAGGGGGATGCAGAGATCCACCCACAGCCCTGGGGATCCATTTGGGATGCAGAGATCCACCC
Organism: Sitta europaea; assembly: GCA_013400255.1. Taxonomy (NCBI): domain Eukaryota; kingdom Metazoa; phylum Chordata; class Aves; order Passeriformes; family Sittidae; genus Sitta; species Sitta europaea. Next base: position 167,033 of record VXBS01003633.1, on the reverse strand, counting down.
ACAGCCCTGGGGATCCATTTGGGATGCAGAGATCCACCCACAGCCCTGGGGAGGTGTCCATGCTGGAGCAGGTGGGTGCCTGGAGGAGGAGGCTGTGATCCAGGGGAGAGAGGGGATGCCCTGCTCCCAGGCTGGAGCAGCCTGTCCTGGAGGGCTGCACCCCGTGGACAGAGAGCCCCACTCTGCAGCATTTTGGGAGCACTGTGTGCCCGTGGCAGGGATCCTGCTGCAGCAGGGGCGGTTCGGCTGCTGCTGGTGAGATTGGACCCACGCTGGAGAAGCTCCTGGAGAACTGTCCCCTGTGGGAGAGACCCCACGGTCTCACAGGGCAAGGACTCCTTTTTCTCATCAGCAGAAGAAAACTTCGGTGATGAACTGGCAAAACCCCTATGCCCTGTCAGTGAGAAGGAAGGAGGGGTTGGGCAAAGGAAAGGCATTTTAAGGGCTTCTTTTAGTTCTCATTATCTTTCTCTGACTTTGTTAGTAATAAATTCACTTTCTACCTCTAGGCTGACCCTGTTTTGCCCTTGGAATGTTTTCTCCCAGTCCTTAACTCATGCAGCCTTCATTAAATTTTTCTCTTTCCTCTGCCCAGCTGAGGGAGGGGAGGGTGAGTGAGTGACTTTCGTGGGTGACTGGCATTCAGCCAGTATCAAACCATGACAAAGATTCACATTCCTGATATTTTTTTGATCATTAGTATACTCATATGTTGAATGGGGAGGTTATTTGGAGGCTGAATGATGCAAAAAACTTTGCAGTGTAAGGTACTTGTTTGGAGACTTTGAAATCATGAAGTTCTAAACCCAGCATTTAGCCTGGAAACAGAATCTCAGGACTTTGCCCCTTCATTTCAAAACAGCAAACTCAATAACTACTGTCTGATTTCTCCAAATTGCTAAATAAATTCAACTCCAAGTGAGATAATTAATCTTACCTAAGCTTTGCATAAAGTATATCTGGGGTTTTCCACAGGTTGCTAATATAAATCAGTCAGTGAAGTGGGACAAAGCCTCAGACTTGTGATTTTCTGAGAAAACAAGCAAACGGATGGTGCAGGCACATGTGCATTACAACCATGTGTATTTTTGCTCAGTATTTCCACCATTTGGCTCAGGGGCTTTACTCAACCTGAGATTCTGTAACTGATGTTAATGAACACTACATTTGTCTGCAGAAAGTTAGGAATACATTTTTTAATACATGGAAATGTGCCTTGTGGCACAAAAGGAAAGTGACTTTTGAATAGAATTTGGCAAGAATATTAGGCAACAATATTTGACAACAAAGGAATCCCATCCTACTCAGCGGTTCCAATAGTAACTTGGGATGTGGAAATGTCCTGGAAAGGAGTGGTTAGAGAAGAATTTGACTTTATGACTGGATAGGACCACTATGTTGTTTTCCTCTCATCACCTTCTTCTGCTTTGTATCACTTTGTGGGAGAAGGCACAAAGCATGTGAAGGGACCATAGAGCAGGCTGTCTACAACCACAGTGACCCTGCTGAGACGGTTGCCAGCACTGCTGGAACAGCAGAAGTGGCAATATAATCCAAAAGCTCTTTTCCTTTCAGAGCAGCAGAGGTTTCTGTGGACAAGGCCATTCAGGTGGCTCTCAGAGCCGAATGACACAAGATTTATCTGAGCTGCTCAGAGCTCACTTCATGTGCGAGGTGATGCAGGGACAATCAGCAGCTCTTTTCCAAATAGAAGCTCCTTCAAGTTTCCACTTGTCTGGGATTTTTTCCCTTACTTTATTGATGCTACGGGTCCTGGGGGCCCGGCTAGCTTTGTCCCCTGGCTGCATGGTCAGGAGCTGCTGTTCTCAGGCTGCAAGCAGTCCTCTAAAGGTATAAAGCAGAGAGGCTTTCTGCTTCCTAGCTTCCTGACTCTTCAGCATTGAGGTTTGAAGTAAAGGACCAAGAAGACACTTTTGCAGAGATGCTTATTCTTCTCAAGTGAGTGCAAAAGAGGGCACAGGACCCCGATTCCCAAGCTTTTAAACTCAATCATCACAGGGGTGTTCCCATGGGGGGAGAGGGACAGGTACAATGGTACAGGGAGTGACCAGCCAGGGACAGACCAAACCCATTGGGGAGGGTAACAGGAATAGATCACTTTGGGAAAAACAGCTTTAACCACACTTAACATGCACAACTACACTTTATAATTTTCTGACAGTGTCTATTTCCCCCTTTCTTCATCTTTGTTCATCTTTTTGTGACTGTGTAGGAAAAAGATGTTTATTTTGCTCACTTCAGCTTGGCATGGCATTTTGTGAGAAGCATCCCCTGCCCTCAACAACAGTACCTGAAATATGTAGAAATAGCTCTAAGAAGCTGATGTTCTGACTGTCACTTGTCACCCTCACTAGAGAAGCAAAAATACAGTATCTGGGGCAGGGTAGGAAACAAGGACCAGGCCAGGGACTGTGCATGATACCACAGTGGATGCCTCCCTATAATGCAGCATGTGTCCTATGGCTGGAAGGGCCAGTGTGACCCTTAGTGAATGTGGTACGAAGGGACATGTAGCAGCTTTAAATTAACTGGAAGAGAACACTGAGGAAGCAATTTGAAATTTCTCAAGTGTTGCACAAACATGAATTATTCTTTGCACTTACTGAAAAGAAAAAAGCAGCTGCTATTACCAAGCCAACCCAGGGTAAGAGCCACAGCACAGTTATTACCGTTTTTATATCTCTTCAAAATCATAGGATCATAAAATAGTTTCCATGAGAAGGGGCCTTAAAGATCACCCAGTTGCAACCCCTCTGCCATGAGCAGGGATGCTTCTCACTGGACATGGTTGCTCAGGGTCCCATCCAGCCTGGTCTTCAACACTGCCAGGGGTGGGGCACCCTCAACCTCTGGATGGCTTGTCTAATACCTGGATCAGGAATTGTCCCCCTTCTACACGCTCCAGGAGTGCCCTTGTCTGCTTGCAGCCAGCTGTATTACTTTCCCAGCAGATTTTGGTGAGGTATATGTTAAAGAATACCTTCAGTGCAGGTGACTCAGGGTGCAGCTGCAGGACAAGATGAAGGTTGAGCTCTGGGCAGGGCAGGAGACCAAGCCCAGGGCAAGAGGCCATGACCTACATGAACTACTGCATTACACAGGGCACAGGGACCTGTGGGGCAGCCAGGGGACCAGACACTGAGAGACCCTGTAGGAGCTGATGAGCTCCAGACCTTCAGGACCTTAGACAGGGAGGGGATAAAAGCACAGGAGTGTCTTTATTCCAGGCTCCTCCTCAGAGGCACCAGCTTGAGGTGCTACTTTGTTATTTAGTTACTGCATCATGATTAAAGTGTTTTGAGGACCTGGACTCTGCTAGGGGTAACCCAGGGTTCAGCTGGTAAGGAGCCTGGTGTGAGTGTGTGAGTGGTATAGCTGTGAAGGTCTTTGGTCCCACATGAGGTGATGTGAGAGTGACTCCAGAGTGGCTCTTGGGTGGCTGGACAGGGAAGTTCCCTTAACATTGAAACCCTCCCTTCCTAGCCTCTTGCTTCTGAAAAGCCCATAGCCCTCAGCTACAGTGCTCCAGTTGGGGAGGTGTCCCAGCATGCTTCCCTGATGAAAATTTGATCATAGTTAGGTTTGGAAGGGACCTGAAAGCTCATCTGGTTCCAACGCCTCTGCCATAGGCAGGGACACCTGCCACTAGCCCAGGGAGCTCAAAGCCCCATCCAGCCTGGCCTTCAATGTTTCCAGGGATGGGGCAGCCTCAGCTTCTCTGGGCAACCTGTGCCAGTGCCCCACCACTCTTAGAGTCCAGCATTTCTTCCTAACATCTGATAGAAACAGCCTAAGGCCATTCCCCCTCTTCTCCTCCTGCCCTTGGCAAGGGCCCCTCTCCAGCCCTCCTCCAGCCCCAGCAGGTACTGGAAGGGTTCCAGGGGTTCAGAGTGTCCCCAGCAGGGAGCTGGCGTTGGTGGTTACCGTGCCCCACCAGCACAACATTCCAGGGTGCGGGAGTTGGGGCTCGGCCAATCAGCAGCCGGGGTGCGGCTGACATCACTGGGGCAGTTGGGGCACGGTGGCAGAGGGACAGAGCACACTGGGCTCCTCTCCTCTTCCTCTTGCCCCTGTGGCCACTGGTGCTGCCTGTGGAAGTCGCCCAGATCCTTCTGGAGTCCAAAGAGGAACACCTAAGGAAATGGGAAGAATTAGTCACTTGATAAACCTTCCTACCTGTGAGCTCCACAGACTTGGAGAGATTGCAGAGCTAGTGACCTCTGTTCGCCTCTCACGCATCAATAAGGAAAAGCTAGCACTGGCCTTGAAGAATGAAGGCTACATTCCAAAGCTGCTACAGCTTTTCCAAGTCTGTGAGAGTGAAAAGAACACTGGAGGTTTACATCTTCTCTTTGATATTGTGAGAGGAATTTTGTACCTGGACAAAGCCATTCTGTTTGAGGTGATGTTTTCTGATGAGTGTATTCTGGATGTTGTCGGATGCCTTGAGTATGACCCCAGTTTGACACAACCAGGATGGCACAGGGAATCCTTGACCAAAATAGCAAAGCTTCAGGAGGTTATTCCTGTTAGAGACCCTGAACTCAGGCAAAAAATCCACCGGGCAACCAGGGCACAGTACATTCGGGACATCATCCTGCCCAATCCATCGGATTTTGAAGAGGGTTTTCTTTCTACACTCAATTCATTTATCAGCTCCAGCAAAGAGAAGATTTTACGTGGGTTGCAGGTGAGTGTTTTTTAATATGGCTTAGATGGAATCTGTAGAGACCCTTTTGGCTGTAGTTTGGAAATGGTTTACAACTGGTGAACACTCTGTAAGTTAATCATAGGCACTTTCATTTGCACAATGTTTGGAATGCTTTCCCTTTCTGATCCCTTGGATTTTGTATTTTCGAAATGATAAATTTCAAGTGAGTATCTTAATACTTTTTATGGGCTGTAGCAAGATAAGTTCCTTCTCTTTGATTGCCAAACAAACCTCTGGAGCTGGTTTTGTATAAGTATTTAAGGAACATGCAACTTCCTGTGTTTTGTTCCGGGGACATTTATTACACTCTTTTCCATGTAACGGGGTGCAGAGAAATGTATGGACAGATACGGCAGAAATTGCCAAAAAACTTGAGGGATGATGATGTTGCCAGGTTTTTTGGAGTCTGAAGCATGAAATGCTTTACAAGAAGTGTAGTGTTGTCTTATATATCCTTAAATATCCCATACCAATAGAAGATGTGAATCTGAAAAGCAAATAATCACCACTGACATTTCCCTTCTTGGGGAACCAGAGTGCCTGCATGTGGGAGAGCTGGTTTTACTATGAGTAAAATTCAGGAGAATGTGGCTGCAGCTAATTTGTAATCTATTAATCTAGTCGCCCTCTCAGAGATGGCCTGAAAAGGTGCTTTGCAATTCTGCAGATCCAAAAGAGGGAAACTGATCCCCTTGGGATGTTCACAGCATAGTATGAATGGAGCAGGTACAGCAGGGCCAAAGGTTTCTCTTGGTTAGCTCTTTTTATGTCAGAAGTGTACCAGCTGCTTCCCCAGAAGTTTATGCGCAAAGTGCTGTGAGGGAGGAAGGAAAGGAAATGTCACATTCTATAGAGATGAATTTAGGGATCATCCCCTGTGCCCAGATTGACCTGTGGCTCTGGTGTCCTGGAGTTGCTTCATCTGCACAGAAGGAGTGCTAGAAGACTGGAAATGATCCTGCTGGATGTGTACCCTAGCACTTGCCTTCTTTGTGATAAAAATAATGGCAGTGTGGAAAGTTTGACTTTGGGCAGTGTGGGATCCTAGAAAGATCATGTTTTCACTATGCAGAAGGCACTGCATAATTTGTGTTTTGTGTGCTCCACAGAAAGATGAGGAATTTTTGCCTCAAGTTTTTGCACAATTAACAAATGAAGCGACAGCTGGTGAGCAACGACGTGAATTGGTAAGTCAGTAGACTTGGAGGGTCCTCAAAGGCTTCAAAAGTAGAAAGTGGAACTGAGAGTTCTGAAGTCTTAGAAGTACTTCTGGAGAATCAGCCAGTACAGCCCCCCCAGCCCCCCCTCCCCAGTACAAATTTTAACTGTTTCCTCCTTTCTGAGAGTTTTCTGACTAAAATACACACCTTTTTTTTTTTTTCTCTGTGCACCAGATGAAGTTTTTCAAGGTATTCTATGCCTTTTCATTTACATTATCAAAGAAAAGAGAGAAATTTCTTAAAACTTTGGCAAAGTTGGGATTTCTTCAGACTCTTAAAGTGTTAATGGTAAGTGAAAACTTAGAACCGGTTTTAATAAAACTAGAAAAGCCCACAGCCGTATAGCCTTTTGTTTTGCTGGTTTTTCTGGGTTTTTTTTTTATCTGCTAAGCACCTTTTTGTAAGTCTGAGAGTGCTCTGCTGAGAGTGGAGGTTCCTGCTCATGTCCAGGATCCAGAAGCTGCCCGCAGTTCTGCTCTGGAGTAGCCTGGCTTGACTGCTCTTACTGTTTTTACTTATCATGATGGAGAGGTATGAGTGCAGTGAAATCCTTGTGACAAGGTGGTCAAAGGGTGAAAGAGACTTTCACGTGGAAGCTTGATTGTTGGGTTTTTATCAGAGAAAATCACATCTGTCAAGGAAAGGTCTGAATTCTTGTTGCCTGTAAATGGACACAGAAACTGTTGTACACCTTGATTTGTGCAGTTGGTCCTTCAGGACAAAATGAATAAATTGTGGATAGCATGTATAGAATATCAATAAAGTCTTAGATATTCAAGCAGGTAGGATGCTGTGAATGTTTCCAGCCTAAGTTAGGGCTCTCAAGTTCTCAGAAAATCTTGTGTCCTTTTTAAAGGAGGAACATAGTTGGGAAAAGATTTTCCTGGTTCCTTGTTTTTATTTCTGTAACCATATTATTGTGTTTCTCATGAAAATTTTTGTAACAAAATGTTCTCCAGTTTTTAAACTGCCTCTTCTTTGCATCTTCATGTGATAATAAATATCATACTTTATTTACTCTAACAAATTAATATATTTTTATTTTATTTTTTTTTTTTTTTTTTTTTTTTTTTTTTTTTTAGGGAATGGATGATCTGCAAGTTAGATCAGATGCAATTGATATATTGTCTTATCTAGTAAAATTTAGACTATCCATGGTCCAAGAATTTGTAATGCAAGAGGCCCAGCAGACTGAGAATGTGAGTAAAAGTGGTTTGGAGTTTGTTGAATACACCAGTTTTATGGCAAACAGGAAAATAACCAGAAAAATAAAATCTTAATTTCTGTGGGTTTTTTTTAATTTTTATTTAAAAAAAAATACAGAAAGTGGGAAACTTATTCCATTCTTATGAATAATTATTTAGTGATTTCTTTCTTTTGTTTTTTTGGGTTTTTTTGCAGGATTCCCAACTCATCTTTGAGGTCATTCAACAGATAATCTCCAGTCCCAACCCCGAATTTGGAGGAGATAATCAGTTAATGAAGATTTTCCGTGCTCTGATTGATCCACAGAAAATGCTGGCCATAGCTAATGTAAGAGAATGTGGATGACAGAAGATATGACACTGTCTTGGCAAACTTAACAGCCTGATATTCTCTATTGCTATTATTGTGGGTAGAGAATAAAAAATCATGAGGTTTTTTTTTTATTGAGTGGAGTGTGGTCTGAAAGCAACAGTAAATAAGCAAAAAATAAGCTAAGTTTGCTAATGAAAGGTATGTGTCTGGGACATCATGCAGTATTAAACCATGCAGCCCCATGAGTCAGTGCCATAGCACTGCCCATAGCTCTCTCCATCTGGGTGATAAATCCTGCAAGGTTTTAATACATTGTAATGTACCAGAATACCTGTAAAATGTTTTACAGGTTGTTCTGGGCAAAACTACATGCATTTCAGAATGGTTTAAAGACACTTTGTCAAGTACTTTGAGTTATTGATGTTTTTTTCCAGTATATATTTGCATCCATGCTGGGGATTCTTTTAATGATAGTTAGGTTGGTTGGATGTCTCACAAGTTTGTCCCAAAATAAAGAAATCGATCTTATGTGAAAACAATGCTGCAGACCCAAAGAACTCAGCAGAAATCTTTGTAGGCTGTTTCTTCTGTTACTACTGTTTTTTATTTAAAAGGTTGTATGTGAATGTCAGTGTTTAATGAAGTTATTTCTGTTTTAGAATTTCAAAATATTTAAATTTCTTGAAACCTTCTACAACCGTTACATTAATCTTCTTACTGCGCCTCTGCTGGCTGATACATCAGAAGAATGGTATGAAATAGGTAATGACAATTTAAATTTTTTTCCCTTTGAAAGGGCCTTACATTCCTGGTTACAGCAATAGACCTGTGATGCCTGCAGGGAGCTGCTGTTCCTGCAGGGACAGGGATTCTGCAGGGCAGGAGTTTTCACAGCCTTCTCCTGGAGCTGTGAATGCTGACACAGCTTGATGGTGTACTTTGTAAAGATGCACTTCCTTCATGCATATTGAGAATAATGTCATAGTTTTTCTAGTCTAATTTTAAAGGATATTTACTATAAAGGCATGAAAGTCCACAGTTCTGTGTTTGTCATTTTGTCCTGCCTCCCAAATTAATCCAGTGAAACAAAAATCCACTAAAAATATGTAAGGAACTGCAGTAGCAACTGAGTTCAGTGTATGCTGACAGTGTATTATTTATTTTTTTGTACAACTTAAGGCATTAATTTTTTTTGCAGATAATTATCAAAAAGCAGAAATACTTGCCTCAGTTTTGGAGCTGCTGTCCTTTTGTGTGGAACGGCACAAGTATCACATGAAGATTTACATTATCAACAAAGATCTCCTAAGAAGAATACTGCTCCTGATGAAATCTAAACACAAATTTCTGGCCTTGTGTGAGTATGGAACTGTTGTGATTTCCTTTTTCAAGGCTTTGTGTGTCCTGTGTGGAAGGTGTACGAGTACCAATGTACACTTGAACTCAGAATTCCTGGTCATTTGCTGTGTTTTACTGGCTTCAATCTCCTTATGGAGAGTGGATGAAATTCTGTGAACCAGGATCTTTTAAGACTCAGGACTGATTCCAGGAGGAGAACAAGGGAAAAAGTACAGGAAGGAGTTAATAGTTTAATTTCATGCATGCTGGAATGCATTGCTGCTGGACTTGAGAAAGAAATGTGTGGTTTCTGATGGCCTTCAAAGACCCAAGAAAATCCAAGAGGGGAGAAAAGGGGACCTGTCAACAATTCTGCTTCTGTATTTTGGGGGTGCATCTTCCTCTTGGAATCACACCAGGTTTTTCAATACTACCACAAGAAAATGAGAGCCCTGGCAAGTGGTTGTTGAATGCTTGAATGTCTTTCTTCACACAGGTGCTCTTCGCTTTATGAGGAAGATAATTGGCCTGAAAGATAACCTTTATAACCACTACATCACTGTGGGAGACCTGTTAGAACCAGTGATAAATGTTGTGCTGGACAACAGGAATAGGTGCAACCTGCTGAAGTCAGCGGCGATGGAGCTGTTTGAGTTCATCCGAGTGGTAAGCTCAGCCTCGGCACTGGCACTCCCACACCTCCCAGGGCAAGGGGCAGAGGCAGATGGGCAGGTTTCCAAGATAGCAAACATCTTGTTGTAATGGAAGGGTCACAAATGGAACTGGGACATTGTTGAGTCTACTGTCCGTTTCTGAGGGAAGTTTAATGATTCTTTCTAGATCTCAGCTCTTTTCCTAAGAATAAATCTGTTTGCTTCCGTTTGTTCCAGACAAGAATACTTTGGTTTTGGACAAGAAATCAGTTATTTTCCAAAATAAAGTTAAAAGCTTTCTGACTTTCTGCATGTGAACATTTGCGAATGAAACCCTGTTTTGTTCTTATTTAGCAGGATATTCACTTCCTTATTGAACATATAGTTGAGAACTACTCTGATGCACTGGAATCTGTCAAACATATTCCCACATTCCAGGGACTGAAGACAAAATATGAGCAAGAAAAAAATTTGCAAAACGAGAAGCTGAACAGGTATGGCCCAGTTTCTGTCTGAGGCTGTTAGTGACTGCCATTCTACTGGCCTGGTGGCTGGTTTTGAATTTCCCAGAGAGCAGCAGCAGGAGGTGGCTGGGATTGGGGTCAGGTTTCATTCCTGCTGAAAACTTCTTGGGTTAGAGTTTCTTTGAGTAGAGCTGATGTGGACAGTAGATTAAATGTTCTGTTCAGAAAACTCGCAGCTTATGAAGAGCAGAATCTTGCTCTGTTGTTCTGAGTTAGGATTCAGTCTGCCTCATTATCACCTGGGTATTTGTGAAGCTTACGGTGAGGATGGAAGCAGGGATGGAGCTGGATTGCCTTCTCCAAGTCACTGAATTAATTCTAAAGCTTTGGAAGACATTTATCATCCAGGAAGACCTGGATGAGTCTGAAACATCAGTCAAATCTTCAATCACTTGTCCTATGTCTCTTGCAGTGCCCTCTCTGTATTGCCTGCTGAGACATTTGTCAAAGAAACAACAGTCTCACAGGGGGATGAAGATCTGCAGTTCAGTGAAGGTGAAGAGAAGGCAGCTCCAATGTCACCAGCAAGCTCCAGTGGCTCCTCTCCAGCCCACACAACCCTGGCCAGAGGGGTGGCACCCCTCAAGGTGGGAGAGAGCTCTTATGGAAGCTGCTGTCCCCACGCAGGAGGGCAGAGCAGCCTCGCGGGGCTTTACTGGGTGCACTGGGCACAGTCAGCAACAGCCTCCTACAGGGTGATTTAGTTAGGGGTAAATTCACCCAAATCCCTGAGCAGTTTCACCAAACCCTGACTAGTCTGGGGTAAGGTTTAAGGAGGATAAGGTGGGCCTGAAGTCTGTTGTTAATCTGGTGGGCACAGGTTAATTTTTCCTCTTCTGCATGATTGAACTGTTGCTACTCCTTGGCTTTCTTCCCTGCCCAGCTGGTGCCCTGTGTGTGTGATATACAGATGGGATTGCCTTTTTTGGAATCTGCTCCCCGTCAGACTGTTAATTACTGTTTTTAAGTAGACAAAATGCAGGAAGTAATGCCTCATTCGTGCCTTTTACAGCTGAGCATTATTTGAATCTTAGCTTCTGAGCAGCTACAGAAAACTGTGGCAAGAATTTTATTGCTCACACCTAAGATTTGGGGGCAAAACAGATGTGCAGTGTGTATTTTTTTCAATGTGGGATCTTATTTTTTTTTGCCTTTTTCTAATTGGCAGAGACTTCCATTTGAAGTACTTGGTCATCCTAATGAAGATGATGAGACTTTGCCAAAGAAAAGAACTCGTCTGGATTCCTAAAGCAAACTGAAATTTTAAAATAAGGACTTTTATTATGGGTTTTCCAGTGTGGCAACTGTTTAATGTTAAAATACAGAACCAGCTGCAATCCATCACCTATATCTCTCTTATAATATAGGTTATTATATAATAATAATGTAATGCAGTGGTAATATATGTTTATAATATAATATAATATAATATAATACAATATAAGTAAGATAATTAATATTAAGTAATATAAGAGTAATATATAGTAACATATGTTAGGTCAATTTCTCCTGGAATGGTTTAATGTGAAGCATTTTTATGTTCTGAAGACTTAGTAGTTATTTTAGGGTAGTAGTCAGTTTTAATTGTAGCTCTTGTTTGGAAAAAAATGCTTTCAGTATAGATATATAAGATAAGAACAAACTTAGATAAAATAAGATAGATAAGATAAGATAAGATAAGATAAGATAAGATAAGATAAGATAAGATAAGATAAGATAAGATAAGATATAAGACCTTATATATAAGATCAAATAAGTTAATTTTGTATTAAAGATCCCAATGTACTTGTTTTACACCATTTTTAAATATGTGGCAATATTAATGCTAAGATGTAAAATTCAGGAATTAAAAATAGACTCTGTACTTTTATAAGATGTGTTATTTGTAAGTGTTCTTTTAATAAAAAGTTTCATGAAACCTGACTGGGTGGGTTTACTTCTTTTCCTGTGAGTGGCTGTTGCAGTCAGTGAAGTCATGCCTTGTGCAAAGGGTAACCCCACTCTTGGCTTCACTTTCAATCTGTCATGGCCAAGCCAGTACAGGGTTTTAAAAAGACTTCTACTCTTTTGAAACTGAATTGCAGGTGACATCTGAAACTTTGCAACTAAAGCAATTATTTTTGCCTAAAGTTGCTTTATTTTAGCATATTACTGTATCTGGTTGTCTATAGGCTCTCAAGAGGCTGAGGCCAGTGGTTGGGCAGATCTGCTTTGCAGGGATCATTGAAACTCACATCAGTGAGTTTCCAGCATTCTGGAAAGTTAATGTCCATGTAATTTGAAATACTGATGTATAAAGTACTATGCTGCTTGTCTGAAAGTTCTGTAAAACTTAAGTGTAAAATTAGAAAACCAATCCTTTTGCTTATTGATGATATAATTTATTCTCAAAATATCCATCTTTTCCTGGGGTCTGTGATCAGCTTCTTAAAACCACTGCTTGCTTCCAACTTCTTTGTCTTTGAACTGAAAGACACCCTGAATCAGGGACTGACAGCCAGCTCAAGCTTCTCCAGCAGTGCACTGTCTTCCTGTCCTGCCTTCCAACCCTCCCACTGACTTGGTTTTAACATGGGCGGCAACTTGGCAGGTGACAGCAGCACCCATCCTTCCAAGTGCCTTGTCCTTCCAAAATGTACCAGCATCATGTCACCACTTCTGTTCCCTTGGCTGAGGGACACAGAGGAAGGATTTCATCATTTGAAAACTCCCAAAGAGGAAAAAAAAACAGAGCAAACTTTTTATCTTTGTAAAATAAGACTTTTCAATAGAAAAATGTTTTTTTTCCATTCAGCTCTAGGGAAAAAAATCCCTGAGATTGATGGGAATCTAATCAGTAGCTCACAGATTTGAAGCAAAAAAGCCTTTTAGCTGTTTATTGGTCAAGTTATGGTTATCACAGACATAGTATTTATTCCCATTAAGCTGCAGCAATCCCCATTAATGTGACACTTCATCTTGCATCAGGAAAGTGGGGTTTCCAAAAACATTCCATGTCTATATGAGCCACGTGCTAAGGCCATGTACTTGAAAAAGCTTACTTGAAGGTTTTATGCTTTGGGCATCTTGGCTGGGTATGAAATGAGAAAAGAAAATAAGAAGCAATGAGCTGCACTGACAACACAAATTACTTCAATAGAAATCTTTAGTGTATTTTTCAGAGTACTTTCTTTAGAAACCTATAACAGAAACTAATTTTTTATTCAACTTGATAGAAGAAACTTTCAGCTTTCTTATAGCTTGGGGAAATTTAATTATTATTTCTAGAATAGTTTGTTATACAATTTTTAAAATCACTTATTCTTAAGGTTTCTGTGAGGAGCTGCCCTCTTCTTCCCAGGGCTGATAATTACTGTGTCTGGAGCCAAATTAGATGTTTTATGGTTTTTTTTTTCTTTGTCTGTTTTTTTTTTTGTTTTGTTTTTTTTTTGTTTTTTTTTTTGTTTATTTCCTAACTTTCTGTTGTATCTTAATGTTTGTCATTTGTACTCTGGAAGAGGCCCACAGCTGCCTATACCTTTCCTCATCTTCACACCATATTCTGCTGCAGTGTCCCCACCTATAAAAGGAGGAGAATGATCCCACTGTGAGAAGTCCCAGGAAAGTCATATGGCAAAACCAACGTGTGGGAGCTAAGATGATGATGGATGATGCTCAGAAATGGAGGAAAAGTAATAGTGGAGGAAGAAAAAGAAAATAGCTGGAGGGTGTCTGGTGGCAGGAGGTTTTTTAGAGTGCCAAGAAATGGGTGGCAGATGTCCATGTGGTCTGCCTTTATTGATGTTGTGGACTGAGCAATTCTGAGGAAAAGTCTAATAGATATTTGTCATGACATAAGGTTACAAACAATTGAGCTCGTTTAACAACACAAATATAAGAAATCAGAAAATAGAAATTACTGGATATTGAGCCCTTTTATGCCAAATAAGGAGGAACTCTACAGTGATTAATCTGTTTTATCTAAATTGGTGTCATGGTTTCAATTTGAAACCAGGCAGAAACACCAATAGTGTATAGTGGTTTAGGTTTGCCAATTTTAGATTTTCCTGGTCAATGCACCAATTAATGTGGTGGGTCTGTCTTCTGCTGTGAGATAGGATCAGGAGAAAAAAAAGACAAAGCAGGCCTAAACTTGAAAGGATATAAAGAAAACTTTATTAACAGAACGAAAAAAGAACAACAAGAATCAGAATAAAACCTTCAGAACACCTTTCTTCTTCTCTCCAACCCTCCCTTCTTTCCCACTGAGTATGCACCAAAACAAGACCCAGGATCTTCTGTCAGTTCTCTACTTTTTAGAATTGTCTTTCTTCAGTTCACTTAGGGAGAAAAGTATCTTTTGCTAATGCTATGGACAACTCCCCTCAAGAAACAGTTCTCTTTTGCACTTGTGCTATCTACTTCCTCCTGTAGTCTTCCTCATTTAATATCTTCAGATATTAAAGAGAGGAGGAAAGGAGCTTCTAGCCTCAACTGGATGTCATGTATGGAACTAAGTTTTGGGAGGTTCTTTTGGTCGTTGAATCATTCCATACTTTAGTCACCATTTTTTTCTGAGGGAATCTCTTCTAAAATGTTGAATCATAAGCTTCTCACTCTGTTGAAATCTAGTCAGGTCACATCACTGTGATGTAAAGAATTGCTGTAATCATGTTTTACAAATGTGGAAATGCAGCCCACACAGAAAACCAGCAACAGGGATTCTGCCCAGGAGTACTAGAACAGAGGGTGTTAAATGCCTTGAGTTATTGAAAACTTCATAAGAGATGCTTCTGCTCTTGTTTGGAGCTCAGCCCTGCCAGTAGAAATGCTGGATACTTAAGGGGAAAGATCTTTGTAATTCTGCTAATAAGAAACTGCAGGGTTTGCCAAAGGCTGAGAGTTTGCTATTAAGCAAATCCTGCACTGAGAGGCAGTGACTCCTTGTTCTCTAGAGGTGCCTGAGGATGTGCATCTGTGTGCACTCAGTGTCTGAGTCTTTGCCCCCACAGGGTGCTCAGTGCTGCTGTACACTGTTGATGTGTTGATGCTGACCTGTTGTTTTCACAAGTATTCCATATTCCATAATCCATGGTATTTCAGTGGTGCAGTTCCTGCCCCTGGGTCTGGTTCTGCAAGGTGTTTTAAGGCCTGGATTTAAAATTTTATTTTTCAGTGCAGGGCATAAACATAGTCTTCATACATTTATCAAAAGTGGAATCTCTCCAAATTAGACATGGAAGTCAAGAGAAAAAAATCCTTTCCTGTGTAGCAAGTGGCTTCAAACTTCTCAAGATGAGTTCTCTGCTCCTTTATTTTAGCATAACCAGGACTCAGAGGTCTCTGTAAAATTTGCTCTGAAAGCTGTGTTAATTCCTGAGTTCACTCACTCAGAGATCATTAACTCAGAGTTAATTAGCATGCCAAACACCTGTTACTGTGGCTGTACAGCTACAGAGATCCTACCATAACTTGGGTATATTTACTTCTACTATGGCACTGTGGACACACCCAGTAAATTTATCACAGTCTTAACCCTGTCTTTTGGATGCTAAATTGATTCATGTTCTCTTGTTTCACATTGTAAAGTTCTCTGGAATCTGGAGACCTTTTCTTAACTTCCTTCTGAAGCCTTCCCAAGGCTGCAGTGGCATGAACCTATTGTCTACACACAGGTAATAACTGTCTATTGCAATCTTGACAGTCATCTACTTACATAAGAGGATTGCTGATGGAAAGAGGTTCATGAGGAGAAAAGGTGGAAAATAATGTCGTAATTGCTTTGTACATTATTGCAAAAGTTTTTAGAAATGGAAAAGACAGGGTTTTATTATTTTGATCTAAAACACTATAAAATATTATAAGGAAAATGGGTACCACTGTGAGATGTTTTGTTTATTTGAAAAGATTAGTTATTCTTGAATGCCTTGATGGTAAGTTTTCAGTCAGCTCTGTCTACTGATCAAATGGCTGAAAGCCAAAAGTTACTCACTACCCAAGTTTCACTTAGGCAGGCAATCAAGGGCATTATCCCAATTATACAACAATTATTTTGGAAGAAGAATGTACCATTTGAATCCATCAATAATGCACTTCATCTCAGCATTGTGAAGGGGGGCACTGGCACTTAGTAACTGCAGACTTCTGAGAAATTCTTTGTGGAGATTTTCGTAGATGCCATTGTGGAGGCAGGTGTCTGGCTCCTGGAACTCAGAAGGCAAATGGATATTATTTAAGTTCTTCTGGATTGCTGCATTTTTTTCCGAGGACCACCACTGCTGCCTGGTCTGTCATGAACTTTGGGGCAGAATGGGCTCAGAGTCAGAGCTGCCACACCTTGGAAGGTCCTGCCTGGACCTTCCCCTACATTTCCAGTGACAGACTCTACCAGCTCCTCTCTCAGTAGACTCATATCTGTCCTCCCTGTTCAAAGTGGCTCAGTGTAATGCTGGAGATGTCAGTTATCCCTACAGTTTATATAAGTAAATGCCTCATCATTACTTTGTCTGTTTTTGTTAAGGTACTAAATTCTCTTTCCTTTGGCTGACATTTCCAGAAGGTAAAAAATCTCTTTACCTCTGCTAATACATGCAAAGCTGACATTTGACCAGTAGCATTGTTTTGGCCATGACATTTTTAGAGTAGACAAAAGCCATCCCTGTGATCACCAGCTCACTTACTTGTCTTGGCTTTTTCTGTTTGTGAGGTCCATGGCAAGGTCTGTAGCAGGGCATCTTCCCCCACCACTTATCTGCTGCTTGTTGGCTGATGAAATAACTCAGGGCATCTCACACAAGCTCACCCAAACACTGGTGCAATGACTCATTAGAGACATTTTGCCTTGCAGTGAGTTATTTTGGCACCGTGGAAAACAATGTACATAGTTTGCAAGTTTTCATCTGGTTTTGCTTTATATAGATAAATCAACCTTTGCTTTGGATGATATTCAGATAAAAACAAGAGAAAATATAGTTCGTGTAGATTCAGAGGAAGCTTTTCTGGTTTTGGACATAAAGAAAAAATTTCAAATAAAACACCCCATGCAAGACTTGACGATCTCTCAACCCCACTGAAATTAGTGAAAAAAGAGTCAAAGCTGCCCTATGAGTAAAGACACTTTATTCTGCCATGTATTCAAAATTTTCAAAGAAGGTTCAGGCATTCTTTGGTAAAATGGAGACAAATGCTGTGGATTTGCCATTTACCATTGGCCATGTAACAGGCAACTGTATATTGTATTCATAGGATGAGTTATTGCCTATCTGTAACTAAAATATTCATGGAGCATCTCTGAGCAGTTTCAGGAGTCATCCATTATAGATTCAGGTCATGGTTTGCAGTCTGTATTCACACTTGCCTTGATGCAGAGCAGTAGAACCTGTGCTTTGCAGCTCAAGAGAGTAAACCCAGATGCCACAAACACAGTGGGAGGAGAAGGCTGGGACTCCAACCTGTGTGAAAAAGTCTGACTCTACTCTGTTCCTGTGCTCTTCCATCTGCTTTGTGCTGGATCCTCCTCATATGGCCAGGCACAAACCTAAGGAAATGAGGAAGTCTTACAGGGCACCAAAATGCAAAAAGAGAAAAGTGAAAAAAACAAGGGGAGAAACAACTGATACCAGGGGGACAACAAATAACAATAATGAACAGGATACAGAACAGCCTGCCTCCATATTCATAAATAGAGGGAGAATACTGACCTCTGCAGACCTTTGGTTTGACACATTTTACCTACTTTCAAGTTCCTATCCTCAGGTCTGGAGGTGGTCAGAATGAAATTGTACATTTATGCAAAAATTTGCTCTCTAAGAAAAGTCTTCTAACTTCTGGAGGTGAGAATTTGGTTGTGCTCCAAAGTGAAAGAATTTACATTTCTAATCAAAATGCATGATTTCACTGATTACTTCCTCTTTTGTGAATATTGGCAAAAGGAATGCGTATTTTAAGAGTGCATGAAATAAACAGTGGAGGAGGTAAATGAAGGTTGTGCCCCTGCTTTCCAGCATGGAAGGGCTGGGTGGCAGGAGGGAGTACAGCTCCCCTTTTCTGCAGGGAGACTTTGCTGCTTCTTGTTCCTGCATTGTCATTTGTTTAACCCACTGTCCTGGGCTGATGCTGAATTGTATCCCCATTCATCTGTTTAGCTGAGAAATAAGTTTTGCACCTTTAAAACTGGATCTGAGAGTGAAGGGGGGAGAAGGAGAAGCAGTGCAATATCTGAGGCAGTTGTTTTCAAAACATCAAGATCAGAGTTTTCAGCTTTCCTTCGTACACAGCCTGTGCTGTCTGCAGTGTGGATGGCAGGAGAGAGCTCCCCTTTGCTTTTTGTCAGTTTTTGGCCAGCTGAAGCAGAGAAGTTCTCCAGACTGGGATTTTTCCTTTTTTTCCTTGGGACTGTTTGAACCTGCTCTGGACTAAACCCAGCAGAGCCCCAGGAGCTCTCCCCTGTGTCCCCCCAGGCCTGGCCTGTGCCCAGCATTTCCCAGTGCCAGAGTGACTGACACAGCCTGCTCCATACTGTTCTGGATGGAGCTGCTCAGTCCCTGCTGATCAATACATGTTGTTTTAAATAAGTTCTGACTCAACATGGCAAACTTCTGCACCTTGCAGATAGCTCATTGACTATCAGGAACAACAAGTCCATTTATGTGTTTTCAAACACAAATCTACCAAAATGTCTAGGTCCAAACAGTATAATCCATTAGTTTAACCTACAATATATTCCATTATATTGATGACTTGGTAGAGGGAAAGCATTCACCTTCTTAGCAGGATGTTAAATTGATGATTTTCTGATCTGGCTCTATTGCACAGTTCCTGTAAACTGTCACCAGGGTTCAGGTTCATTTCTCTTCTCTCTGACTTACTTAAATGCCTTTCCTTCAGCAGAATCCAAATAAGAAATTTCAACATCTGACTTCTTTCTTTCATAAAAAACTGTTTGCCTGTGGAGGTGATCTATCATTTTGTTACCCTGTGGTGATCTGAGAAGAGGATTAGAGTCAGACATTTGTCATCCATTTATATTTAATTAGAAATAGCCATCACCAAGACTGAGACTTTCAATAATTGTGTATTTCATGCTTGCATTTGTTTTTCCTTATCACTGCTTTCCTGTAACTCTCACATTAACCAGTAATGATGCTCTAATTGATTTTGAAGTTGTAAATAGTAGACATAACTTGTGAGTGCTTTTGATTCAATACAGGAACAGCAAGGTTCCTAGTAGCTGAGAAACATTTCATAATATCAGGTTTTTATATGTTTATTCATACTGACTATTGTTCAGGTCCTTCAAATGGCCTTGCTGGACTTTAATAACTATCTTGGAATAAAATGTGTCTCTTGCATGCCAATTACAGTGTCAGAAGCCCATCCAAAGCAGCTCACTAAGGACTTTTGCACTTTCTGAGAAGTTCATTAAAACATTGATATCAATTCTCATAAATTTTACAATAGTGCATTTTTATTTCAGTAAACACTAAACACCACAAAGAGGTAAGTTGCTGTTAGCAGTTACACTAAAACAGATTGGTTTGGATGCTTTTCAAAAATCAATTTGCACCCATTTAAAAATACTGTGATAATGAATTGCATTAATTGTTAATGTCTACGTTCAGTGTCATAACAGATCCCATCCTAAATCTTTCCTACTGAACAAACAATTGGCAGTATGTGCTGAGAGAGAAGAGAAAAGAGGAGAGGAGAGGAGAGGAGAGGAGAGGAGAGGATAAATCTCTGGCATAAATCTCTCAGGGCTGGAAGAGTGTAACTCTACCAGTTTATTTGTCTTTGGCTCTCCTTAATACTCCTTAGACTATCCACTTCTTCCTTAAGCTCTGCCACCAGAGAGCAGACCGTTCACCAGCTCACACCACATGCAGAAGCCTTGTGCACTGTCCCTGGTGCTACAGCAGGCTCAGACACTGTCTGCAGCATGGGAGAGTCCGTTTGGCTTAGCACACCCTTGCTGGCAGCAGCAGTAATGGGTTTTGATCGTTTGTAAACCATTACTAGGGAAAAAACCAAAATGCACAACATCCCAGAACCTCCCAAAAGACCACAGCAAGCTGTTATAAATACATATCATAATATTGGCTTTTCGCAAATATTACGATGAGTGCTTGATGTATATGGTTAAAATAATTTTGCTATAAAGATATAGTTTTTATTCTTTGCTGTTAACTGAACTTAGACATAGTAGTGTAATAATTGATATAGTGATGGAACTGTCTGTGTGGCTGGGACAGCATCTACTGAACATATGGTGAGGACCCCAGCTACAGATATGCCAGCTATCAGTACCCACTGTCTGAAGAAAATTAAGATCAAAACCCAAGCTGGAAGGAATAAAAAAACCACAACCAAGAAATGAGCATGCTCTAAAAAGGCAGACCCAAGGAAGGGCCATGCTAAACAGTTCCTGGAAAAGGTGAAATAGTTTTGTGGGAAAGTTGAATATGCATACTGGTTTATGAATATGCAATAGAGTGATGTAACAGAAAAGGTATTTAAAGAATGTCTCCAAACACAGTAGGGGTGCTCTTGGCTGAATGCCAAGCCCCCGGGCTGTAAAAACTAACCTTTGCTTTATTGTTTGTCTCTTAATGTCTTTTGTCTTTAAATTTTTCCAGGAAAGTGAACTGTGTTTTTCACACACCTAACACACAGCCCACTACCATGAGGGTGGCTGCGCTTCCCTGCTCATCCTGCCTTTGCAAACTGCACACCCTCACTGCCTTGCCATGCCTCTGTTCACTGCTCCAGGTCACCTGCACTCCTTAGAGCCTTTTTAAATCTCCTACAAATGGCCCAGAGATTCATTTTCCTTTTGGTTTTGCAAAACCTCTTAATAGTGCCAGGAACATGGGATATAGGTCACAGAAAATGCCAATGATACTCCCACTAACACCTATTCTGTAATTTTTGTGTGCACATTATAGAAATGGTCTTAAGTTTTCCCATTTTTCTAGTTTCCAGACAGAGTAGAAGGAAAAAAAACCTTTGCAGTGATAGGAGGAATAAGATAATGAAGTTGAGTAGTTCAGTTCAACCTGCTCCCTATTAGTTTTGGAACTTATAGTGAATCCATTAAATAAATTGCTTGAGACACCGGAAGGAAAATTGCACGTCAGCATCTGATTACTAATGACTTGTGAGACTTACTCTGAAACACTATCAATGTTAATAAATGGTGTCCTTTCTGAGGATAATAGCCATCCTTTTATATAAATTGCTTTACAGCAAGATGTAATTTTTTATATTAAATGGTTTGTACCTAAAAATTGATAAGTAATCTTGAGAGTAAAAAAAGGAGCAGAGTTCAAAAAACAGGATTTCAGTTTTTGGGTCAGGTTTGGCAAGTCCTGAAGTTCCAATATTACAGTGGGTGTGGAAACAGCAAAGCTGACAGAAGTCATTGTAGCAAAAATACACATGGAAGGCTGCAAACCAAACCAGCAAGTCCAGCCCTGAACTAGAACCAGGCTGAGTTTCAGGGAATAAAGGGAGGGTCAAACCAGGAATTGCGTGGTCTGAGAGTGAGGAGTGCAAGAATGAGGTGGAGGAGATATGATAAAAATAAGTGATGTGAAAAGGACAAATTGGTCCAGACACCTCAAGAGAACTAGGAGTGTGTTACTTGGGCTCAGTCTGTTCCAACATAAAGCAAGAGCTGGAAGATAATGGAAATGCAGATAACAAGAGACATGAAATTTTCCCGTCGCCCTGCTCCCAAGGACAGCACACACAGTGGTGGCAGCTGGATCAGGAGTCAGTGAGAGGAGCAGGGACATCTGCAGTCACCAACAGCATTGGGCCAGATCCTTCCCCACGGGGCTGGAACTGAACCAGCTGTGGCCACGGCCACAGGGCAAGAGCTGTACCACGTGCCCAAGAGCTACAAGGAGACTTAAAGGCTGGTTTTCTCCTTTATCTCCCTCAATTCTATTTCCTCTCCACAAATGAGAATTAATATTTTCCTGGCAGATCTTTCCTAATTCCTTGACTCAACCTGCCAGGCATCAGAGGGAATTTATGGTATCATGGAGAAAAGGGGAATTAATCCTGAAATGCATCTAATCACAGAGTACTTGGTTTCTTTTTTTCCCAGCTGTCACTGGAGATCTATCTCTCCTAATGCACCCTCTTTAAATCACACAGTTGACTGCATATTAACTACCAACTTTCTACGCTTCTGTTAGAGTCACAAAATAATACCATGTCAGTACAGCCTGCTCCTGCTGTAGAACTACAGCCCTCTGGTGGTACCAAATCACTCATTTTGTGAAGAGGTGCATAACATTATAGGGGAAAACTCACTTTTGGGCTCTGACCAGTAGCCTGGTGTTGCCTGGAGGGGTGAGAATATCTTTGGGGAAGAGTCCAAGAAGCAAGGTGCAAGTCAGCATCTGTCTGTGATGCACTACATGGACATGACCCACCAGACAAAAATTTCTAAAGCAAATTCAGCAACTGAGTGCAAGGGTAATTAAGAAGTGGGAGTGTATTAACCACACAGGACTAGGAAAGCATGTATAAAACGATCACATATACTACTACAGCCCAGTTGAGACACTCAATTCACCCTTGCTGTCTTTTCAAGTTATTTTGCTTTATTCACAGCCTGATGTTATAGCCCAGGGTTTCCTGTAGTATAGAACAAAACTTCAGAGAGGGCATGGTAATGAAATGTGTCACAAGTGTTTCATGCTGAGATCTCATGGATGGAAATTGAGGTAATTCTTCTTTTTGAAAACTGATGCTCAACAGCCATGTCCAAATACATGATATCTGCTACCTGAAAAATCTGAAAAAAGACATTTAAAGCAGAATTTTTGTGAATATGATTGCAGGTTCCCCTGCAGACAGACCACTCAGTTTAGGGGCAGGGTGAGTTGCTGAAAAGCCTACCTAACCTAAGGAGTTAAGGTCAGCATGGAGTCAATGCTTCTTCCAGCCACTGAGAGAGAGATGGAATAGCACTTGCATGGGCTATTATTTTACTGAAAGGCTGTCTAAAGCCATAAAAACTCTTGCCATGAAAATACACCGCCCACAATCCAGCAGAATCTACTTTCTGTTCCAGTCTGAAAGACTAACTTTGTTAAAAGCTTTATTGTTGGGGTAAGCAGGCTGGTCCTGCCAAAGAGCTGCAAATGCCAATGTGTTTGTGCAGCATGGAGGCCAGTGTTTTCACACTCACTGGTTCATAAAGATCCCAGACATTTCTGAAAGACCTATCCCTGGTTTGCAATGTATGTAGTTTGGAAGTAGATCTGCACAGTCTGTGTGCACAGACTAATCTAATTTTCTGAGAAATCATTTGATCTTTCCCCATGGCACTCCCAAATAATCTGAAGCAGAATAAGAAATATGGAGGGGATGTGAAATTAATTTTCCCCCCTTTTGATTCAGATTTAGTAGCAGAGAACCCAAACTTTAGAGTCATCTGAGCACCAGCTTTCTTCACCTCTGTATTTGCCATCAGTGACTTGAGCTCTGTTGATCTTCAAAATACATGTGATTTAAGTGTTAATTTAAGAAAGGAACATTAAAAATGATAATTGACTTTTACATGAATTATTAACAGAGACCTCAAAACTGGAGTATTTTGGTTTTGGGCTTTTTGTCTGGGCAAGTAAATTAGGGAAGAACAGGTCTAAGAAATAGGATTTTTCAAAATGAAAGAAAGACAGGGAAAAAATATTAGAGAAGATACACCAAGGGAAAAATTAAAGCTTTTCAGGGAATGGCAGCACACAAGACTCCATTACAGTGGAAGTAAAAGAAGAATGGTGGCTCCCCATGGTGTAATAGGAGAGTCCACCAAGTCATGAGACGTCATGGCTTTTGACTATCCCCAAAGAAAGTGGCATCCCAAAGAGGCTTAGTTAAGCCTAGGGTTTTAGTACCACTGCTGCTTGGGTGCCTCTCATGCCAGGTAGAATTAACCTGTAAAAAAGCCTGACATGAGGCCTTCAGTGACAACCAAATGCCCAAATCTTGCCCATGAAGCTGAAGTCATATTAACTTTTATATACTATCCCATCATTCTAAATGACCACAAAACTCTCAAATAACAGAAATCAAGGGCTGCCATCCACTCACACCAAAACCCTGTCTCAGCAGAAGGCCTCTGTGCACCGCCCTGGGGACACCCCCATGGGATAAAGCTCTCCCCCAGCACAGCCATGAAAGGCTTTGAGCTCAGCCTCCAAAACTGCAAAGCACTTGTTTTGTTTTCCATGGATAATGCTTTAATCCACCGGGTGAAAGCTGGACGTTGCTCTCTTTTATTCTGGCTGTACACAATTGCAATGCTGGAAAAGAAAAGCCCCCAGCCCTTCTGTGCCCGCTGCTCCTCCGAACTGCTGACGCCTGGATGGGCAGCTCCAAGGCGGGGCCATTGGCATTTATTTAGTTCACTGCCGCAGAGGATGCCTTTAGTGCCACAAACCACCCTGGAGACAAGTCCTAATCGTCGAGGGGGGGTGATTATGTTCAGTCCTCCCTCCCCAACCCCCCGAGACACAATTCAGATCCAAACTGGAGAGACAGGCAGGCACACAAGAGGGGACCCCGGCACTGTGCAGCTCCTCTGAAGCCATGTACAGGAGCAGCTTCCTCCGCGAGGTGCGCAAGGAGAAGTACGAGCGCTCCGACGCCTACGATGAGCTGCGGGGCTCCCCGGAATTCGACAGTCTGGCCCAAGCCCGGGGCCTGGAGAACCTGCAGGAGCTCAACGAGCGCTTCGCCAGCTACATCAACCGGGCACGCGTGCTGGAGCAGCGCAACAGCATCCTGCGCAAGCAGCTGGAGACCTTCCAGCGCATGGACGAGCTGGGCGGCCTGGACGAAGCCTTCGCCGGGCAGATCGAGTTCAACCGGCAGCGCATGCGGGAGCTGGCGTCCGACCGGGCCAAGCTGGAGCGCGAGGAGAAGGATGCCCAGCGCATGCTCGACGAGTACCGCAACAAGTAAGGCTTAGGAGCCATGGCAGCCGGGTGGGAGCGCTGCCAGAGTTAATCTGGGGGATAAGGATGGGGTCGGTGTCACCAGCTCCTTCTCGTGCCTGGGGGATGCCTCTCCGTGTGCACCAGGCCTGGCAAGGTGTAAACCCCTGGTGATAAGTCAGGTATCAGGACTTAGGGAGCTGCAGCTCTGCCTTTCATGGTCTCGCTGCTCCTAGATGGGAAAATGCCCTCTCTGTTCCATGGCAGCAGCCCTGGCACGTGTAGGCTGCTGTTGTTCATTAGCCTTAGGAGATCTGTGCTCTGAGCTGCAAAGAGGAAATAACCCATTTGACTACCAGGTGTCTCAGAGCAAGCCTTGTGTCTGAGCAGCCCAGAATTACAAGATACCAAACATCTCCTGAAATGTGCAGGATGTCTCTGAGAAACTCTTACTTGCAGTCGCTATGAAGCACCTGGGCCAGTCTGTGCCAACCACATCAGTGATGTGACATGAAAGGAAAGGAGATACATATTTTCCTGGTGCCTGAAATCTGCCCTCTTCTTCCTTGCATCCTGTATTTCCATCTCATGCCGCTAAAACAATAAGAACAGGCATCCCCTAACTTCACCTCTTTAACCTTGTGGCACCATAAATCAAAGTGCAGGAGCCTCAGATGCTGATGCAGATGAGTGCCTTCCCTCCAGCAACAGGCAATTTTGGTCACATGGCTTCATGACACAAAAGTTAGTGAGTATTGCTCATACAAGAGCTGCTCTCAGGACAAAAGAGTTTAATCCTCCTGGTACTTATTGGTCAGAGAGTTTTTGCATGCAAAATGTCTGTCTGGCTACTTCACCCATGCAAATTTGTCACACTGCCAAATGAACAGCCGCGTGGGGGCTGTGAGCTCACCTATAAAAATGCTTGCCCTGATCTCTGTGTTTTACAGGAGAAAACAGCCCATACAGGTGCACTGAGGCTCATTGCTGCCAGTGGTCAGATGTCCACAATGTCCTGACTCAGTGCCAGTGGGTAATAAGCACCTGATTAGGCAGAATTGTATTCCAATATTTATGAATAGGAAATTCAATGTTGTAATTTAGCTGTTGACTCTGGTACTTACTCCTGTGTTTTTATTATACAGTGTCCATGAGTATTTGATTAAACTGTACTTAATTTTCTAGCTGCATGTTAGTTTAAAATCTGCAGGAATAGTACAGGATTAGTAATATGACACAAAGTTATTTACTTTTTTTAGAGCTGCTTTATGCAAACTGTAAATAGGTGGGAAATAACACAGGACATTGAAAATGCAGAGGAGGAGACAAGAAAAAGGGGTTGTGCTTTCAGAAAGCAAGATTTAGGACATGCTAAGCAGATTGTTAGTGGCTTCCTAGAAAAAAAGGATGGTACTTTGTTGTACAATCCTGGGATGCTCACTCAGCAGCTGTAAACAAAATTAAGAAGGAAACTTTGACTATAGCCAAGCCAAAAATTACTGTTTAAAAATTAAAGATATACAGGGCCATGACAATGGAAAGGCAGTGGCTGCTTTTTAACCAAATTGCAGCAATTGGTTTACATCAAGAAGTGAATTTTGTTGGTTTTTTTTTTTCCTTGGGAGCTGCTGAATTTGACTAGAAGACAGACATGAAAATTTCTTCAGAGTCTGAAAAACCTATTTGGGTTTTGAGTTGCAGATTTTAAAACAAGGCCAGTGCTCTGGTACTCTTCCATCCTGATGGCTCTGATTTCAGCTTCTGAAAGTTATAAATTAAACTCCCTAAACAAAATATGTGAGGAATAACCTTCTACTCCCTGGGGCTGCTGAAACCAGAAACATTCCTGTGCTGAAGACCTCCTCTCCTCCCTGAGCCTGCATTCCTTTGGCAACAGGCACTGTGGGTTTCTTGTTTATCTTGAACCATAAAGCTTTTGGTGCACTAGGATTAACAAAACCTCTTAGAGGGGAGCATTGTGGATCAATTAATTGACAAATGTCTCTGTCCTTCACAAATGCAAAGAATTTTAACTCTTACAACCCATTCTTTCACTCACCTTCACAACTGGGGAAATAGATTTATATCTAAGTGAAGCTTTTAAGCTACATTTATATAAATATTAGACAGAGTAGGTCTGTACAACTGAGTGTTCATGAACCATTAAAAAGTAGAACTTACATTAAAATTTATATTTAAATCCTCTGTGGTCAAGTTCATAGCTCTTCTCATTAACATGTACCAGGGGATAATTCTTTCCCTTTAAGTTGCAAAAAAAAAAAAAAAAAAAAAAAAAAAAAAAAAAGGTATT
>VXBS01003633.1:30619-139792 GCA_013400255.1 Sitta europaea | reverse complement strand
TAAAATAAAAAAAAAAATAAAAAAAATCAATCAATGCTGAGAATAATTTGGGTGCATCTCACAAAAAGACTAATTATGCTAACTTTATTGACCACCACTGTTAAAACAGCATTGCATCTGGCTGTGGGAAAGGATTGTATTTCTCTCTCCATGATATTGGGAAAGATGCTGGAATCCAGATTTTTGTGGCCTTGACTGAACCGGATTAATTAACTTCAGCAATTAAAAGCCTCTTTAATCAATTGTTTCATTAAAAAAATGTGCACTGCTAATACAGTGGATTTGGAATGTGCAGTATGATTCCCTGGCAGTTGTTGGACACAGTAACTGGCACAGTGCTCTCCAAGATGAGCTAACACCCTTTGTGACCACAGTGAAGACCCAACACGTGTAAGAAAACAAAGAGTGGGGAAGCACAACAGCTGGGATTTGGGGACTCCATTGGCAAAACTGCCTTCCAGCTTTGTCTGCAGGGATCATCTTGGCACTGCTGCTGCTTCTCTGGTGATAGGAAGGACTTTATCCTGCTGCAGCTGAGGTGAGGGGCATTCACCTGCCCTCCATGCTCTCCACAAACTGCCAGAATCTTGCCCTGTGGCTGTCAGCTGCTCAGCAGGGGCTTCTTGATAACACAGGTAGAATCTGTTCATAAATCAGCAGAGCACAGCCCTCTTGGGCTCATCTGAGCATTCAGGCTATGACCCTGAATGACAATTATTACTGATCTGTCCATCATCCTTGTAGGATCTCTGTTTTATAGCCTGAACTGTCCTTGACACCCAAATTGCTGCTGTCTGTTAAGAGAAGGTTAGTGAAGTGCACCAGGGAAAGGGAAAATAACAAAGGTAGTAGCCAAGAGGTGCAAGAGTTCAGTAGCATTCAACAGAGAGGCAGCATTTTTCTTCAGATAAAAGCCCAGGGTTGAGGCCAAACTGAGTATCTGCCCCTGTGCATTGCTGGGATCGATTGTTACTGTTTCCTCTTTGGAGGGGAGTGAGCTCTTGCACTGCAGCAGAGGCAGGGTCCAAAAAAAAGAGATGGTGGAAATCTTTAACCCTCTGATCTGCTTTCTTTGAGCCTGGCAGGTCACTCCCCTCCATCCCTTTCCACACTTTGCAAAAAAACCCCAAAATTCAGTCAATATCCCATTTCTTTGAACAGTCCAAAAACATTTGTAACTGACCTAAAGCTACCTGACTAGGTGAGAAAGGTTGGTGTTTTGTGGGTTTTTGTTGTTTTTTTTTAATGAAGCCAATTAACTTCATGGCTCCTAAGCTTCAGGAAGGTCTGACCAGCAACCATCTAATAAAAATGGTTTTGGTCATGTCTAGCTAATTACTAAGCATCAAAATCAACTTTGAAGCATAACAGGGTTGCGACTTGTCAGCCATTTCTCTTGGAGACACATTTCAGCAGGCAAAGAGGCATCCTGAGGTCTCTGAAGCACTTTGAAGAGGTCCATGCCACTTTTTAACTGATCTTATGGAGAAGACTGAACACTTGAAAGAAATTCTCCTTCAAAGGATAGTCATACAATACTAACTTTCTCAAGCTGCCAGATGGATTTATGGCTGCGTGGCACAGCACATATTTGGGTTATTTGAGAGTGAAGGAAAATGTAGCTGAATGTTTCAATCATTGAAAAGTATTTTGAGTGAGGATCTAGCAACGAGGGAGATCTGAATTACATTAGCACTGAAGTTTAGACACTGAACCCATCAGGTGGTTGTATATTACTGTGAGTGCAAACCCAGCCTTTTTTTGTAACTGTGTATTTGATTTTCACAAGATGCCACAGTTTGCTTCATTCTTGCTCAGCCCTCAGTATCTAAGTTAGGAAAGTGTTTACTGTCAACTGCACACAAAAAAAAACCCCCAGAAAACTGGTTGGAGGCGAGCTGCTTGGTAAACAGCTGAAACAAAGGCAGTCTCACTTTTGAAGCTGAAAAATATTGTCTCCTTGGAAGTGAAACTGGTGTTAGTATTATTTGGCAAAAAAGGACATTGTTTTAGTCTTATCATCAATTTGTTGGACTGACAATGAAATAATACTTTGTCATTTTCACTTGGTTCTTTGCTGTTCATGTAAGAATTGAAAACAGACCAGTGACCAACCCGTGACTTCAGAAGAAGTTGGTAAACCAGAGCACTGGTTAAACCCATTCCCTTGTTCTGCCAAGCTCTTCCTTTGGGGTCCTGGTCAGTTTGTAAGTGACATCATCTACTCTGCTTTCCAGTATGTGTTGAAAGAGATGAGAAAAACATTAGTTGTTCATCCCTCAGGAGGTGAAAAAGAAGAACTGAGGTTGACATGATCATTGTAACGTGATCCTTGCTGTGTTCAGTCCAGAGACTGTCAAGATCTCTGTCAACCAGAGCAAATACCTTTGATATCACCAGCACATCTGGATCAGTGATTTCAGAGGACAGACAGGGACTTATGTTCAGTTCAGAATTTTGGCTTGTATTGGAGTCCTTTGCTTTTCCTGCAGATGAGGGACCCTTACAACCAGAGCTGACTTGTCACCCACCAGTGTTTCTTGTAGAAAGTAAAATAGTGATAGCTTTCTTTTATCTCTGTACCTCTATTATTTTAGGGAAAGTAAAATGTTAAACCTAAAGGGTTAAGACTCTATTTCTTCTGCTGTTGGAGTTTAATATGCCACTTGTTCAGTGGCTAAAAGGATTTTCTAAAAGATATTTCTATTTACATACAAAAGCGGAGGCCTAATTCTTAAAGAATATGTGCTGTTTCTTCAAACCAAAGATAAACACATTATACATCCATCTCAGCACCAGGAACATGCACATTATGCACTTGTGGACATTTTATAAAAGCATAAGAATGGTTAGTTAAATGCAGTCCTTACTAAGGCTCACTCTTTGTTTTGACCAAGCTAAAATACAAATGACCATTAAAGGGGACACAAAGCTTGATCCTTCTAAGCACCCTAATGCAACGTGGTTCCTACACAGTCAACATGTGAAATTGCAACCCTCCTGTTTAAAGTGGCTGTCATTAAAGTCCCTATTGAACAACAGCAGGTATAATAAAAAACCAAGAACAATGTAATTAAATGTTCATGTGCCAGTGTAGCAAATCCTCACAGAATAACCACTGTTGAATGGCTGTCACTGTAGTCCAACTATAATGTTATATGCTTTTATTGTAGATGATCTATTCTTGGGCATTCTGTAAAAAAGTAATAACAAATCTATGGCATTTCATTGTATTCTGTTGCATAAGTTGAAGACAAGAACTTAAACAATTCTGAAATTACTCTTAACATCTGGAACAAAAAAATAATGCTAATTCGTGAATAAATCTCCTGGGACTTCTCAAGATTCATATTCTCCTTTAGAGTGAAGCATATCTTGTAAATGACAGAGCAGATAAAAATGCAGTTTTCAGAGGAACAGACCACTGACCTTTATCTCCTTTTCTCCACTTGCAGGTACAGAAACGAACGTGAATATCAGCAGAGGCTAAAAGAAACCCTGGAGCGCCTTAATAAAGTAAGTCTGGGAAAATGCCAGGGGAAAGGTATATCATTTTTTCCCTTTGGTTTTGTTTACTACAGCAAGCTGCTTTGAAGAAGCAGTGGGAAGGTAAAATGTCAGAGCAAGGCATTTCTTGTCATGATGCCCTTCTCCATCCTCCCCCTCCCTGAGCCTTGTGTAAGTGTCCGAGCCTCGGCGCCTTTTCCCCACGCTTTTCAAACACAGCTACTGTATTAAAATACTCTCAGGAGTGGTAACCATGCCATGAAAAATTGCTGATTAAGTCCATGTTTTGAAGCCTGGAGTGTCTCAAAGCTCCTCAGTCCCTTGCAGGATGTGGTCAGCCCTTCCCATGACAGACCCTCAGCTTCTCATTAGGTTTCCAAATAAAAGAGAAGCCACAGCTGCCCCTTGTTTGTTCCTTTTATATCAAGCTACACTTTCTTAAACCAATACAATGGGAAAAGCAGTAATAAAAATATGAACATTTACTATAATATAAAGCTCAGAGAAAGACAAAAGTTGGCTGAAGTATTTTGGAAGTTTCCAAGCCAAGTCTGTGAAACTGAAAAATCTTTATTCATCCTCTCTTGTCTTCATCTGGGTGAATAACATAGTATTATACCTTTCCCCAATTCTATTTTGCACAAGCTATCCTTCACTTTCTGTATTGGGAAATAATTAAAAGTGGATTAAATAGAGATTATTTTTTTATTTCCTTGCTACAAATGGCTGGACCTGCTCTGCTGAAGCATTGTCATATCAATGATATGCATGTGTTAAATCAAAAAAGACAGAAAGTGTATTTTAGCATTTCTATCTCCAGTGAGCTCTTGACATCCTGCATCAGTTCTGTTTTCCAGAACACCCTGCTCTTGATCAAAAATTTGTGAAGGTAAATCTTTTGTAAGGGGTTGTTGGAGCTGGGTCTTCACTGTTCCTCTCAATGAATCTGTAGCTAAAGAAAAGTGAATTTATTCACCAACCCTAGGCATAGCTCACAAAAACTTGAGGCACAAGGGTCTCTTTTTATCCCAAGATGACCCTGCCCCGCCCTGTTGCAGGAGCTCTAGTGCAAGGAGCACCAAGTGCTGGAGGGAACACAGCTGGGTTTCTGTACAGGGCCCAAGATGTAACCTGAAAACCTGCATGTGCAAGTGTAAACTCTTTGTCTGACAGCTGGGAAAATACTGGTTCTGGAGAGATCCAAAGAATTTCTCTCCCGCAGTAAATGAAAATGTTGCTTCAGCACATGGACCAGTGTTCTGGAATCATCACCAAGATCAGCATGGCTTTTCAGAAGTTGAGTGATTAACAAATACTGCAAAGTTCAAAAGAAAATGTGTAGACACTGCCCTGTTCTGATACACACTCCATCAAGGAGGCTGGTCTTTTTGAAAGCATGGAATAAAAGCAGAAATATTTTTCCTCTTTGAGGGAACATTTAGAAAGCTGAAAACTGCTTTCCTTTCTCCCATGCAGAAATATTTGCTTATAGGTACTATCTAAGGGCCTGGGGGCTTTTTTTGGCTCACTCCCCAACCTCCCAACACAGCCATTGTCCTGCTGATCTTCCTCTCAATAGGAAGGGAGAGGAGTGCAGAAAAGCAGCGGCGTTCCTGATGGCTGGCTCTGAATGTGCTGGGCTGGATGTGTCTGGATCAGCCCCTGGCTCACAAAGCAGAGCCTGCTGGAGAGTTCTCTGCCTGGAGGCTTAGCAGCACAATGAGACAGCCAACAGCTACACATTTTTGGAACATCGCATGCTGCATGCATGCAAGAGGAAAAATCCTCCTCTACCAGTCATATGCTGCACCCACAGATCTCAATGGTTTGTTTGCAACCCGTGATCCACTCACAGAGGTATTTTTACAGCTGATAATGGCACATGGGTCATTTGAAAGAGATACCTTTAAATACCTCCTTTTTTATTATTTGAGTTAAATGCAGAAAGCAGGATTTTCTTGAGGCAAATTGCAAATTGGTGGAGGAACCTGCAAGTTTTATAGAGTTGCAAGGAAGATTCAAACTCTTTTAAGATGCCTTCTAAAAAATTATATCTTACAGTCTTACTTAATGCTAAGCCTAAAAGGAAATAATGCAATAAATAGAAAAATAAAACCTATCACTAGCCTTACATGTTTGTAAAATATATTGCCAAGTTCCATGGAAATTATCCTAAATTCCAGGATAAATAACATAACATAGGAAAAATTTAAATTAGGCCTTTGAATAGAAATGGAGTTTTCATTAGATTTAAAGACCAGTGCCACTCATACCTATGTACTCTGTGGTTGCTAGCCATATGGTTTGTTCTTTGAACTAATTGGATGTTAGGAACTTTTGTTCTCACAAATCCCAAAGTATTATAAACTTGTGCAGCAAGGTGATTTTTTCTAAACTCAGGCAACTGTCATTTTTATTTCCAGAAATGGCTTCAAAGTGGCAAGCATTTGTGGCATTTGAGAACATACCAAAGAGAGTGCAAATACTTTGGACCATCCTGGGTTTTTAGATGGACTTCTTTACTAGGGATCTTAAAAAGGCATTAGGATATCTCAGACCTTGTCATAATACTAGAGAAATCAATGCCTTAGTCTACTGATGTTATTTCTTTAAGACTCACCTACCATTTCAAGATTTTAATATCGAAATCTGGTGTTTCAAACATCTACCACCTGGCTCCCAGCATTATTTTGACCATGCCAGTGCCAAACTGTACTGTAAATTACACTTGTGCAGAACATGGTGCTAACATTCCTCCTGTTTGTTGGTTTCCTGACACTTCTGTATCTGCCAGGCAGGCTGCTCTGTGTGCACAGGGACTCGTGCAGTGCCTGTGGGACTGCTGTGGGTTTGGCACTGCAGCCACACACACCAACATGCCACATGTCTCTGCATTGCAGGAAGCTGATGAAGCCTTGCTGTGCAACCTGGAGCTGCAGATCGAGTCCCAGTTCCTACAGGATGACATTAATGCTACAAAGGACAGATACAAGAAGGTGACTGGCTGAATTTGCTGGCTTCCTTGTAGAGATGGATGTGGAACTTTACCCTTCTCCATGACCAAATGGTGGCAAATTAAAGCAAATCACATTTGTGGGGTGCATATAGCACTATTTATTTTCAGTGGGCACAACAGCTGGATTGTTTCCAGCACCCAAACACACTTCTCAAGGTCTAGTCACTACAGCTGTAGCAGAGTCTTGAATTTGTCAGCCTGGCATCATGGTTTAACCCAAACTTCTGGTCAAGCTGCCTTATATTTCATGCTAAGGAAGATGTTGCTTTAATCACCCAGTTTTTTGGGATAGGGCACTCCAGTTAATCAGCAGACATATACCTGTGGATGTGTGATTCCACTGCAGCTGACTTGAACATATGTTGCCTTCTTCCTGGGGGAACTGTGAGTCTTGGGATCAGCACACTGTCCCATCTTTGCTGACTTTGAAAAAAGTGACTCTTTTTCAGACCACATGCGACGGTATTTGTGATTATTATTTTGGAAATCTCCTATGAAATTGGAAATCATGGAATCTTTGATTAAGATTAAGAACTGTATAGTCCTTAGCCAAAAGTCTGTGATATACCCTCAGTATGATGAAACTGTTAGCAGTCAAAAGCAGGTATAAAATTGCATTCTAAACTACAGTCTGTACATGAATTGGACTTTTATTTGCAAAAAGCATTACATATCTAGAAATAAGCCCCAGGAGTACATGAAAATGTCTACCTTATGATGGTATTTTCTAATGAAAATATTTTTATCGCATCACAGAACCTCATGGAAATCCAGACCTATGTCAATGTGTTGCAGCAGATCATCCAGACAACTCCTCGTGTGTCCCCAATAACCACTGGCATATGTGAGGCAAGTATATTGCTGTTGGGAAACACATGCAGCTCTAAGAAAGAAATAATGTTTACCCCTAAAGTGCCCCACATCCTTTAACTTCTGCTCCGAGGTTGGGTGAAAATTGTCAAAACAGTGTGTAAGTGTGGAATTATGAATATGTGAGAAAAAAATTAACTGTAGCTTTGAAAGCTGTATCAATGAGGAAAGAGAGATTAGCTTTGTCAGGTGCACTCCAGCATACATATTAGCCCCAAAAATGTGTAGTACAAAGTTAGTTGAAGTAGTTCTTCTTCTCTGAGGAGGAGCTGGCAGGATATATGAATATTTGAAGAGAAAGGAAATATTTTGCTGAAGGAGTGAGATGTGGTAAAAATTTAAATAAAATTAATTGATACAGACTAGATGAAAACTTGGTGATTTCAACCAATATGAGTGGCTACACCAGGAGTGTTCATTACTTGGAAGAAGATGTGAGCATGTGTATTTACAGGATCTAAGCTGTACTGTTACAGCTCTGCTATCTGATATCTTTCTTCTTAAAGCCATGCCACCATTCAACAGAATTTGACTCAAGGTTCAGCACCCACCTTTTATCTGTCTTTTGCCATTTTCAATTTGTCTTAACAGTTTATTTCTAGTAGTGCAATTTCTTTTGGCTCTTTTTAGGAGTGAAACATACCTTCCTGTACACACATTGTTTTCTTCCAACCAGGAAAAAGTGATAGCAGAGAGGAGGATCCCTGTTCTGCAGAGCCAGCTGGAGGAATACAAGAGCATCCTCTGCCAGCTGCAGGCACAGAAATACAAGCTGCAGACAGAGGTATTGTGGTCACTAACCAGACACACAAACATGTTGCTCATGAACTGCTGTTTTTATAGTCACATGGTAAAACCCCTCACGTGGCTTTAACATGGTTATGTTAGCTTGGACTTGGAGGTGTGTTTTCCTTTTAGATTTTCATCTTTTTCTTCAGCTGTTTCATTCCCATTCTCTCAATGGAACAAATTGTCAGGTTTAGATGGCCAGGGAGGGCTGTAGGTACTGTAGGTGCAATGAAGCTGCCTTTGCTTGTCAGAGTGGCTGATGAGGGAAGGTTTCCACAATGCAACTGGATTCCTGCAGGACAGAATCACCAGGACATTGTGGATGGAAAAGTCCCACAGGGCTCCTGTGACTTTCTTTTTCTAGCTGGAAACTGGCTCCATGAAAAGTGATGGGAACATTCAGGGCCCTACCCAATCCTTTCTATCACTGCCACATCCAATGCTGAGCTTGCTGTGGGAAGGACTGGACAGGTTTGGTGAGC
This sequence comes from Sitta europaea, assembly GCA_013400255.1. Taxonomy (NCBI): domain Eukaryota; kingdom Metazoa; phylum Chordata; class Aves; order Passeriformes; family Sittidae; genus Sitta; species Sitta europaea. The sequence continues at coordinate 131,128 of VXBS01003633.1, read as the reverse complement.
AAAACTGAGAGGGTTGTTGAGCTACCTGAAGGTTTCTTGCCTTCATCCATGTCACTACTAAGCATTAAGCCAACATCTCTTCTGTACTTGGACATAACCAGCAGGAGAAAACATGTGCTTTTTGCCAAGCCCTGATTTGTAGAAAATGTCTGGCCAAAACTCTGAATAGTTGTCCTTGCCCATCTCCCAGCCAAACCTGCCACAAATCAACCTTCTGTCTCCAGCCAGTGCCTGCAAACATGAGTGCAGTGCAGGGCCAAGGGTGGCAGGAGGAAGAGAAGCAGCTGAAGGCTGCAGTGGATAGAAACTGAATAGCTGCCAATGGCAACTCTACCTCCACGTAGCTGAATATTTTTTAGCAGATGGGGTGGAAAATGACCCCAAATACAGCTTCCTTTATGCCTTGAGTTGTCCATCCAGGTGAGAAGAATGAAATACCTACAAAAACATCTTTTTGGTGGGATTTTGGACTCCTTTGGACAGCCATAGCAGCAGTTCATAGCTTCCTGAGCACAACTTCTTTCATTAGGATGAGGACAGTGTATTTTCCTTGGTCTCTTCTCACATCTGATGCTCTGGTGCAAAGGACACATGCACTCTGGGATGGACAAGAATCAATATGGGGATGAGATAGTGAATCAATATAGAGAAAAAGGGGAGGAAATCAGCCTTCTGCTGGCAGATGGAGAGAGGCAGTCTTTGGGGAATTGATTGTGCTGCTTTCACAATCAAATCTTCTCATCCCACTTAGAAGGAGATCATTCATTCATTCATTCTTGTGCCTTGAGATTAAAAGAATGAAATAGCTTTATGGGTGGAGGTCAGTAGCACAGTTGCTTGTGGTGGTGAAGGCTGGATCTGATGACTGAGGTGTCATAGAGTTTCCTTGCTTTCCTGTTCCTGGATCTGATAGCCATGTGTCCAAGAGGTCATGAACCCCACCTCAGGAGCGCTGAACAGAAAAGAGTCTTGGTCCACTCATACACTTCAATATAACCAAATTAGAGCCAAGGGACATCACTCCCTTATTTAGGCTCTTAAAAGTCTTTTTTTTTTTTTTTTTAATCTGGCCTGAACCATATAGAAATAAATCCATTATTAAAGAATTCATTCATTAGTCACTTATTGCCCCATTAATTTTTTGTGAGTTCATCTCTTTGAAATGTAGTTTAAAAAAAAAACCCAAAGTGATTAAAATAACTATAATAAATAGCTAAATATAGAAGGTGAAAGTGAGAGCAGAGTTACAGGGTGAAATAGCCCACATGAAACTCATACTCATTTTTGGAAGGCGACTTTTGCCACCTCCTGGTTGATGTGCGCATTGGTTTTATCACTGAAGTAAAAAGGCTGAGGAATTGAATTTAAAAGGAGAAGTTCTTTACTTAAAATGAGACCTCTGGTCATATTTGCCCTGTCTGCAGACCACAGGGAAGGCAGAGTGGGTATTTCTTCAGCTCATTTTCCCAGTTAAGAACTTTTACTGTCCTTGTAAGGCCCTGCCCACTCTGATAAGTTACTCTTTTTTGAATAACTGAACAAAGGTAATGAAATTGCTCCTGTGTTTCAGCAGTGCAGCATCACGTTGTAATAAAGCATGACTTGCCTTTCATTATGCTTAAAATATGTGGATGGTGAATTTTCCAAAGCTGCTTCTTTCACCACCAATTTTATTTACCAGACAACCATGCTGGAGCAAGCAATTAAAAACACCCAGGAGAGTTATGACGATGAAATTCAGCTTTACAATGAGCAGATTGAAAACCTTAGGAAGGGGATAGAGGAGGCTGAGAGGATCTTGGAGAAGTACACCACTGACTGCCGCCAGCTGGTGATCTACCAGCAGTCCCTGGAGAATGAGCTGGAGCGGTACAAGCGGATCATCGAGAATGAGGACAGCCGGTAAGGCTGGGCTCCTGGGCACTCACAAAGGCACCAGAGATCTCTTCTATCTCCTTTGAAATTCGTGTGTTTGAGGACATTTGGTTCACCCAAAGCTATAGCATTTTCACACCTATCACTGGTAGATATCTAGGGACAAAATAATCTAAATAGATGCAAAATCCGGTCAAACTTCTGCCAAGGAAAGGGTCAGAGACATTTTGGGCTTCTCCTGTCCATGCAGTCTGCATTCCATATGCTGTCCTGGCATCAGTGTACAGAGGTCAGGAGCACACAGAAGCAATCTGGACATCCTCTCCTCAGACTGGGTGCTGGTGACACTTGCTTGACATTACCAGCAGGTTGATTATTGCAGGGTGCAGACAAAGTAAATTTCCTGTAAAGCAAAGAATTCTTCACAGCAAAGCCATTCTTCAGGCATGGGGAGAAATAGGAAAAATACAAGAAATTGGCAGGGATTTGGGTCATGCTTAAACAGACAGAGGAGCACTGTCTCCCTCTAATGTCAACCATCAGCCACAGTGGAGAAAAGGATCTTTCACAGCAGCAGAGACAGACCCCTGAACACCCAAACTACTGCTCCAGGCTGTACAGAAGATGCAGGGGAAGAGCACTCACTAAATAGTCCATCCTATGTGTGTGGAATGGGAATTTAATTAATTTTCAGGGTCTTATTTTGGACACTGAGTTCTAGTTAGAAGTATCTCAACAGGGTAATTCTCAATACCAAAAATCATATTGACACAGGGTTTCTGACAGAACAAAATATCTCAAATTCCAGCAGAGCAGAATGGGGAGACCAAAGATACAGTAACTGTTTTGCAATAGGGCTGCCTCTCAATTTTAATTTTTAACCCTTAATACTACTGACTCCTCAAATGTTTTCCAAGGAAGACTGCTCCAAATTTCCTGTTTTACCAGCCTGATAAAAATAGATTTACAATTCTTGCTGACCTCTGGTAGGCTTGGATTTACTGTTTGCCCATCTTTTCAAAGTGCCGTGCTAAATGCAAAGCTGGTGCTACATGTTGTAGTGGCTGGTGTACTTTACCTAATGGAGTATTCCATGTTTCCTGCTGGCAGAAACCACCCTCACTCCTCTGAAGGTGGCTGTGGCTAATTTTCCCCAGACAAGAAGTAAATTCCCATCACTTTTTTTGACTCCATAGCGAGTCTCACCATAGAGAAGTACATTTTTCTAACCTCTGTGCTTCATATTGCACAATTTCACTGCAAGCAGTGGGGAGAGATCTGATGGATGCCCGTGTTCTCCACAGGTTAAACTCTGCTATAGCAGGAACCCCAGTCACACTCTTTACGCAGATATACCGACCTGCCCAGCCCCAGGCTTCGAGGGGAAGAGGTAAACCTGTCATGTGTCTTTCTGTGTCTGCCAAGAGAAGCATCTTTGTATTTTAAGCTGGTTTTCCATTTGTCTCTAATATGGTCACCACTTGTGACAGCCTGACTACAGGTTTGTAAATGCAGCCATCTCATCTGGCCTTGAGACAAGCTGTCAAAGGCCAAAACCACAAGCAAAAGTGTTTCCTTGCTAATTTCTACAGTTTACTACTTAGGCCAATCAGGAGTAAAATCAAAAGGCACCTGAAATGGTGAAAAGAGCTGCATGTTTTGTGCTGGCTCATTCTGAGTGGTTTATTTGCACTTTAGTGATGTGCAAAGAGCACCAAGGTGTGTTGAGTGCCACAGGCAGGCAGAGGTCCCTTTCTGAGGCATGTTTTTGATGTTTCCTCTATGTTGTATATTGGCTTGCTAGAATTAGGATGCTTGTAAACCTGGTGACAAGGAAATGGTCAGGGCTAAATGAGCAAGACTGCCCTTACCAAAGGAGTTGATGTTATAGGTTCTAACATATGGGATGACTTAAATCCAAGGCTCACTGGGGTTTTACCAATGACAAACTGCCTTGAGAATGGACAAACCATCGGATGAGGGATGTTTTTGGAATGCAGCTGTAATTTTTCTAACTGCTGTGGGAGCTGTTGCAGTTTTATATTAAATGGGTCCATAATGCCTGAGGCCAGATCCTCAGCAGCTGTAAATAACTAGTGTTGTACAAAGTGGTGTTTTATACCTGCTGAGGATTTGGCCTGTCTCTAGACACGCCACTGATTCCTCCTGCATGATGAGCAGGGTATTTCATGTGTATTACTCTACTGTGGCAGGGGACAAAACAGCTGCCTTGGGGAAAGTATGTTAATATCTGTCTGTTCCTGTGTTCTTGTAATTACCAGTACCAACCCCTGCCTCCTCTGCTCTAGCTGCTCATGCCATGGAAATTAGTAGCCTGCCTGTGCTCCTGCTGCTGCTAAGCTGTCAAGGGCTCTTTGGCTACTAATTGCTCAGGAGATCAGAATCAGCCTGTGGGCAGGGGGTTCTAAATTCAATGAAATTGTCTGAGTGATGCCATTGTGGGTGGGTAGCTTCTCAGCTCTGTGACCACCAGCCACTGCTGTTCCCTCCTGACACAGCTCTCAGCATATGTCCATGATCCAAATTGTCAGGAGTGGAGGTGCCTGGCTTGCTTTTAGCCCCCCTGGGATACAAAGGCTCTCGAACTGCAAGAGGCAAGAGGCAGCTTTAGCATTTGCAGTGACTGTATTCAAGCCCTGTTTGTTCTTTCCTTTGCTCTGATTTTTCTTTAGACATCACCCAGGCCATGCAAGACATTGCCAGTGTAAAGCCCAGACAAAAAGCCCTGACAAAGAAAATTGCCAGGAAAAAGGAGCTGATGTCAAAAGACATAACCGACAGCCACTCACCTGAAAGAATGTATGAAAGAACTCTGGAAGGTTTTGACCAAGATCAGATGGAGTTTAGGCATGAAGGCTCAGTCAGGTGTGAACCTGAGCAAGAAGGATCAGAATTTGATGAAAAAGAGATGGGCCCAGAGGATGTACCTGATGGAGCCCAGATAAGTAAAGCCTTTGATAAATTATGTAACATTGTGAGGGAGAAAATAAGAGTCTACAAGAGACCAGAGGCTAAGGCTGATGCCCATCCCAAAGGGCGTTATGTGCTGGTGACAGGGGAGGAAGGCTATGAGGAACCATGCATCTTGGCCCCCTCTATCCCTGCTGGGGGAGGGATCACCGTTTCCACTGGCAATGGGAAGGTGATGAATGGTGGTGATGTGGAGCCCATACCAGAGCTGCCAGAACCTGCTGAACCGTCAGAGAAAGGGGAAATCTGTGAAAGGAGAGAAGAGTTTGAACTCCCAGATAAACAGAGAGAGGAGGGGAAAGAAGACGTGCTTGAATGGGGGAAAAAAACAGGAGGAAAAATGGAGCAAATCACAAAGTACCCGGACATCTCCGAGCCTGAGGCAGTTCCTTCCCCTGGTCTGGTAAGCCCAACTGAGCCAGGACTCCTGCGAGAGACAGAATATGAGCGAGAAGACAAGCAGGGCCTCTTGTTCAGGGAAGCAGCCTTACCTGGCACTATGAGCTATGAGAAGGTGGAGGTGGTGGAGTCCATTGAGAAATTCTCAGATGACAGAATTCAGACGTATGAAGAGACAGCAATGATTGTCGAGACAATGATAGAGAAGACAAGCAAGAAGAAACCAGGTGACAAAGGCTCTTAAGTGACACATACCCTCTGATAGTCGACTTGTCTGGCATAGTTATTAAATGACTGTGTTTTTTTCCTGACCGAATGATACAGTAGTGAGATTTTTGCTGTTTGGTATGGAACAGATTGAAACCTTGATGGCAATTCTGTCTGATGTAGGCTCGCCTTCGGTGCAACAACCATTAAAACTCTCCAGGGTACATCCTATACAACTGATTTTCATGATTAGGACACATGGAAAGTAATTATTATGACAGAGCTGCCTGGCTTTCCACAGTATCCGGGACAAATCTGCATATTCCTCTACTGCTCTTAGAACTGCCGTACGACCCCCCCATCTTTGAGACAGCTGCAAATGTTGACTTGTGACATCTGGTTCATTTAATAAAAGTTTTGCCTTCCACCAAAGATACTCACTCTGGGTTTATTTTGCCTGTAACACTGACTCACAGTCCCTACTTGTAAACATCACCTGACTGCAGTGCAAGAGTTTTTCCAGGGAAAGGGCTGGATCCCTCTTAAACAACCTGTTCCAAATCTCTCCCTTTCAGAGTCTTTAAATAGCAATGAGCTTGGCAGACCTTTCTTTTTGGAAATAAAGACAAATTTCCTGTATTTGAAATAGTGCAGATCTTCTCCGAATAAAATTCCCTGAAGGGAGATATCCCTTATAAAAGCTACTCTTTGTCCTTCACCAGCACAACTATAATGTACTTATGAATGCCAACAAGCTTTTGAGCAGACTGCAGCCAAAGACTGTGTGTTTAGGTATTTTCTTTTGAAGTATTTCCTTGGACTGTAGAGTTTAATACTGCCACAGGAGTATTCTGTCTCATCCTGTCACTTGCAAACACATGGAGTTCCACAGGGTTGTTGGAATAAGCAGTACCTTTACACCTCACCATGCCTGGGGAAGCAAAAAGCAACACTTGTAGCAACAACAGACTCTTGCAGCTCCCAGAAACCTGCAGCTCAAGAAAACAAACAAAATAACACAAAGGAAAAATCAGGGAATCTTTCAATTGTATATGTGTAAATAGTGAGCTCTACTTGGAGTGCTTACACACAATTTAGGCCTCAGCTTGACTCCAGGCTCACAAATGATCCCACTAATGCCCAAGGCTTACTGAAGGGTGGTACTAGATTAGTCTCTACACATTTCTTGTCCAATCTGATCCCAGTTCTCTAAGTTTTCAGCCCCCAGCATTGTTGTGCCTTTTCTTTCTGCCTGTTAACTCCTGTCAGCTGCAGCAAAGCAGGATTAAAAGCCATTTGAGCTGACAAGCGTGAGCTTCAGGAACTCCTCACAGCACCCAAAACTTTCCTTCAATAGTATGTTGAGTTTGGTTATTTCATTCATGAGGTCCAGCACAGTTGTAGCATCTGATCTGCTGTGACTGTTCTGTCTGGGAAAGTGGCACCTTTTTCTTTGAAACAGGGGCAGGTGACTCTCACAGTCACAATTCTAGTCAGGACTTTTTGTCGATGCTCACTTATCGGAATGCCGTGGGAGTTTGTTCCAGACATGGCTTACTAGAGTGTGTTGCTTTTCAATTGAATATATTAACGGTGTAAATAACTGCAGAGAAGGAATTTATCAATGTCTATACAGGCTGGGCTCTGGTAAGCTGGGAGTAACTGCTCAGAATAACTGCTGCTGAAAGAGTTTGAATGCTGCTAGGTAAACAAAATCCCTAAACCTACCCTCACTGCAGCAATAGGCAGGCTGTTTAATAATTCTGTCACAAAGCAGGGTGTAAACAGGTTCAGGCAGAACCTAGATGGAACTGGGTATTCTTTCCCTTCTCCCAGTCCACTGCAATAGAGTGGACCCAACGCTCAGAATGCAAAAGCCTCATTCAATGGCAAGGAGGCAATGTCAGGACAGCCTAGGCAAGGTGTCCACTGTGTGAATACTTCCAACACCTTAATCCTTTTTTTATTGTGGTGTCACCACTGGCTGCAGACCCAGACCTGGTTTATGATGCCTGTAACCCTTGCTCAGCAGCTCAGTGTGATGCAAGAACTGCTCCTAAAGCTGGTTTGATGGCACTTACTGCTGAAGGGTCACATCCTGTATTGCCTGGGCAGCAACCAGCAGAAGTCAAGGACTAAGAAGAGGTGAGGGAAAAATTCTGCTACAATCTCTGACCTGCCTTCCACATACACTGCAGTTGCCCAGTAAGGCCAAAGGTCACAGGCATCTTTCTGTAAATTTGCATGAAGATTATATAGAAAACCACTAGTAGTATCTGGTTAATAGTGACCATGCTGAAGAGTATAGTAAATCTCATAATTTAGGGGCTAATCTCTTCATTAAATGCAGATTCTTAATGAAGCATTTAAATGCTAAAGTTTGATGGTGAAATAGTTGCAAACATCTATTCAACAAGAGACTGGGATGAGACTCAGGTTACCACAGGCACATTCTCACTTCTGAAGCAACCAGAACTAGATCAGGAGGTTCCCTTCTCAATTGTACTGCCGCAGACATGGTAGGATATTATAAAATGAAATGTACTTTCTGCCATGGGAACACAGGAGCTAAAATGTACCCAAAAGGTATGGGTGGGAAGTAGAGATGAAAAGGGAAACAGGGGGTTTAATGTAAATCAAAGTGCTCCAAACAGCAGAGGAAAAAAATCTGCTGTAGCATTTCCTTAAGACCAGAGCTGCTTATGAGCTGCAGTGCAAAACTGCCAGTCTCCATTTCTGATCATCCTCTTCCCAGTGCAGCTCAGCACCTGCACTGCTGCTGCCTTTGCAGAGCTGACCTTGGAGCCAACGGGTTTGAACCATGTAAATAAAAATAAGCTCCTCCCAGCCTGTGGCTTGAATCTTATACGTGCCAGAGTTTCACAGAGTTAACATAAAGCACTTTACCCTTAATGTGCTGCTGTCAACTCTTCTGGAGTATTGTCTTTATTTTCTCTGTATCCAGAATATGCAGGATACACACTTCTTTATCAGTGTAAAAAGCAGAGAAGTAGGAAGTCATCCCACTGAGAGCAGCACTTTACCTCCCATGTACCTCCAGATAAGCAATGATGATAGGACCTGCCAGTTTACAACAGCTCTTTATTTTACTGATATTATAAAACATCATCACAGGTCTCACCTATTTTGCACCATTAACTTCATTTTCCCTTTTATTATAAATACTAACAAATTAACTTTATTTTCCATCAGCAAAACCATAAAAACTCAGTCGAACTGGACATATTTTTCAGTGATCCCTTGAAGCAAAAATCCCCAAGAATTTGAAGTAGATCTCTATATTGTATATAAATGTAGTTTTGTATATATAATTATATCAAAATTCATCATTTCTGTATATCACTCATTATTGTGATTTTTCAGTTACTTAATTATGCCAGCATTATGAAAATATGGAGAGCCATCTAGTTATTTTTGCTGCTTTATAAGATATTTAATAATTTAACAGACAACTGCAAAATTACATGAATGCAATGGAAAGTCATGTACATGTTCGTTTAAGAATTCCACATGGACTTTTCTTATTCCAAAACTTTTCCACATTTTAGAAGTCCAGTAAAAACTTTCAGTAATCTCTTTCTCTGATCACAAACACACACAAAGTTATGATGTATGTGTATTATACCTTACATACCATATGTAATTCTAGACATATTTATAAGCAAATATGCATAATGTATTCTGAATATATATATTGTATGTTATATATATACACACACATATATAATTATATATGTGTGTGTATATATATATATGCAGAGAGAGCAATACCACAGGTGTGTATGTATTTAGTCACACAGATGTATGCATAAATTTATGTATGGTAATATTTTCTGATGGGACTGCTGCACGCAATGAGAAACCTGTGAGTAGTGTGAGGCTGCTTGGCTTGGCTTTAGAGTGTAAATCACATAGACTTTGAGTAGGTTGAGATGTTTATTTTTCATTTGGAAAAGGAAAAAACAGGCCTCTTATGGAAAAATAAAAGATGGATAGTCTCTTGAATTAACATTATTCTTATAAATTCTTAAAGTGAAACACATCAACCATAGAACCTTTGGGTTATGTTTTTAATTTGTTAGATAAATACTTACTTACTGAATGTGTTTCTACTACTGTGCACCGGATCAACCAGAACAACACTTATTAAAACATCTTAGATTAATACTCTGCATATTAAAAATACATAATAAAATTCTGAAACTAGTTGCTGCTAAAATGTAGATCTTGGATCCTGCAAAGATCTGAAATACCTGCTTAAAATTACCATTTGAGTAGGTCCACTGATGGGCTTTAGTGCAAGTGCCTAAATATTTGCAGAATCAAGACCCTTTATTTTTCAAAGGTTAAATTTGGGATCTCACACCTGAGAACATGTAGTGGTTGCTTCCATCAGTAATTCCCACCAGGGAGAATGTAATGTTTTGCAGCAATAGCCAGAGCATACTCAGAGGGTGAGAGAGATGGACTTTAACTCATGTCCAAAAAGTCAAGGTGAGACTGACTCTAAACAGCAAAGAACAATGACTGCCAACAAATCTTCCCAAATATACTACATTTTATTTCTCAAGAAAGCCAACTTTGCATTACACTTAAATAACTTCAGCATATTTTTCTCCTTAAATATATATGTATAACATAACACCTGCAAATATATAGATTTAAAAAAAGAAATTTAAATTAACAATTGCTTTGGGACTGAAACTGTGTGCTTCAAATTTTCCCCATAGCAGTTTACTTGCAGCTGGGTTGTAAACCCCAGAAAACAGGTATCTGTGGTTGGTAATGCTGACACAGCCTCATTTTACAATGTTGGAGAACATCTCAGTAGAGAGACCAGCAGATGCACACAGGCTGCCAAAAATCCTACAGCTCATCCCTATGTGCTTGTTCTGCTGTAAGACGGTAAATTGATTTAAATTGCTAAAATTGCAAAACAAAACAAAAAACCAAAAAACCCAAACAACACAGGAAAAGAACCCCCAAAACAACTGAACTAAAAAAACTCCAGCAAAACTGGGACTTGTGCTTCTAGAAGGCCCTGACCTGGTTTGCAAATCACTTCTCCCTGCCACCCAGCTTTGGCATCGCTTTGCCTTCCTTATTGCATATCTGTGGAGCCATCCTGTAGCTGAAGTGTGTATGTAGTGTAATTGTAGCATGAAATAAAACTCTCAAAAAATTGGATTTCTTCAAATCAGACTGGTGAATTTTCCTTTTCTCAGGATTATTTCTTTTTGTGGGGTCTAGTGCTACTTTGGTTGAACCCAGTGGAGAAAGTTCCACTGAAGTCAGTGATGCAGAAGGAGCATGTTCAAAGACCTCTCCAGACAACCTATTTGTGATTCCCTCTCTCACAGTCACTTTTTAAAATGTGCTCATTATCACCAACTTCCAGTGTTAAAATTCACTTTTTTTAATACAAACATTTACCACAAAATACGAAGGGAAAAGCCATTAATTTCTTTGCAGGTTATTACTTATTTGTATGACACCAAAGAAAAATCATCATTTACAGTCACAAACTGTACATAGTATTTGGTGAGAGTATATTTTGTGGTTTAGAGATAAAAAATGGACCGCTCCAGTGGCAATTAAAATAATTATTGACGAGATATAAGACTTGAAAATCAAGAAAGGGTGATAATTTGTCTACAGAGACAATATTGTAACACATCTACACAGAGGTTTGGATAGTAGAATGGTGAGTAGAGGGGTCTGGGGAAGGAAAGACACCATCATGCAACACAGCACTAGTTCTTGCTCAGTATACTCTTCAGGCTTCTCTCCACTGCTTCATCTAACTCTTCTTCCAGCTCTTCCTTCTTGGACATGGCCAGTTTGGACTGATAATCCTTTACAATTTGGTCTATATAGGGTGCACTCTGAGTCCCGTGCAGCATCAGTGTCCACTCCTTCAGCACGCCCCGCTGGGGCTGGCTGCCAACAAACCCAATCTCCAGAGCCCAGGTTCCTCGGGGGTCTTCTCCCCACGTGTGAGTCGTCATGAAAGGCCATTTGTCAAAACCCACCTTGGAGTCGTCATCCCTGGGGCGCCGGCTCAGCAGGATGGACTTGGTGCCCATGGGCGAGGTCATGTTGATGTTGAGGTCTCCGCGCCGCGTGGCGTTCACGGTCACCACCGCCTGCACGTGCTCCAGGTAGCGCACAAAGTTCTCCTTCCCCTCACACGCATCCGTGGTCAGTGTGAGGAACAGTTTGCCACTTGGTGGTATCTTTCTGTGGGTCAAAGGATAATAAAGCAAATTAAACAGTATGATGCGGCTTATGCTAAAAATTCCGGGGTTTAGTGTCTCACAGAAAAACACTGTGTTATTTTCCTTATTAATACACGAAGGAGTAAGGAAATAATAATTGCAAACTTAGCCAGAAAGTAAATGTTCTCCTTTTAGAACATTATACCAAAACATTAATATGAAAGTAATTATGAAACGTACACCAACACTAAGAAAGAAGTAATACAATTTTAGAAGCACATATTGCTCTTTAAGGACAAACATTAAAGGTTGTCTTTATTTATCACTTCTATATTGGGTAATTGCATAATAATGTGCATACTCAGTAAAAGAACTGTGAGTAGTCAGTCATGTCAGTTTCCTTAAATGACAGCAGCAAATGAGTCTCTGGTGCTGGAGGAACCAATTGCACAGAATTTCAGTGCAGTCACATTAAAGCCCATGTCCTTGCTTTGCTTTGGAAACCAGCACAAGCGTAGGATGCTAGAGTTGGCTCATTTGAAAAAGACTTTTCCATGAAGATTTCCCTTGAACAGCACCTGTACATGAGCACATACACCAAGGAAAGAAGTTGCACTAGTTTACTGAGTTGCCAAAGGGTTCTCTGGCCCGGGAGCCAAGGCTGTAAAGTGCCTTCTAAACCTGCTGGGGTCAGGATGCAACTTCAATTACCCACTGTCTCAGAAACTGGCTGGCAAAATACATGGAAAGTGTAAAAATGCTCTACATCTTCACCATCAGTGTTCTGCAAGCAGTGTGACATTTTCCTCTGTCTAAAAGAAATAATTGAAAAACAAGAATTACAACAATCATTAGAAAAGGGACCAAGTCACAAAAGACTCCAGTCACCTTGTCATTATCTTGTCTTCCAGTGACTTCTCCCTGACCTCAGTTGTGCAGTCAAATTGAGTCTTTTGAAGGGCATTGACTACACTGCATTAATGAATACCTTCTTTTCAAAAGAAATCAGTACCAGCTTTTTCCCTCTGCTAATGAAATACTGTGTCCTTTAGAGACCAATGAAAGCATTTCCCTCAAGCCCAGCTTACAGGAATTCTTTTCTTCTTGAGATGAGCTCCAGATATTACACTTGGTACATCACTGCATGGCTCAGGCCAGTCTCTGTCCCCCTTTCATAGAGTATTGCCTTCTTGGAAGTACTTACAGAGCAACGTCATTCAGATCCAGTTCCTCAAGACATTTAAACACTTACCTTAAACTTAAAACCTGTGTTGTTCTGAGTGGTATGGAACAGAAGTTGGTATAACATAAATATTGTATAGCTAAAATATTTGAGCATCTAATATAATACCCTCGAGATCCTTATTTTACATGGCAAAGCACAAGAAAAATGCACTACATGCAGACAGTGGTAAAGGATCATCATTTCACAGTTGCCATGTGCTTGCACTTTCTCTGCATGGGAAGCCTCAATCTCAATCTGAATTCCTGTTGTCTCACAGCCTTTTCACACAGTGGACAAAGCTTAGTCAAACACTGCTTCATTCCCAGAGATGTGGTAAGTGTTTTATCTGCTCCAGTAAATGAGGAGGGATGTCAGTGTGTCTTTTCTACCTGTCAAGACTAAAGCCCAAAGACAAAAGCAAGGTGTTCCCACTACTAAAATCAAGAAAGGGTGATATTTTGTCTACAGAGACAATCATTGTAACAGGTCTACACAGAGGTTTGGATAGTAGAATGGTGAGTAGAGGGGTCTGGGGAAGGAAAGACACCACAGCACTAGCTCTTGCTCAGTATACTCTTCAGTATACTGAGCAAAGGAATGAAATGTTTACAAAGCTGTGATTACATGGGAAGTTGAACAGAGAGATGAAGTGATAAAGACTCTTTGCCCTTGAAAGAAGTAAATCTCTGTTCCCTGAGATGAAAGTGATCTCAAAGATAGATGACGAGCACCTTTGTTTTGAATAGTTTATCTTTAAAATACACCTTCATACATTGATGTGGCCCAGAGGCACAACTGTGAACATGGGAGGAGTTTCATGAACGCAGATCTTCCAGGCAGCTGTTGTGCATGAAGATGGAAGCACGAGAGAACTGTTTCTGTTTTCTTGTGGGAACAAGAGGTGCCTCCCTCCCTGGTGAACTGAAGAAAGACTGTTTTTAGAGGTGGAATGCTGACTGAGATTTCTGAGTGTTGTTTTCTGTACATTGTCGGTTGGGAGAAAAGAAGAGTTGGGGAGGGAGGAAGAGTGTTCTGAAGGTTTCATTCTGATTCTTGGGTTTTTTTCTCTTTTAGTGTTAGTTAATAAAGTCTTATTACTTTTCTAAGCTTAAGACTGCTTTGCTCTTGATTAGGAAATTTCATATTGGTGTTTCTGCCCGGTTTTGAACTGAAATCGTTACAAAAGTGCAATTCAAAAAATGTACATATTGCACTTCATAATGCTTATTATCTCCTGTCAGTGACATTTTCATTGGGGAACACAAAGATTACAGCAATGCTGTTAATACAGAGATGTGTCAGGCAATTGATGAGGGGGCACCCTTACAGCCTACAGAAAGAAAGGGATGATCATCCTCTCAGATGATCCCCATTTCAATAAATGGAGCTGCCCTAAGATAAATGAGATTATTATGCATTTAATTATTAATAAACTAGAGATATCTTAAAACTAGCTTTGTCATTCTCATTTGTTTTTTACCTGTCAGTATTCATAGGACAGATAAATTAAAACTCAGAGCTCAGCTGTAGAACCTTGAATCATGCAAATTCAATCTGCAAGGGGAAAAACTCTTTCCCTGGCTAAGCTATGTGCTAGGGTGGCATCTGGTTTGTTTTCTTTTTCCAACAGAATAATGATGCCTTCAAAAATGGTACTGACAAGTCAAATTTCAAATGGCATAGATATAATTTAGGCCATTATTAGGTTAGTATTTCAATTACTTAAATTAAACTAAAGCTGTTGTAGTCAATTAGTATTCATTCATTCATTTGTTGACTCATTCACTGTAGCACATGAAGGTAAATCAGAAAATAATCTGACTACCACCCTGCAATTAGAGATCTGAAGAGTTTAAAGCAAGCACAATTAAATACTGTGGTGTTCAAACTGTACCACTGGTACCGCACACAATTGTTTCAGTCTTCTGGAGATAAAATTATCTGCTGAAGAACCTCACCATGAGATATGACCTGGCTGATAGACTTTTCATATGGCAGCAGTTTATGTAATTTACAGTGTCAGTCTCCCAGATTTTCATTTGGGGATAGGCTCTTTATTTACAGAAACTTAAGCACAAACATAACTGTGAATGCCCAGGAGAAATGGATGTTGCTATTAACACTACTGGCACTAACAGTGAGGATACAGATATGCTGTAGAATGTACTGCTCCAGCAAGCCAAGAACTGCAAGATCATACAGTTTCATCAAGTATTGTTGTTAAAAATACGTTTTATTAACTTATTACTGGTAATGTTAGGGTTTCTTAGGGAAAAAACCCAACAACTCCTTAAGTTTCTCTAACTGTCTTTGTCAACATAATTGTATGCTTGCAGTCTCCCAGCTGCCTGGAAGAAGCCAAACACATCCACTGGACTATTCACTTACTCAGGTTCCTGTATTGACCCTCCAACACAATGGAATCTCTCAGGAACAGTCTTCCAGTCTTTTGCCATCTTAACCATTGCTCCTGCATCTAGGACACCATAGCCAAACAAATGGTTGAACTCCAGCCCAACACCATTCCTGCGCCACCGATGAACCTCATCGTGAAGCTGGTTCCTCTTGGAGGTGAGCACTGTCAGGTGCTGCATGTCTCTCCATGTCAGATGCAAGCTGTGGAAGAGCAAAGTGAGAAACAAATATTACAGTATTTCCAAGAAGAAAAACTGTGTTCGAGTAAGGCTTTGGGTAAAATTTGCTTCTATGAATAACACTGAAATTGTAACTGCACATGTATTGATAAAAAAGCTCCTATTGATCTAAGAAGGAACAAGAATAGGTTTGAATTATATAGTACTTTTCCAAATATGTTCTCCAAAATTGCAAAATCATTTCTGATTTAAAATAGTTTCTTTTAACTAGACATTATAGGGCCAACATACAATTTTTAAACTAATAAAATGAGTAAGATATTATACCAGATCTGAGAGAAATACAAAAAATTCAAAGATGATAAAAAAATTTCACTTAGCTTTCCTCTTAGATCTTGCCCCCTTTTTCTTGCCTGCTCCTCCTGCTTTTCCCATGGACCTTCCAAGATCCACCCTGAGAGGCCCTAAACTGATGAAGCTGATGAGCTCTAACAATCCAGGTTCAGTCCAGTAATGTCAGGATTCTGTGAATATGGAAATACGGGCCGTGGGTGGCTGCAGCTTTGCAGATTAAGGTATGGCAGAGGTTTTTCACCCATGTTATATTAGCATGGATGGATGCAGTCAAGTAATCTTTGCCAAGTTGAAATGGTTATTTTTCATCATCTTCTCTTGTCTTCCTAGATGTACAGTGATTATGATAACAGGAAGGGAACTTATTATTCCAAAAAGCTTTAGAACTGACATTCTAATTCTACATAACTAAAGCTATTCCAGTTGTTTTATGATGAACTCTTTCAGCATCACAATATGTCTGATTCAAACCATCAGCCTAAAAGGATCTGCTTTTCAACTTTCTGTGCCCCAAGTAATAAGCATGTGTGTGTGCTGAATGTAACCAGAATAGCCAATTATTGTCATTCCCCCAAGGTGACACAAGAGAGCTAAAAAGAAGATATCACTTGCATCATTCTTATTGAAATCTTTTAAGAGCTTGCTGCATAACTTAAAGCTGTATTTTCTATTTCATAGATGGATCTGGTTTGAGAGAAATATCAGTGCCTATACTGTGTATAAGCTGACAGACAAAACTCAGGCAAGAAGAGGCTTCATGGGAGATTGTCAGTGATTTCCAGGAACGCTCATCCAGGATAGTTCTGTACAATACAGTTCAATACAGCCAGAAGGATCTAGGAGACACTGACAGTTTCTTCTCTCTCCTGCTGCCTTCTCAGCAAAGCCTAGATATTCTAGTGCAAGCCAGGGGTATTAAGTGTAATTCCTATTCATGATAATCTGGCAGAGTAACTCCAGTCTTTATGGGTAGCTAGAATGAAGAAGAATGCTAACTATTACTGATAGATTTAGTTTCCAGTCCAGTTTAAACTTTCAGTGGTCAGAAAATTCATTAAAAATTCATATTTTTATGGCCATATTAATATTTGATATAGTGACTGTCCCATTGACAGAATTTGATAGAAGAAGGAATGATCATCCAAAGCTAAACATTTGGCATGTGTTTTATACACATAAAACCTAAAAAATGAGACTTGGACCACATCATGTTCTAAGCACAACAATCATTGCTCTGCTAATGTAAACTTGGCCTCCTCTCACAAATCTTCATTACTCTGCACTGTTGAAGGAAACTATGCACATAGTACTCACTTCATGTTGTGGTTACAACAACTAAAACTCTGTAACTAAGCAAATGTTGCCTCAGTTCATGAAAAAATGTAACATAAAAAGGTGGTATAAGTATTGTAAGGAAAACTTTTCCTAATCAATAGAGAATAAGATAATAATTCCAAGATATAAAAAAGGTTCCAGTGTCAGGAATACCATGGAGGTGGTAAATAGACAGTGGATATTTATCCCTTCACATAACAGAGCAATTACACAGCACAGAAGCAAGCTACTAGCAAGGGGTTAAGAAAACAAAGAAAACATTCCACACCACCATTGCCAAAAAAAAAAACCCTGAGAAACTGATTGTTATTGGATAATCTACGTGCCTAATACAGACAATCTGAAAAAGAGTTAAACAACTTCGAGGAAGATCAATCTGCCTGTGGCTATTAAACAGAAGAGACCCACTGCTGTCTCTACAGATCATGGATCAACAAAGCTCTTGCTGAAAGATCACTCTTAATCCCTCCCCCATTCTTTGCCCTCCTAAGCATCTGTCATTGCAGACAGCACCCTGGCACAAGATGAACTCCTCTCTCATATTACAGGGTCATTCTTATGTTTTTGTAGGCATGGCATTTCACAGAGGACATGTGGAGAAATTAAATAATCTCTTCCTCCAAACAGTGCTAGAGAAGCCTAATCCCTGGATGCAGAGGTTGGGGAGGACGCAGAGAGAGCCAGAGAGCCAAAATAATCTGCCATGCAACTCTGGCAAGACTGCTGCTCCATCTGCAAGTCACCACGCACATCACTACTGTAAGAGGTAGCTTTTGAGCTGGTTATTGCAGCCTCGTGGCACAGCCAGCCAACTGACATGATGAACACCACTGAACAAACCACAGGTCCTCCCCCTCTAGAGCTCATGAGGAGTTTCTAACAGCATACTTAGCCTCCAGGGCCAGGGCAAACACTCCGGCTGCTTCGGGGGCAGCTGCAGACGTGCCCGAGTGACGCAGGGTGCAGTTGCCGTACAGATCTGTCGTAGCCTGCAATGACATTAGATGTAATTAATGAAACCAGCTATCCCATTTTTATGGCAACTACAGATGCAGGAAAACACAGAAAGTGGTGTTTGTGCCCTTGCTCTTTAATTGTGTTTGTGCCCACGATCTGTTTTCTAATTTGGAAGAGTGTATCAATTTAAAACCACAATGAGACACATTGGGAGCATAAATGAAAGAGCAAGTCATCAGGTAGTAAACCAGTGCTCATTATCACTTAGAACTCATCTATTTCTTACAAACACAATTTAACCAAAGACCTTAAATTCCCTCAATTGTTAATGCTATTGAGCTTTTTAACATTTGTCCAACTCTGAGACCAACAGCAGCACCAGACTGCTGTCTTCTGTGCAGATTAGTCAGTAGCAAAGACCAGAAGAAAACCTTAGAAAGGCATTTTATGGCAATAATTACAAATATGCCAGAGATCATTTTGGCTGGTATCATCACAGAGCTGATATGAAGACAGAAACCAGTGTTCTGTCTGCTACTGCATGTGGGCATTTAGGATTGCACAATGTGTCTTGGGGGTTTGAGACAGGGCCATGGAAAATCTACAACAGCTTTTGGCAAAAACTAGCCTTGAGTCAGTACACCTGCATCTTCTCTGTAAACTGAACTAAGTCCTGGCTAGTCTGAAGTTGCCAAGGAGCTGAAGAGCAGTGATCACTGCAGTGGAAGAGAATCCCAAATACAATTGAACAGAATCAGCCTGTTTTCCACCTTTGGGTAGGGCCCTGCAGCAACAGCAGGCTCCACTGATCTGAATCCCTGTATGTCCTCTGTGGGTGAGTAACTGTTACTCTGCTCTGTGCTGCTCGTACAGCAGAAGTCTGATAGTACAAGTAAATATGATCTCAGATGTTAACTTAGATTTTTACAGAGACCTTTTGTCACACTGTCCTCCAGAAAGAGGGTAACTGAACTTTGTAATCTGGTTTCTGATAAAGGAAAGCACCAACTTTCCTTTGAAGGTCTAAAAGATGGAAGATCATTGCTGTTCTCAGTAAAAATCCCACATCTTCTCAGCTGACAGTTTTGGCACTATCACATACTGCAAATGAGAAAATATTCACCTCAACAAAGAACCATCTGCTGCTCCCAAGTACACAGAGTTGCAATAGGTCATGCAGATAGACATACATCATGCACAAAGACAGCAACAACAGCACAATAGTGTCAGGGCTCACCACGCCAGCCTCTGGATTTCTCTTCCTCCCATTACTAAAGGTGGAGGCTAAGGTTGAGGAGCAGCTTTCATCATACAGAGCTGTCCGTCCATCGTTGATGGCAGAATTGATGGAGATTGTCCACATGCTGGATGCATAACCATCACAGTTACAGTCATCATAGCTGCCTCCATCTCCAGAGGCCCACACATAGATGCTGCCTTTTCCACCCCGGCCCTGTGCGAGTGGAAAATTGACCCTCTGGAGTTAAACAGCAAGGAGGAGATAGCAGCAACCTTCAACTTCTGAAGAGCTCAGGCCTTATCAGGCCCAAGCCAAAGCTGACTTAGAGGAATAATCTGAAAATCATTAATAGATACTGTCTATGTTAGCCATTTAACAGAAGAACCTTGCATACAGACTACCAAACCTCTTTAACCTGAAACCGGTTGCTTTAGGAATTTTCACACAGCTGTGTGTCATTACCTGCAAGATATGTTAATAAATGTATAATTTTAAGAAACTTTCCCAACTGACACCACCAGATGTTTATTTTTTTGCAAGAGACCCCTGCCCCCACTGTGGCCTGGGCTCTGGCCAAGCCCTGGTGCCAGCTGGTTGGAAGTGTGTTACAAAAGCTGGAACCCCCTGTTTGCTGTGACTTTGGGGACCTCACTTATGAATGAACACACTTCCAGGACCTCACACTTCCAGGACCTCCCAATTCCCTGGAAAGTTCTCCAAATTGCCACTGCAACAGAACCGGTGACTGTGGGTTCTGGGTGACAGTACAGTATTTGGGCAATCAGTGATGAATCTTTCCCAATCACTACTCTCTCTCTCTCATATAGTACTGATTAGGTGCATTATCTTGCTTACTTTGTTTGTTGCTGAAGCCAAGCACATAGTAAGCTCATTGTTTTATTAAATGTATCGTTTTGCCTCTGTGTTGCCTTAGTATTAGTAGTAAAATAAACCCATTCTTTATTGGTGTCTGTGCCTTTCCAATTGCCCCCATCAACTGGCAAAACAACTGCACATCTAATAGTGAAGCTGATATCTATAAAGGATGATCTGTAAAGGAGAAAACTGGTACAAACAAAATTTATATGAAGCTTCAGCTGAAATACACAGACCTATGCAGGTTATTAAATCCAGGTAACTGGCAGCCAAAGCCAGTTCTGCAACCTTTCCCCAAAAAGCACTTCCATTTAACTTCTGGTTTGCTTCACACCCTGAAGGCTCCTGAGGCAGATGCTAAAATGTTTTTCGGATTCATTAGCACTTATATCATGGTCTAAGTGCCAGGAGGAAAAGTGTTCCTTTAAAAGGGATATAGGTCATCTCACAAGCTGGGTTTGTAAGATCCAGTTAGGTTCAGACAATGGCTAAAAAACTCTACCAGCACCTTTTTCTCTCAATAAATTTCTTTTTCCAAAGGTATGATTGGCTCAGAGCTATTGTTTTTAATAAACCAGCTTCTACTTCTAAGGAGAAAATAAAGTTATGAGGCCGTACAAATAATCTGCAGGAGAAATGGTCAGCAATTATGCTGAGATGGACAGGAGTGACTGAAGCTGAAGGGTCACTATAAAGGCTTGTCATTAATCAAACAAAAGAAATCCATACCCTCTCACCAACTTCTAGATAGGCAGGTAGTGGGAAGGGATCAACTCAGCTCCTTCTAATTCCATAATCAGAAAGATGTAGAAGCTGCCTGAAAGAGAGCCAGACCTGGGAACTTCAACTCTCAGGGAAAGATCAGTGCTATGGAACTCAAAGCTCAGATCTCCAAATGATTCCAGCACAGCCACCATTTCTCTCTGTGTTTAGTTCAAGTAATCCAACATTTACTTCCAAGAGCACCAGAAGTCTGCAAGGCTGGAATTTAACACACTGTTTAGATGCACTAAGCAAAAAGACTAAAAAATTTCTTCTGGTCTTCTCATTGCCCAGCATGAAATGGAAGTTAATGAATATACAAACTTAGTAACCTGCAGTAGCATTTTAATAGAGGACCTTTTCAGTCAGGATTTTAAATCAAATCTGAGTTCCCAGCAGTAGCTTCTATTTTTCATTGCGCCCCACTGAACAGAGCAACCTCATTATTTCAAGCACGTTAGTGAGTTGCATTATAATCCACTGAATTGCACAGCAGGATTGCTGACACTGGGATATGCAACATCTCAGGACACAGATTTTCATAATAAAGATAATGACTAGGAAAAAGCTCACTGAAATCCATCTAAGAACTTCCACAAAGATCTGGTGTCAGTCGAGTTTTAAGGGAGGATAATACTGTTGCAAAAATATACACTTTAAAGAACAAAACTGTGCTAGAAATCTATTTAAAAATAAAATAAAAACCAGTAGAACAAGACTAGTTATACCTTCTTTTTCCAAATCCCACCTTGTGCTCTGACTGCCATTACTTTACAGGGCCCAAACCTCATATTTGGACTGCCTTCAGAGGCTACATCCCCATCTTGCCAACCACCATGCCCACTTATACCACCACAACACTTCGCAACCCTCTACCTGCTTTGGACAGCCTCTGTCCCAAAATAGCAGGTGGCTGTCCAACACAGAATGCAGGTGGCTGCAGGTGGCAGGAATAGGATGCTTGTCATGACTGGAGCCATTCTTAAACAATCTCCCTTCTTGTCATTTGAAAGGGAGAGGAAACGCTTCGATTTCGCATGAGAAATTCACTGAAGTGCTGACTGGAAGTTAACCTCTGCAGTGTCCAGCACAGAGAAAAAGACTGCCCTGCTCAGCAGAATTGTTCTGTGATGCCAACTATTTCACCCCACGGATGGGATTTGTGGCAGAAAATGCATGTAACACATTGGTGGTGTGAAGCAAGAGGAATTCACAGAGGAACTGGAAGTCTGGGATGGGTTTTATGCATTACTGTAACTTGAGAATGGCCTCAGGATATTGCTTTCACAGGAGTCACATCCACAAGTGTGTCTTGGTGTTAAAATCTATAATTCATCTCTTAATACCCTAATTTCAACTGCCTTCCCTTCCTAGCCAGGACTGCAAAGACAAGCAAGCATGGCTGGAATAAACTGACAGCAGCCCAACTGCATTATTTTCAATGATGCTCAGGACTTGCTGCTTACATGTCCCACAGCCAGACCCCACAGTGGCACTGCTTGCACAGGCAAACTGCTTGGTGGCTGTCCTTAGGCATCATGTCATTTACCAGGAAGAAATACACAGCTTCAGGAGAAGTGAATTTTCAATTCTCTGGATGGTAGTAGTAATAAAACTGATCTAATCCTCATCTAGTGAGTGACATCCCTGCTCATGGCATGGCAGGGGGTTAGAACTAGATGGCCTTTATGGTCCCTTCCTACTCAAACTACTCTATGAAAAAAAATTCTAGTTAACCCAGTTAACTAAATTTTAGTTAACCCAGCTGGGGTTAACTAAACATCATATTTAAAGCAAATGGAAAGCTTCTATTTGCATCTCAACCTTAAGTGAACCTGAAAAATGTTGCTAGTGTGAGTCAGCTGCTGAATATTTGGACCAAAAATGGGGCTGAGAAGGCAGTAGTAACATGCACTAAAACCACCAGAGGGAGCCTGAAGGAAGAGTCAGGAAGAAGACAATACCAGCAAGATTGTAAGATACATTTTAAAGAGTATCCTTCCTCCAGAATCTTGTAGAAACCTGCTCATTTCCTCCAAAAATGTTGCACAGAGTGGAATTCACCTTTATGAGCCACCTGAAGTTACATCTCACTCAGAGCTGAAAGTGGATCTTGGTACATTTAATACCAGCCCGAGAGGTCCAGCTCTCAACTCAGGTCAAACCAGAATTAAATTTTGGGCAAGACTATATGTTTAGTAATTCCCAGACAGTTCCTGTGAAGGTCTTTGAGAAAACAGCAGGTTTTCTATTTCCAGTGTCCTCAGTGGGAAGCTGCACTACGAGGAAAAAATCCCTGAGAAATATTCTTACCCCTTTTCTCATCTTCTACAAGTGCACAATCCCAGAGAGATATCTTTAGTAAACTACTTTGCAAAAGTGAGCTGGCAGAAGACTTCAGCCTTTCTCAGTTTATCTAACTTCAGACATACCTATGTTTTTCCCCCTTGTTTTCTTTATTCATCATGCCTGCTGGGCTAGTATCTGAGCCAGTGTTTCCTGAAGCTTTGATTGCTGGATCACACCTTCCAGAGAAAAATGGGTATATTTGACAAATAAATCTCCTCCAGCTTCCCTGATCTTTCTCATCAAGGCTGGCAAGCTCACATGAGTAAAAGTCCAGCCTCTAATTCAGCATGGCCTCTGCAATGGCTCTTCCAGTTCTCCCACTGCCACCCAGCCACTGGCTGATGATGGATGGAAGGAACAGAAGTCTTTAGAGCATGTGCTTCATATGGAATTGGCCTAATACTTCAGTTGTACATCAGGAATAGCAGCTAGGAATAACAGCTTCCAACCAATATAAATTTAAAACAAAGAATGGGCTTCTGCCTGAAAAGCAAAGTACCAGGGAAGGACAGAATCAGTGATGCCTTTTCCTGGTTTAAAGAATTGAGAGCCAGACATGGTTAAGGGATGAGGGGGTTTACCACAATATTTTAATAAGGATTCTTATTGGTGCGTCACTTCTCCAAGGTGCACCAAAGTGTCTGGCTCTCAATTTCTAAGACCAGGAAAAGGCATCATCAGGACAGCAGGAGGCAGGTAGGAGTGGGATAAGAAGTAAAAAAAGCAGCACCTGACTGTGAGGAGTATTTTTTTTAGGTGCAATGAAAAGGTATTTCAGGATAAGGATAGCCAAATGGAGGTTTTTCATTCCTACAGAAGCAAATGTGGATGGGGCACATTTGGAAAAAATGTGAAAAAAATTATAGAACTGAAGATTGCTTTCTGTAACAAGTGCAAAGCACAAAATTGTTTTATAAGCATCTTTCTGCTTGACATGATAGCTATTTTGTAATTCTTCCTCCTAGGAAAGCAGAAGTGTTTCAGCACCTTCTATATAATTTAATAGCAATTTGTGTGCCTGCTATGGCAAGAGATAAACTGGTTTTTCAAGGAAAGCAAAACAACTCCTACACTTTCTCCTCATCTTTTTCAGAGGTCCTACTGACTTATGAACAGGACACAGTTAGTTTCTGGCCTCTACTAATTTTGACCACATTTTCCTCTGAAAAGAGGATTCCTTTCTCTTCATGACTGAATTATCTGAAAATCCTTACATGTTTTGTAATTAAAACCTGCATCCTTCAGTAACAATTGCTAATTTTTGCAGAAAGTATAGTTTGCAGTCTACGCAGGTAAAATGAAATCACCACTGAATTCCCTGGCTTGGACATGCCAAGGCAAGGTCAGACTGAAAGAGCTATGGGACCATTTTTCTGCTTACATGAGCTGGTGGGAGGCATCTGACTGGGCTCCCAAGACCTCCTTCCAGGAGATCACACAGAGATCTGGCTCTGCCTTGGTCTCCCCAGCCTCCCTGTTCAGCAGCAATCTGGCTAGGTAGTATAAGACAGCTGAAGGCAGCAAGTCCTGGCATCCCTGAACTGCTGCCCATTTTTTCTACTGCCAGAGTTTTCTGGAGCCTGCCTGCATGTTCCTGCATCCCTGATATCACTCTCTCCCCTGCCTCCTCCAGCTGCCAGGATGATTTGCCTAGAGCAATCTGGTAGCCTGTGACTTCTTGGACCCCTCTGCTCCTTTCCTATACTGGTGGCTTGGGCACTGTTAAAAACCTAAAGCAGCATCTAGGCAGAAACACATTTCTGACAGCCAGCCAAGCAATCTTGTTTTAACTTCAGAGACACCTCAGAGAAAGTTTAAAGCAGGAAACATATTTGGATTGCCAGACTTTGTCACCACACAGGTTCAGGGGGACAGCTGCCTTATTTGAGCTGAATGCCTTTGCACTTGCCCATCCAGTTCCTTCTGAAAGCCTGGAGATGCTGAACTGTAACCCTGGAAAAGCCCAGCACAGCCACAAGCCATGCAGTTCAGCTCAGAAGAAACAGCAATGGGGTTGTCCCAAACGCACCACTGATGAAGGGCCTGTCCTTTCCCTGCTGGCCTGCCTAACCTTCTGGTATTGAGCAGTGGAAGAGGAAAGGCTGTTTTGGCAGGAGCAAGAACTCAGTTCAACACTTGGCTACTGTGCAGAGGATAACTGCCACTTGAAACCATAGCCATGCTCCTCCTGTGTTTGTGTCCCTTCCACATTTTGCTGTCTTTAATAATTGTCTGTCCAGTTTGTCCTAGCAGTTTTCTGAAACTATTTGGGTCAAGTAATAACCACCTATCTCCAAGACTGCTGCATATGAGACTCTCAAAAAATCTAAGTCATATAATTCATAAAACCTAATAAAAGGCTTTCTGTAACTTATTTTAGAATTGGTCACATAAGAGTACTGAATTCACATCTACCAACCCACAATTAATTGCATAATTGTTAATAACTCCTTTGGCTAAAAATAATGCTTGAGCTATTTTCTATATCTAAATTGCTGTTGAAATTGGATGAACTTCTCTTAGCCAAGAGAAATGAATGTAAAATTATACTTTTGGTGAAGAGAGGCAGCATTAGGTTTCAGTGAGGGTTCAGTCTAGCAGGGCAATGAGAAGGGAAATTTGAAAGTGCTGAGGCAAAACCTTTTAATTAGCCATTTCTTTTTTGCTGGATTCTGGGTGGTGTACGACAAGTGATAGTATAACAATTCTACAGGCCTAATTCTAGTATTGACAATATTTTCAAAAAAATCAATCTCATCCACTTCTTGTTATCTCTGAGCTAGATTATCACTGAGAAAGACTCTAAATACCCAATTTACTCTTTACCTTCCCAGCATTCCCAAGTGGTGTGATGAATTCTGGCCTCATAGCTTCACCTGTGCCCCTGGAAGCACCGTGCAAAGGTTCCCAGCTCGCAGTGTCAGCCTTGCTTAAAGCTAAACCATGTATCTGCTGAGCTGTGGCACAGAGATTGGGCAAAAGACTCCTTGGGGCAGAGTGAGACAACAAAATTGGAGTTTTCAGACTACATTATTGTCTTGCTTCCTTAGAAAACATCCCTGTCAGATGACCAGGGTTCAGAATTCCAAGCAGATATAGAACATGTGTGGGGTTTTAATAAGGTTTGATTTTATCTTAGATGAATAAGACAAGGCATAGAATTATAATGCATATTTCAGACACAATGGCAATATGGTAGAAAAGGGCTCCCAAGTTATAAAGAAGCTTGCTGGGCTTCCTCAAAAATGGAGTAATCAGATGGTTGCCATATCATAAATTTCCCTGTTCTCACTTAGCTGTTCAACAATAGAATAATATTAGAGGCATCTAATTTACATACTTCATTAACATGCTATTTTCAAAGAATAATACCACAATTTCTGTGCACTTGGAGAGAGGCAAATGAGAAATAATTCCTTTTTTTTTTTCTTAAACATTGTCCTTTCTTCCTTCATTGTTGAGTCCAATTACAAAGCCATGATGTGACTACAAATTCTTAATATGGCTCCCCTGGTAATTTGCACTTGGGCATTGTTTTCTTAAGTAGAACTACTTTAGGGAAGCAATAATGTTTTCACCAGCACAAGCACAA
Source organism: Sitta europaea (assembly GCA_013400255.1). NCBI lineage: Eukaryota > Metazoa > Chordata > Aves > Passeriformes > Sittidae > Sitta > Sitta europaea. The sequence goes on along the minus strand of VXBS01003633.1, from coordinate 104,133 downwards.
ATGGCTCATCTTATATATTCTGGCTGAGATGGTGAAGTCTCAAGGAATTAATTCAGCCCACGAGCAACCCCTCACAACCTCCTAATATAAAAGCCTACATCATAAAAGTGCAAGAGGTAAGAGACCAGTTTATTTAATTATTTCTTTTTGTTGCCTTAAATTCCAATAACTGAAGCTGGAAAGAACTGGACTCATGAAATGGCAAATAAGAAACATTTACTGGACACTACACTAAAGACAGAATCTACCATAAAATATAAGAACTAGTTCTTGACCTAAGTTCTCTTTTCCTGTTTAAGATGATGGCTGATACAATTCTGGATGCAAGATTCTAGAGAACAAAATGTCTCTATTTAAGAAAGATGTGATATCATCTCTACCTCCCTCTCCAAGCCTTCTAGCCCCCAAGGTGGGTAAGCACAGCTCAGACAAGGGATATGTAAATCACACAGCATTGCTCTGTCCAGTCATAGTATACATACAATGAATGCAAGGCCCCCTCATAAGGCAAGTACTGCATACATACAAGTTTCAGCCTAATCTTTAAAAACTAGAAGTTTTTAAAAGTCCTTTCCAATTACATCCCATGTATGTCTTTTTTAACAGCTGAAAGTTGCATTAGGTAAGAGTGTTCACCTGTGTTAGGCCAGTGCTGGTAATTGCCAAATGCTTCTGGAGCTTTGTGTGTATGAGTCTTACCAATCCCTATTCCCAAGTTCTTGCTAATTCAACTGTGAACTCATTTACCACTGCAGTGCAGTGCATCAGTGACCCAGTCACGATGCTGACTACTGTCCCTGAACTAAAGCCATGAGATAACACAGTGAAGCCAGATCACATTAAAAAAAGGAGTGGAACTGTGTCTTAGTAACAAAAAGCAGCTTGAGTACCTTCCCCTGATTACTTGGGTTATGCTGACACCCAGTTCAGGCACACACCATCCCTTTTGTGCTCAGTCTCAGATACACTGCTAGTAAAAGAGCCTGTAAAGGAGCTGCCAGTGTGATGGCAGATTGTGTGCTTAATTATGCTATTAAGAGCTGCCTCTATTTGTGCTATTTACCTTCCAAGCAAAAAGCATGCCAAAATGAAGGTACGACTAAGACAAAGACAAGACTGAGTTTAACACATGCCAAGAATGGATAATGGAAGAGGAAAGGTAGGGAAATAGAATTAGAGAATAGTTTGGGTTGGAAGACACCTTTCAAAGGCCATCTAGTCCAACTCCACTCTGCAATGAGCAGGGACATCTTCAGCAAGAAGAATATATACCAGGAATAGAAGACATGTTTGCCTTAGCCCACCTGGTTATAGCTGAGTAGCTTCAAGACATAAAAATAGACATATAAACATTCAGTTTCACAGTTTCTGCAGTTTTTCTCATATTGTCATTATCAGGTGACGTGTTACCTCCGCATCTCAGTAGCTCTGGAAGGAGGAATTCTAAAAGACATGGCAGAGCAATGGAGATTGTGGGAAGGATGAAACACTTGGCAGTGAGCTCTTCTTTGAGCCGGGCTCCCAAGTGTGGTGGCAGCAAGGCAAACATTACCTGTGTTTGTCAACTCAATTAAATGCATATTCTGTGTAAGAATTCTGTATCACTCCTACTTACTGATTTTTATCTTATTGCTTTAGAAACAAGGATATTAATCTTGCTCCATGCAAGAGCTCTTATATTGCCTTCTAGGACATTTGGAAGTACTGCTTTTAGTTTAAGAACACATTTTTATTCTCAGCATGTTGCTTCCTTCCCACCAATATTTCAGCTTCATCATTAATTCATGAACCATAACTCTGAGAATCAGCTCTAGGCTGATAAAAAGAATTCCTACATTTCTTTGTCTCTCAGTTTACAAAAGATACTTTTTAATAAGACAGGAGGGTTACACTGAAAAATAATCATAAACTAGATTTACATTTTTACAGTCAATAGAGAATGTGATGCATACATTATAGACCTAAACTAGGTAAAAGGGTATTGTACCAAAGTCTTGTTAGTCTTCCTTTACATGCAGCCAACTCTGTAGTAGGTTTTCCAGAATGCCATGGAGATACCCAGCATTCACTGACAGCTTGAAATATCTCTAGAAAATCTGTCTCTCCAAGAAAAACAGATCAGAACAAACCATACCTGAAAAAAATCATTCTATTAGGAAATGTAATGAGCAAAAGAAGGGTAGATAAAGCTATGATCACAACACAAAGGGAGTTATTTAGGGTGAACTATCTCATCTTCTGTGCACATACTGCCAGGAGATAACTGGGATACTGCCACTACAAGATGAAGTGTAATTGCCCCTGGACAACGATATATTTTTTAAGGCAAAATCCAGTTCTTCCTAATTCTGCAATGGCAAACAGAACTGCAGGCTCTCCTGTTAATTTTATTCTCTTGATAAGAGACATGTCTCCTGATGATGGCAACCCTTGCCAGAGCACAGCTCACCGTCACTGTTCTCTCTCTCTCTCCTAAGCCTTCAACACGAGTGATTTCAGGGCCCCCTCTGATTCTAATACTGCAAATCATTTCTTGAAGAGAATCACAAACCCTCCTGAAGGCAAGGTATTAGAAAGGTAATATGCCCAACACTCTGAGTATGGGACTTCAACCAAGCAATAAAACAGAAAAGAAAAATCCCTACTCTGACATTTAACATTCAAAGAGAAAGTTAATTCAGTGTAACTCCACGAATTAAAGCGTAGGGCAATATGACAGTTAATTCAAAGGTATTTTATATACTAAATTGCAAAAAATCCCCATGATTATGATTTAAAATATGCTTCTCTTGAAAGGTAAAATAACTCAAGTTCAGTTTTCATTCTTCCACCTTTTTTGCTACTTTTAGACAAGTTCTCCACTGGAGGAGGACAACACAAAAATTCCACGGAAACTTTTCTGTGTTCAGAATTTATATCTGCTACAACCAACATTAGTGGAAGAGAGACCAGGCAACTAACTACACATCAAGGTGCTGCTAAAACTGTCACACACCTAAGAAAGATTCTCCTCAAGATCAGAGTGTTTAAGGGATCTTTATAGAAACACTAGATAAATGAAAATCACAAGAAGAGACATAGCATGTGTAAGGTGACTTCAGAGGGACTCTGAAGTCATCAGAGGTTTGTACAGTTTATACTACAAAACTGAGCAGACTCAGAAGGAATTGGTGACAAGTCTTCCAGTGTTATTGCAGTACATTGCCAATTTTATGGGTGGAAGCATGAAGATGACTATAATCCCTGTTACAGGCAAAACATCTGAGGCTCAGCATTTGAGAAAGCTTTAGATGCTTCACTACCTGTCACAGCAGTAGATTTAATTATCATGTCACAGAATATGGTAAACTGAATGTGCTGTTTACAGTGAGCTGGTGATGAAGAGTGGGAGAATTTGGCACAAGTAAAAGGAAGAAATAATTTGGATGGAAAAGCGAGTAATTATGGAGCTCCCACACAGAACCACCCCAGATGTTCTGGGTAATTTCAGATCTTGCCAATACAGAAACCCATCTATAATCAGCCAAGGGGACAAGGCTCATTCCTTACAGCACCAGGGGGTAACCATGGCTGTCTTGGCTGCATGACTTTGAAGAAATGGAGACAAAGCCATGCAAGGTTGGTTTGTTAGGGCTAATTTATTCTATTTTTGAGTTGTGGCACACACATTTGCCCCAGCTGTCTTATAGCGTACAGGTTAAACAGATTACAGGACGATATTGAGTGTCTTTTACAAAGACCACAGACTGCTCCTAGAAGGAGCTGGAAATGTGGGAATAAACAAGGAGGCTCCTGGATGATATTAGTCCATCTGAACCATTGCAGTTCAATCACAGCTATAAGAATGATATAAACAAATCCAAATCCAAATCCAAACAATAGTTAAATTGGTAACACACCAAAACAGGTACTGCAGTGTCAGTAGTTCAGCTGGCATGTTTCAACCTGGGGAATATTTACAGGTTCAGGTTCTTCCATTTTGCAATGGCCTATGAAAAGCACCTCTAAGCTGACTGGAGATAAACAGTATGCTGAGACTATACAATAAAACCAATACCAAAATATTGCAGAGTAAACATCAAATAACTTTGAAATATGGCAAAAGTTGGACCATTTGTGCAACTGCATTGTGTTCCCAAGTCACTGGTTTCACCACAAGCATGTACACAGCAATGTGCCCCAGAACCCAGTCTGTTAAAGCTGTTACCTTGTTCACACCATCTGCCATGGCTTGCAGCGTTAACTCTCTAGGTCCATCCACAGTCTTCCCATTATCAGTTGGTCCCCAGCTGGCACTATAGATATCTATGACCTGAGGCATGTGACTGATGGAGGAAGCCTCAATAATGTCTGTCATGAATGGCTGGTCGAGCATTCGAATACCTGCAGTTTTAATCAACATAAGCATGAAATATGCATTACCCAGCACAAAATGTAATCTCAGCACCTGCAGAAGGCCCCCAGTTACAGGTATTCTAAGTAACTGGCAGTTTCACCCATTCAGTAATTCAGCACTTGTCACTCTCATTTCACCAGGGTGTGCTTTCCCAGCAGGATGCCAGTATTAAACACCCAGCTACCAAGGCAGCATGGCCCAGAAAGACAAAGAATTATACCAAATTTATTGTTAGATTTCTAATTACAATGTATTTTCCATCTACTCTTTGAGAACACTTTAAAAATACCAGAATTCAGCAATCTCAGAAATTCAGTGTTTAAATAAAATCAATGGCATTTTTACATTCACTTTTGTGTTCACGTGTCGTTAGTTTTTCAAGTAATTTTTCTATTTATTTTGGTGCATCTCCAGAATTTAATCAGAGCAGGGAAACATGCTACATAGCAATTTCCTGGAAAAATACCATTCTGTCAACATGCAGACACAATAGCAAAATATGGCCAGCTTGTGGAGGAAAAAAGCAAACTGAAACCCACTTCCTTTAACCTGTCCCACAGTAGAAGTTAGGAGTTTAAATGATGCAATCATAGGACATGTCAACTTCATAAAACCTCAAAGTGTTGACTCTAAGGCAGCCAGGGTGCAACAGACAGCAGTGCAAGCCCTCACATCCATTGTGCCCCACAGGCAGGACACTTTCACTGACAGCCCCTGTCACTTGGCCTCTGGGTAAAACCTGAGCAACCAGGGATTTATTCCAAGCCTAATTTATATCCCCGAGTTGAAGCTTTTCCCAACCATTTAGGACACAGATGGGGCAGAAATCAGTAGTACAGTGCCAAACAGTGTGAATGGCAATAAGGATCCTGATTTAGAAGCCAGTGGCTTTACTATATTTAACAGAAAACCAGTGTGTCAAACATAAGGCTGGAAAAAAGGTGGTATAAATTTCAAAAAGGAATCAGACCAGCTGGGTGTTCTTGGTGGGCTAACTCGAGCTAGAAATGAAGAAGTCAAACTCAATGAGTGAGAAATTGCTTCCCATACTTGTAAAATGCAGATCTGCACAGAAACCACTGTCCTGGTTTAAAAGACAGGTGTCTGCCAAGGAAGGTGGAAACCCTTCCTGGAATGGAAAGATGACCCCTCCCTCCAAATTATTGTAACTTGGAAATTATGTGGCTTCCAAGCAAAAATTATGGGGAAAGGAATAACAATTTCTTACTAGAACATGTACGTACCACAAGACAGACAAACAACAACCAAACAATGCCAGAAGTTCCCCACCCATAAAGCAATTTCCCCTTTTTGTGCAGCTATGAGCACGGGCCAAAACCTCCCCCTCCCTGAACCATTTAAATGGCATATCAAGGTACTTGGCTAGTGCCTTTGTCTCTTGATCACTGTCCCTTCACTATCTCCCTGACAAGAAATGGGAGGAAATTCCCTAAGAAACCCAACCCAGAACAAGCACAAAATTAATTACTGACTCTGAGGAAAGTGAGAGAACAGGAGGAGCCAAATCATCTTTTAGGGAAAAAAGAGGTACAAGAAAAAAAAAACACTGATCCTTGGCAACCAACTTCCCATTGAGAGGAATGAGGGATTTGTCTTTCCAAACAAGCTGTGGGTCTGCTGGTAGATAAAACTAGCACTGAGAGATAAAAGAAACAATGGGAAGGATTCCACTGATTGATGAACAGAAAAAAAGATATTTGCCTTTACAAACAAACTGTAGGTTTGCTGATAGATGAAATCGGATATTGAAAGATGAAAGAAACAATGAAGAGAAACCATAAATTCCGTAAGAATTAAAAATTAAAAGGGAGGGTTATACATAAGAGGGGAATCTCAGGTATCAGGTGTTCCGGGCAGTCTGTACCTCAGCCATGGGGAAAGAGAGAGGGAAATGTGGCCAGAAAATTGGGATAAAAAGGAGGCTGGGTCCTCCAAAAATTTGAGAGACTCCAGGGGAATCCCTCATGGCCTCTCCCTTTATTGGAATAAAATAATTATTTTCCAGAGGATTATAATCCCCTGTCTCCTTTTTGGTCACAAACCTCTGGTGTTTGTGGATTAATTTTCCTGACACCATTCATTCTGCAAACATGGACTCTGAACCATGACAGCAGCAGACCCTCAACTTTCATGGACTTCCAGTGCCATGGACCACACACAGTGGTGTTGCCAGTGCATTGTCCTCAGGCAAGGAAGGCTGGCTCTTCCAAAAACTTAAGGGGATTTTACTACAAAGTGGACAAACACAGAAGATTATTTGTAGCCTGTTGGTCATCAGAAAAAGTCTTCACATCACTTGATTTTTAAGCAATCAAGTTTGAAGTTTTAGAGTTATATGAATAATATGGACATGGTCCAGACAAAATCCCATGTCTCAATTCAGATTTCTTGGAGAGTAACTCTTGAAAGAATGTAAATTTTGTGGAATGTCCCATCCCTGAAGGAGATGTTACCCTTACTGAAGAAAGGAGACAATCATTACACCTGCCCGGGCAGTTACTAACTCTCAGTGATATTTCTTGGGTAACAGCTTAGCAAACACTGCTTAGAGCCCTTCTCTAGTGAAGATTCCACTTTCAGTCATGTAGGTGACAGGTGAAATGTAGCCTTCCTCAGACTCTCCTGACACTACAGGAGACTGGCCAAACAGAGCAGAGCTGTCCCTGAACACACACTTTACACCATCTCCAAGGAGCAAAGGGTACATCCATGCTGATGTTCTGGTGTGGATCAGGGAAAGTAAAGTGAAATTCATAAGCATATATCACTGCCTGCTGTGCCTCAGTTCTCACCATGGAACAGTCTTAAGAGTGGGAAAACTGAATTTCTTCAGATTCAACTAAACTGACAGAGCCTTGACAGGTGTCAAGAGCCTAACTCATTCCAAGCACTGTATTCAGTATATATGTGCAGGGAAGATCTTGTTAGAACTAAAAATACCCAGCACACCCAAGGTGTGGATGCTGGGTGCTAGGTACCACCTGTTTCATTCTCTGCATCTGCTTCTATCACTCCCCATCACTGTTAAACCAAAGGAAATCTACAACCACAGAGATTTAGAGCACTGCAGGTCCTACCCTGTGAGAGCCTAAAGAGTAAGAGCAGCATGAGATTTGCCTTTTCAAATGGTTTTTAAGTGCAGCAGGAATCCATACTTTACCTCCTGCAAAATGAGATTTGCCACAAATGATTCCACAGCTACGCAGGGAAGAAGCACTGAAAATCAGTATAGGAGCAGGAACTGGTGTATGAAGGAGCAGAGCTGCTCTTTTGCACTGCTATTAAAGAGCCTACACAAGGCCCTTGACTGAAAAGGCAAAGCCATGGACAAACTCCTCTCTCCAGCTACTGTGGAAAGTAATAAATACACAGTCCAGTATCAATGTGCAGCCCTGTCCTGGGCAACACCCTCTGTGTCTGCAGGAGGAGTTCTGCCTGAAGCACAGTGCACCATTAACACCTTGGATTGCCACCATACCTGCCACTTTGGAGTTGTAGGCAACTCCCACGCCGCAGATGTTGTTGTTGGCAGCAGCAGACACCTCTCCTGCACACCTTGTCCCGTGGCTGTGAAAAGGAAGGCAGAGAGACCAGATGAGCCCCAGCTAATGCACCTGCTGAGCTGAGCTGAGCTGGACCACTCTGAGCTTGTTTTGCCTCAGCCAGCTCCCAGTGCTGCAGAGGAAAACCATTCCATGGCAAACTGTTGAGTCTGAACACTGGGGTGGGTTCATTCCTTCCTGAAGGAGGTGATATCCAGTTTCCCCTCTGCAGGATGAGCGATGCTTGATCTGAGGTTAACTGCATCCTTACACTGCAAAGTTATTGAGGCCTTTTTGTTTTAGCTTGTGAGCCAGGTTCTGCCTCATTACCAACTCTTAGGAGAAACAGCCCCTGACAGAACAGTGAAAATATAAGATCAATATTAATTCCTTTATTTTTGTGTCTTGACAGCATGACACCCATTACTTTGAACCTTATGGAGCAAAGTCGGGTTGCCTTTTCCCTGTTTGAACATGTACAGAGAATATCCCTGCCCAAAAAAGAAATGCTACAGGAAGAGGTAGGTGCAATACCAAGCTGGAGTAGCAGAAGGGAGCCACAATGGTCACTGCACTTCTCAGCAGCTGAGCTGTGTACAGCCAGCCAGGCCCAGAGCTGTGGGACCCAAGGCATGGGCATCCCTCTCATCCAGTGCCTAATTCCAAAAAGTGCTGACAAGGTGCTCCAGCTCACAGAGCTACTGCTTTCTGCTCAAGTGGAAAAAGTCCCTGCTCTGATACAGAGGTCCAGGTTTGGGCTGACACATGGTATTTCAATAATACCTGGTGTCTGTGAAGAGCTTCACAGCTCTTAACAGAGACTCTTTAATTGGCAGTGGCTCCCACAGGAAGGGAGATTGCACTTTCCTTTCTCCTAATTAATTCATCATAGAAATTAAACTCAAGAGAAGAGAAATACAGACAATATAACTTAGTTTTTAAAAAATAGCAAAAATAGCATAGCAGCAGGAAGCTACTGAAACCTGTGCTGTTGTCAGGGTTTCTTTTAGTCTAAGATGTTGAATCAACATATGAATCCATCCTACTGCTTGCATCAATCCACTCTGCACACTGAAACTGGTGTTGATCCTACAGCAGGCTATGGATTCATGCAATTCAAAATGCTGATTCATAAGGGTTATACTTAGTATCAGATGGACCACACTGGGAGGCAGCAAAACTGTTTCAATCACGTTTTTCACTCCCTTTCCCTTTAAGGATGTCTGGCAAAGATAAGTGTAACATTAATAAAAAGGTAAGAAGCAACACATACTTTTCCCTGCTCTACTTGGGAGAATGTATTTTTAGAGGCAGTTCCACAAAGAAAGATGACTGAAGATATCATCTGCTTCCTTTTACAAAGACAGCAATACAGATTTCTTATTCAGCTGCTACAGAAATTGCTATCAACAATCAAACGACGAGATTTCCCCTCATGTTCTTGGTCAAGGAAGTGTGACAGAAACACAACATTTATTGGTAGGTGCTATCAATGCTAGGCACTCATTATCCAGTCACCTATGGGCCAACTACAAGCCACAGAGAAGAACAAATGGCTTTGTTCAAAATTGGCTTGACTAATGCTGGGGTGCAAAACTGTCAGATTACAGTAAGAAAAACTGTATTAGGACCTTCCTGACAAAAAGGTTTTACCAGAAGGTCCTCTCCCTGTCCTGACCTCTCCAGAGCAGTGGCCCACATAATGCAAACTGTTAACAGGTCTATTCCAGCAGCTCAGAGTTTCAGTCTTGTGCTGCTGACCAGACAGGAAAAAAAAAAAAATCACTTATGAGTTGGTGGAAATGCATTTGGTTGAATTATTAATGGCAAATAGCAGAGTTTTCCAACTCAGCCCTATTTGCTGTTCATGTATCATTGATAAACTCTTTGTGGTTTCTATGAAGTGACTCGTGTCACAGGAACAAATCACAGCCTTTCCCTACAGTGTTCACCTCTTCCTATTTCAATATTTAAAGCAAGGGAATAGAACACAAAAATATTTTCATCTGTGAATAAGATACTTCAAAGGCAAGCCATATATTAACAAGCAGAGGAAGTCTTACATAAACTTTATGTAAATGAAAACACTTTACAGGAACATGCATGAAAAAGTAACGTGGGAGAAGTGGATTTAGTTGAAAAACAGTTTTGCATACTGTATTATAAAAAATACCTATATAGCTATGAAAATTTCACTCTGCTTTGTCTTTGAAAACAATTCTGTTTTAAAATCCACTGCCAATGGTACTGTGCATGTGTCCCTATTAACATACTTTTGAAAGTGTCAGAGGTGGCACAGATTTTTATCGAGGCTCCTTTTCATCTGCTTTGAAATGCTTCTGCAGACAGCAAAGGACAGGACCCATCCATCCTATCTTCAGCTGTTTGCAGGGGAGGGCTATGCAGAGCTGCAGTCTCAACAGCTGGGACCATTTGCCTTTCTTGACCACTTTAGCTGCTTGCACTGGGGAGCAATTAAACATGCAGAGCTCAGATGGACACTTTTGTGGGGCAAATGCAATCCCCTTTCTGCTCACATGACATCATCAGCTTCTAAGCATTTGAGTGTTCACAGAAGGGAAGGCATTCTCCTACTTTGGTTTGGATCCATAGTTAGTAAAAGATTCTTATGTCTGAAGAATAGAGGTTTCCAAGACAGCAAATAAATTTTTCCCTGCTAACTCATTAGCCGAGTGAGAGAATATACAGAATACAAAGGCCATGGGAGTGGAGATAATTACTGGTTATTTAGATCAGGGCAGAAATTTGTAATCTCATTGCTCTGAGGTGGACAGCCCAAGTTGTGCCTTTTGCATGCTCACAACATGAAATCAGAGGGCAGTGTGAGGCCAAGCAGTCACTGATTCCTGTGCTACCTCTCCACTGCAGAATGAGGTACATAGCAAGGTACCGAATGTGGTTCAGAAGGAGGGGGTGCTCAAAATCAGTCAGTTCCCAAAGTGGTTCTTAAAAACCACTGAATTCTGTGGGGCTGCCTCTCATTTTGGGAACAGGGCTTGATTCAAATTCCTTCACTGCTCCCACTGCCTCAGGCTCAAACACAGCTCTGTTGGACATTTCACCAAGTACACCCTCCTGCTGGGTTCCCGAGCTGTGGCTCTGAACACAGGCAAACAGTGAGTACAGTAAACACAAGAATAAACCCCTTGGCTGCCAAGCCATCTATGGGCCTCTGCCCTAGCAGCAGCTGAACTGCTGAAAGCAATTTCCTGCCTAAGGCACCACCCTTCCCTTCCAAAACCCACCCTGGACGGTTTCATAGGCTGTTAGATGGAAAGGCCAAAGTGATTCCAGCAGTCTTACACCAAAAACACCAATTGGAAGGAGAATCTGTGCTTACAAGCAGAGCAGCTGTGATTAATGAAATACTCCATGCAAAAACCTCTCCTATTTATTCTTAAAGTCTAATGAACACATTACACATGCAGCTGGCAGCTCAAAAAGGCCCCTTGGTGATCAGTCCTCTGCTTCTTGTTCCACAAATCACTTGAATTGCTGACATAGAAACATATTCTTTATGGAAAAAGGGATATTATGCTATCCTATTTCAAGTCTGATCCTTCTGCATGCATAAAATTCGATGGGAGATACATCACTGGCTGTGCAAAATGGAGCCCTTATTTCAAGCCTCTCTCAATGGATTTTCCATGTAATCATGCCCTATCCAGATGCACCTGTATAGTGACAAGTAAGGACAGACAGACTGTCAGAGGCAGACAGTTGTTACCTACCAGTAACACTAATTCAGGAGTCAGAAGCCAAGGCAAAAGCTTATCTAGGAGTCTGTCAGCTCAATGAACAGAATAGCAAAGAAACAGAGAAAAACAGTCACAGCTACTCCGGGACAGCTGGATATGATGTGCTGGTTTGCATTTTAAGCTGTGGAAAACTAAGAATCTTGCATCTTAAAGCCTTCTTATATTGTGAAGGCAGGAAAGGGAATGACACTCAACGTGTTGCTCCTGTGATTCACCTTGCAAGACAGAAAATTTCCTGTCTTGCAAAAGAAATCTCAAGGTTCATTGTATCATAGAGTGGTTTGGGTTGGAAGGGACCTTAAAGATCTTCTAGCTCCAATCTCCCTGCTATGGGAATGGATACCACCCATGAGATCAGGCTGCTCAGGACCCCATCCAGCCTGGTCCTGAACACTCCCAGGGATGGAGCATCTCATTATGACTAAGGTTCATTGACAAACTATATCATACTTCCTAAGTATCGATTTTATTTTTTTCTGAAAAGAAAGAACAGTAAAGGCAATCTGCAAAGCAATTTCTCCATTGTTTTCCTCCTCCTGTTCCTGAACTGAACTCCCCATTCCCCCAAGAAACAGAAAAAAGTGTTATAGTTCTCTGGCAACCTGAATCATGTTGCTCTCAATTATTACAGATTGGGTCACAGACAATAGTTCTCCTCTCCCTCAATTCTTCACTGAAGTGCTTGAAGTTAGCCAGGGCACCTGAGACAATAACCCCTACCACCATCTGGAATGCCTGAGATCTATATAAAGAGGCTTTGGGATGTAATTCTCCCTCCAGGGAGAGTTTGCTTTGCAGAACAGGCAAGGATGGCAAACTGGGCCCCAGTATAAAAGACTTGATAGCAGCAGAATCAGCGTTAATGGGACTTGGCAGAACATATTTAATTTCACAAAGTTCCACACTAAAACCAACAAAAGCTACCATTACATACTAAAGCTAAATTTAATTTTCTTCCTCTCCAGAGCTAAGTGGTATCTGTCTCCTAAAAAGATCCTTTGCATAAATAAAGCAAGAAAGTCAGCAGACCTTCACAAATTAGAACCTCAGTCTTCCTCTGAATTTCTATTCACTAACTGGAGTCACACTATTTTAAAAGTGTCAGATGTCCTTTCCCAAAATGAAGCAGAAATCTCATTGGGATTTTTCTTTGGCTAAAAAATTGCAGGACTACAAAGAAGGACATCACAGCTCCTAACTCAGTTCAATCCATTGCAGGAGGCTGTCTGAGGTGGAAGCAAGCTGCTTCTTTGTTGTGTCACTCTGACAGGACTGCAAAATAAAAACAAAAACTCCCATCCAAAACTGGGAGACCATCCACTCATCCTAAATTAGAGATGAAAACCACATCAAATAGGCCTGAAATATTTTTTGATAAGCACTCAGTCTGAGCCCTGAAATCTTTCAAATGTTTTCAAATCCTCAGCACTACTGGCAACTTCTGTCTAAGGCACATTTTGAAATTGCATTGAAAAAAATCCCAAAATAATTTTTGCAAATCCAAGCTAGAGCCTGCCATGGGACAGATACAGAACCCAGGACACATTTTGTAAAAAACTGTCAAAACATGTTTCCATTCTATGTAAAAAAAAAAAGCCAATGAGTTTAGGGAAACTAAAAGTCACACTTTGTAAAATCTTAAGCCTTTTCTTTTGGGCCATCCTTAATTATACTGTATCTTGAGAACCAGGCCTTCTCCTACTGAAAACTGGTTAAGTTCAGAGCTAAGTTCAGCATACACTGAAGAAGGAATGGGTCTTGGGCAATCACTGTGTATTCAGGAAAAATAACACAAGAAGCACAGCTGTACTGTTGATTCCAAATTTATGAACACAACAGAAGAGATTCCACTCTATGTAGACTTCAGCTTCTCCAGCAGCTAGAAAAATGCTATCCATGGACACTGCCTTTAAATCAAGGTGATTCAAAACTTAACATAAGATCTAATTGTTTTTAAACTGGTCATTCTACACCATACTGCTGTTCTGACTTCTTTGGCTACAACAGGATGAAAAGACTTTTTTCCCCCAAAGTGTACCCTCTCTCCAGCTTACTCCTTTTAAATTTAGCTAGCAGATGGGAAGCCAGTTTAAACAGGTTTGGTTTACTGGACTGTCCCAAGACAGCTGACAAAAAGGTATGTAGCCATCACTGATCCAAACAATCTAAAAATACACTTTTCTGGAGCAGCAACTTCAGTGATAAACTATAAACCTAAAAAAATGATGTCATAAGTAACCACTAATTTTGAGGCAGTAATGAAACTGCAGTGTCTGTTCTGTGACAACTGAATTTAGCAGAAAACAGACATTTCACAAAGATGCAGAAATTCTTATACAAGCCAAAGTGAAAGGCAGGCTGCCCAAAATCCATTTACCTGTTAAACCAGTCATCTGTATAGCGGGGATAGGGGTAGGGATCATTGCTGCTGAAGTCATAGCTGGCTTTGGCATTCTGCAAAACACAAGGAACACAGAAAATCAGCTGAAGAACAGACATGCAGGGCAAAGTGAAACACAAATTGAATGAGAAGCTGAGAATCAATAGCAAACTTTGCCCTCTTCATTCTGCAAGACTTATCTGGACAGAAACCAGTCTCTATTGTGCTTGCCATTTCCCATTTTCCACACCAGCAAGCCTAGGGAAGAAAGCTTTGTGGCATGCAAAGCCTCCTGGAGACTAGTGTGATTAATTGAGAGGTGGTGTGAGAGCTCAGGTCACTACTGAGGGAATGTTCATCAACACTTACAAGAGTGTGCAGGTATTAAACTACCTGGGGGGGCAAAGCAAAGGTTAAATCCTATTTTCCAAACAGTAGTGGAAGTAAATAGACACATGGGTCTTCCACAAAATAAGTATTTTTGAAAACCTCATTTGTGGTACTACAACAGCCAGATTTCTGAAAACATTTCAATGCCTAGGAATGAAATGTATTTCTCAAAATTCTACTGTGAATACTGCATTAATGGCCAGCACATATGCCTAAAAATCTCTATGTGTATTTTCTCATTCCTTTAGCTTTACAAATGTGGCTTTCAGGCACTTTTCAAAATGTCATCCCATGTCTTTGCTTTCCATATAAATCTAATTCATTCCTGATTTGTCCTATCAGCAGTTAAGGACACTCAGCAACTTTTTGATCTGAAGCAAATAGAAAGTTTCAGGAAGTCAAGTGCCATCTTCTTTTTTCTCTCTTAATGAAAAAAATAAAGTGACTGAAAATTAGGCTTTTAAAAATATTTAGCAGTTTCCTCTCAAGTGTATGTTCATTGAGTTTATGTTTTAATAATCATCATACTCAAGGAACAGAATTATGTTAATTCTTAATTAATGTGTACTTGTATTCCTTTTAAGATTTGGCTGAGCATGCTATTGAAGATAATTTGAGACTTGTGCATGAACAGTTTTGCTCCTAAAAACATTTCCTTTCATCTGATTCTCAGTTCCTGGGATTCAGGATATAGACAGTCCATTGGTAGCACCCAAGCCCTTGGGTTTTGGATCAAACCCTTAACCTCCCAAAAACTTGTTCCAGAATGAAATGAGGACAACATTGTCCTCGGTACTTGGAGGGCAAAACTAAGTATCTTTCAAGTTATTGAACAGTGGGTTTTCTTTGGGTGGTCACTTCAAAGCCTGCTTGCTTATATTCAGCACAGACAGTAAATATTTTGCAGCATTTGAAGGGAGCAGAGATTCTCAGGATGGCTCTCAAATGGCTTTAGATTTATCTCAATGCTGTCCTCCAGCTCAGAGACAAATCCCTTTTTGAGATCCCACAGATCTCTCCACATCTCCACACTAAGGCCCTGACTTTTCAGCCTGAAGATGCCTTCCAATTGTGTCAGCTATAGCCACAAATTCTCAGTGCTTCCAAGTCTTTGTGCCCAGGTGTCTGCCTAATTTGCTTCTTTCAATTACCTCAACTGCTTATACAGCACTTTGAATGGCATAGGTTTGTGTGAGCTAAGAGTAAACAGAGTATCACTTTTCAGCTAGGGGAAAAAGGGGAATTTGACAGTTGACTATAATTCATGAGTAGAACAGAGAAGGTGGACAAGGAGTTATTTTTTACTACTTCTTAATTCAAGAAACTGAAATTTAAAAGCAGCAGAAAACAAGAACTTTTCCACAGAACATGTAATGAGTTAAAAAATCCACTGTCATGTAGATACCGCACAGATATATTGCCAACTTCATATTCACTCAGAGCTTCTGCTTCCACTCTAAAAATATTGTACAAATGAGAATTTAAACTCAGTCATGTGTCAACTGTGTTTTATTTTCCCATCTGGAAGAAATGCAGTCCCACTAACTTACCCTGAGCTCAAAGGGGGTCTGGTGAGGCTGAACTTTTCAGGAACATCATCAAATATGCAAACACCTTGTGCTTGCTATCAACCACTCTTGACTCCAGAATTCCCTTGTGCAAAAACCAAGGCTGAAGAACCCTTCCAGCAGGCTGGAATCCCTTAGATCAGAGTAGTGACAGACAAAGGGATTCCAACCTGAATAATTCAGACACTCTACAGCAAACTGCAGCCCAGCTGTAAGCCCCAGGTAACTCAAATTATGGAAAGATGTCTTTAGGCAGGCTATAAACCAAGTTGTGCAGCCACATCCTGTAGCTCTCATTTGCTTCATTTTGGATCACAGCACTCAGAGGAAAAAGATAACTAATGGAGTGGGAACCATCCACAACGAGCAAAATTAAAAAGAAGTCTCGGAAAGAAAACAACTGCTAACTGAGTAATTTATCTTCTTTAGGGTCTTTAAGACAAGACAGTGAGTTTCAGCATTGTGAAGGAGTGTTTCACCCACTCTATGGAAGCAGTGAAATGGGTAATGAAACAGCAGAGACAAGTACAAATGGACTGCTTAAAGTTCCTAATTCAAAGATCAAATCCACAAATACCTAAGCCTCAGCATTTGTTAATTTTTTTTAAGCTTAGGTAAATCAATTTCAAAATTGCACCACAAAGGAAACTGCTTCAGCAGACAGCTTAAATATTTCATTTTGTCTTTTGTGAAGTGAATATTAAAATCAGTGGTTTGCCATTGTCCTCCACTGCCTGGAGTCACCAGCAGGCAGCAAGAGGGAATTTATTGCTAATGTGGAGAATTAATCAGCATAGGAATCTGTGAGGTTGCAATCAAAACCAGTGCAGATGGGGATCCACACCAGCACACTGAAATGGGAACACTTTGCTTTTCCTCTCAGGCGATTCAGTGCCCAATTTTCTTGCCAAACCAGTCTACTGGCAGTTCCTTCACTTATACTTGAAGTGTCTAACACTTGATTTTCAATATCTGAGGTAGTTGCCTGGTTTTTAACCTCAGGCAGAACTTGAGGCACCAACCTTGGAAACTGGTCTGGCCTTAGACCAGTGATTGGCACTGGGTGCTACAATGAGGTGAATCTAATCCCTCACCTTCAACCAAACCAGCTCCTGGCTGCAGAGATATTTGATGTTTATCAGTCACTACCTAGACACAATTACCTATAAATAACCTCTGTTATATAATAAAATGCTACTAAAGAGAGAAATGGTACTGCTTTTTAAGGAATATCTCTATTTTTGCTTTCTAGACTCTACGCCAAATAAAATACTAACAGAAGAGTATCAGATCCCAGGATAAGACCCTTCCAATCATTTATTAAGTAATGGCTTGTACACCACGACACCAATAGATTACTTTTGCCTCTGTATAAAATTCTGCTTTCCTTAAAAATAAGCTTAGACTAGAATTCCCAAAGAATTGTCTTGTACCTTTTAAAACACATGCAGGAAAATAATCTGTGGAAAAAACTCATTATTCAAAATATGACACTAACAATAAATCAGCTGTCCCATGTATTGTTCAGCACCATAATAAAATTATGTACCTTGAATAATGCAGTAAGCCCAAAAATTTTTGTATGACTTAACAAGCTTCTGCAGCATAATTCACACATACTTCTCTTCTCCTCTGTAAGTTAAGAAATATGCCTATGCTCACATGCTAGTCCAGGAGACAATTAAAGACACATCCCACTGGTCACAGGCTGATTCTGTTTATGACATTAAAGTCCTGGACTAGATCTGAGGCAGAAAGATACCTTTTGTTTGTTTGATTTCTTTACTGATCCAAAGAGCAGGCAAAGCCATGAACTCAAATTCCAACATATATCATCTCAGGAAAACTGTAACATAACTCTGAACATCACGTGGCAGCAAAATGAAATTCAGTTTTGTACACACAGGTTTAACTAAATGGAATATGCTCACCAGAAGGCAGAAAAGGAGGCAACATGTTTAACCTAGGAGAGGTACTGCAAGGCTTAAAGGTCATTAACACAAAACAGGGGCACTGCTGCTAATTCAGCCATTGTACAGTAAGCCCTCTCCTCTCTGCCACGGGAAGCATGTTTTTATTTCAGTTTGGTTTGGGGGGGGGGAGGCTTAAAATGGAAATTAAATAACCCTATAACTTTTTAAATGCCTCTGCCTCTACATGAACTAATGTACATGTCCTATATTTCTATCCAGCAAATTCAGAGCTGGTTTGAAGACCATGTAAATACTAAGAATATATCCACAAAGTAATGGGGTTTGTTCAAAAATATTAACCTTAAAGAGCAAATTCACAACTGGTGAAATCTGCCATGTCTCTCCAGAAAAGCAGCCTTTTACCCAATTCTTATAGGAACATCACAAAAGTAAAAATACTGAGCCAGACTACATCAGACAGATCTTGAACAATAAATAAGACAGCAGCACACTTCTCTGCTGTTCTTTTCAAAACAGACACAGAATAATAAATCAGAACATCATCTGAAATTGATGGAGTTGTGTCCTGGGTCCAGAATAGTACCTGAGGTGCCTGTAAGCCCTCTTGGTATCCCAGTTCCAGGTACTCAGTAGAGGCTCTACTTGGCCACAGAATGAGCAAGTAAAGAGCTCACCACAGTAGTGATTTCATTTTGGAGTCATTACTGGCTTATGCAGAGGGCTTGGCCACAGCTCTCCCTTTAAAACCCGTTGAAAGTGCAGTAGTTAAGAGCAGGTTTGTGACTTTCCCTGCCAAAATTACCACAGGGACCAAAAAACTCTCCCTAAACCCCACCAAATTTTGATGAAACTTTGTGAGGGAATAGTGTTCCCCATATGCCCCATCTAATTCAGACTTCCCTGGTGATACTTTGGTAACAAAAAAGAACTACAGCATGAAGTTTAATTAAGTTGCAACTAAACGTTGGTGAATATTCAGTAATTTCCTCACTGGTTAGGGTATTAAACAGTATCAGCAGCTAAATAACTATTCTTTGAGAAACAGAAAACAGGCTTTCGAATGGAAAAATCTTTAAAAATTTGTTTGGGCCATTTTCAGTGCAATATGAACTACTTTCATTTTGGGGAAAGAAAAGCTCTTTTCTTCAATTTGTTGAGTTTGGTTTTAAAATTACATGGTGTTCACTGCCTACAGGGGACCATGCATCTGACCCTCTTCTCCCAAGTGCACCATGCGCCAGAGCGGGATTTTGTGCTGCTGTTTTAATTCAGCTCATTCTGGATGTCAAATATTTAAAATTAGGTTGAACTGATCCAAAACAAAAACATGTCACTTTCATTTTCCCATGGACACTTTAATTTTACAAAAAGGCTTAGTTAGAGAAACCCTAGAGAAAGGCACAAGCCAATTCCAAAAGCACCAGCCAGAACCGATGCAGAAATGTCATCTGCTCTTTCATTGTTGTGCATTTCTCATTTCAACGATCTTAATTTACTTTTCACAGATGATGCCTTAAGTGAAAATTAATACTAGTACTTTATGATTAAAGCAATTAGCCACCTTGCACTTTCTCAGTGTGCAACTGATTAAGTGCATTGATTATAGAGAAAAATAAATGCTGCAAACAATGAATGGTTGTTAGCTTGCAAAGTAAGTATCTTTGGCACCATCCCACATTGCTTGCACACCAGGCATACATTTTACTTGAAAATTATCCTTTTCAGGTGGTTCTAATATAGAATAAAGCTGGACACCTTTTGCAGCATACATTGATCCGAAAATAATCTCGGGCAAATGCAACGACAACATGTGAGTACCTTTTGATTCCAAAGCTGTTTGAGGCTATTTTACAGCCAGTATAAATCAGTGCACCCCCCTGAGAGGCCAACATCAGCAGAGTGGATGGGACTAAGCACCAAGCCCCAGGTCTTGCCAAGCATGGGCTTTAAAATGGGCTTTAGCAAAGCCATTCCCATAACAACTTCCAGTGGAAGAAATCCAGTTTTCAGCTGTAAACATAGCTCTGTGACACAAATCATCTCTCCTTAAGGCAATCACAGCTCCCTCACAAATCACACCTTCCTTTGCAGAAAAAAAACTCTGTGCCCTCTGGCCATATGAAATAATCCAGAGGAAAAAGAGCCTTTAAATTCTCTTTGCTGTTCCATCTTTTTCATTGAGTTGAAAACTGGAGATTACAATTACAGAAAATTTCTACCTTTTGTTAAATAGGAAGACCCTGACATCTCCTTTACCCAGGCTTCTCTCCCCCACTGGCAGTGCTCATGGTAGGCAGCAATAAGGTGCAGAGCAGAAGAACTGTACAGTCATCTTATTTAGACTTTAGTACACAAGCACCAAGGACATGTACCTTGAATAACAGCCACTGTACAGAGCAGGAAAGGACTGTTTGTAGGAGCCCATTGGATTTTCCAAGATCTGAAGCATTTTCTGTATGTGACTAATTCAGGACACCCCTCCAGGTACACTGAAAACCTTATATGCCTGACTGATACGATCAGAAGGTATCATCCCTTTTTTAGCCTTTAATTATGTTCTGAAAAAAAAAAAATCCAGATTGCACAGAACATAAAAATGAGCCCAGAAGTGATCCTGCACAGAATAATAGAAAAAACAGCCACCTCTGAAAGAATCTCATTCTTTTCCCAGTAACTTCTAATTTTTGCCAGTGAAACTTCATGCATGTCCTGAGTGATCATACTCTAAATGCTAAAATCAGCCCCTGAGCTGCCAGAAGCCACCTGAGCAGCATAAACAGCACAACAGAAGGCCACCAGTTTTGACTGCTAATGCATCAGTCAGTGTCACATTTAAACACTTCATCCATCCTTCCATCCTGGCAAAAGAGGCTTCATTCTGTCTCAGCAATTTCTTGAAGCAGATTGTGGCAGAAATTTCATCAACAGCCTTCATCCATCAGTGTCCAAATTGAATTTTCAGTGCTAGCAGAGGGATGTATTGTGAATTTATCCCAAGGTTTGGTTGATAATTTAGGTTTTATGTTAGCGTTTATTTTAGAAAACCTATGAGCAAGAACCCAACTCCAAAGCAACACCAAAAAACGCAAAAGAAATGAACCAAGCCCAAATTTAATTAGTGATGTGCTGAAACAAGTTTATTCTGTTCTTTATTTTTTGATAAGTGTTTTTTTTTTTACATTGCAATTAAAAGCAGATGCTAGCAATGATGGTCAGCACATAAAATTTGCCCATAAAATACCCTTAACGTATCAGAAGCAAAGGTTTATTGAAATGGAGTGTCTATTGCATGTGTTCAATAACCCTTTGAAATGCAGTAGGAAATACAGTCTAACTGTCTCAGGGTCTTTTGAAAATCATGCCATGGGAATCAGATCTCATAAAGCTGCCTGAAATTGTTCCCTGACACTCAGCCATGAACCTGACTCCTATGGTTTGTGTTTATGATCCCTGAGGGCTCCCTGGGTTCATATGAAGTGCAGAGACACTGGGAGCTTTGCAATGTCTTCAGAGTGTTTCCAACAAATTCTGCTCTTGGAAGGGTAACATTATTCTCCCTACCAGTCATATGTGGACTCTTCTGGACTCAGGAAAAAAATCAGTTGGGATTTCAGGGTGGGGGGGGTGGTGGGTCACCAAGGCCAAAGCAGTGTGGATCCATAAGTGTCAGTGGAGTTTTGTCAGCTCTACAAATCCCACAATTAGGCCCCAGGGATTTTTAGTGGAGATACTGATGGTTTGTACTGGTAAATCACTGCCATCAGGTTCATGGCTGCCAGAACAGTTTGCTGGTCCTTTCTGTGGTATGCAGTGAGGCCAAATCATATTCAGAAATTCATGGTAATGATGGAAAAACAGACTTTCTAAAAGTAAGATCCTTTCCGCTGTTGCTACATTTTGCTGCACATATTGCAGTGTGAAATTTATTGCCTGTACTATTCCTTATTTCTTTTGTGGCTGTAAAGATTATTCAATGATGTTTTTGTTCCTCTAGCAAACAATGGCAAATGCAGCTCAGAACAGAAAAGGAACATTTCCCTGCTTCACTGCTTATGTGATAAGATAATTATTCCAAAAATATGCTCCCACTCTCAGCAAGGCAGGAGGAGCTGTTATGGTATTGGCTGGAGACAAGTTATCAAGTCATGAGAGAGAGACAGCTTTATGTGTGGAGATGCTGACAAAGTGGAAAGAGAAGATAGGTAAGACCATCTGCTGTTCACATCTGATAGAGAAATGGTAGATGACAGAAAACTTTGACTAACTCTGAGGTAAATCCAAATCCTCATTCTTTCCACAGGGCCTTTCCTGCGTGCAGTTGGAGTGACAGCTGCCAAGGACACTGGCAGATAAGGCTGCAGCCTAAGGACTCGGAGCACAAAGAAAAAATAAGAGGTTTGGGAAAGGCCAGCAACGAAGCACTTCTCAGGTGGATGCTTGTTTGCCCATGTTACATCTGTGCAATTCTACAGAGTTCAAAATCTTGTAAATTGGTATCTGTACTAAGAATTGCTGCTTGATTCTCATTCTACATGTGTCAACATTTTGTGAAAATGTTACTTACTCACATAGTCACCTCCAGTTTTCCTGCAGTGTTTGTCTTGTTCATTCTCTCTCCCTAAGTTTTTTGAAACCAGCTTTTAGCTTTAGGCAGAGTTCAGACACTGAAACCTGCAATTTTTTACTCCTGGCCCGAGTCTCTTGGTAGGAGATCCTGATTTTTCCAACTACTGTTAATCAGGGACAAACCCACTTATAGGAGCTGATCAGCTGCCCACTGCTCTAAGTGGGATAATGCTGCTACACTGACCTTCACCAGCAGACAGCAGCCATGAATAAAATACCACAATAAAAAACTGATATCAGAGAGAGCTCAGCTTATGTTTCTGTTTGTGGCACAACAAATCTCCATTTGCTTATTTTTTTCTTTAAAATAGTTTGCTATGTTCATCCCAAACAGCTGATTTTTTTTCCCTTTTTATTAGACATATCACAGATGCAGCCCCTGTAACTTGACTTTTCTTACTCAGATGCTGTATCTTGGAGAAATCAGTCCTGAAAATTGCTGGGTTTATATGAACGTTATGATTTGAAAGCAAGCCATGGTGTACATTAGGCCCCAGCTTTTTAATTATCAGTTCATAATGAAGGGCTCTGCTTGTGGTGAAAAAAATAATTTCCTGAAGGTTTCCAAGGTTCCCTGTAGGGTTTCCAAGGCTTGGAAGAAAATATAGATCATTTGACAATGAGACTCTCCGCATTCACAGTGTAGAATGGAAAATTCCAGCTTTGCCATAACCCTGTGATACCAGAAAAGCAAGTAGCTATACTGCAGCAAGCCAGGAGGCAATGCTTGCTGGGAGAGCAGTCCACCCACACTGTGAGCAGGCACAGCTTTCCATGTATATAAAGAGCATTAAAGCCAGAAATGGCTGATTCAAGCAGTGAATCTTAAAAAACTACAAAGAAAATTATGGAAGGAAATGCACCCCATATGATAGGTCAAAGTTCAGCAGTCTTAAAAGAAAACAAAGTTTTCTTCCTTAGAAAGATCTTTCTCTTCCCTGACCATGCATTTCATCTAAGTTCTAACCTCCATGAAACTATTCAAGCAAGAAAACCAGAAAGTCAAAATCATAAAAGCCAAATTAAACTGAGGAACCAAGGCCAAGGTTTTACACTTGAAAATGCTCAACTGCAAAACCTGCCATCTTTGACAGACTTTCTAATTGCTCCTAATTTCCCAAGCAAGATGTATAGACACTGCCAGGGTATGCAGGCTTTAATACAATTGAGAAGCTTTCTTTTTCCAAAAAATAAACAACAGAACTTCAGAGAAAGCTGCCCTGAAGTGCAAATGCAGTGAAACACCAAGAATGTGGTACAGGAGTTGTACAAAGATGACTGCAATTGCTATGCTAAGCAGGTTAACAACTCACTCCTTAAGAGACTCATTTCATTGCATTTTTACATCTAAACTAATCCTTTCTTCAGTGAAATTTAAGTCCTCATCTTTAGTTCATGCCCAAATGACTATCTACTGGGAAAAAGGTCCCCAATGGCCTCTGAGAGGCAACAGATGATGCCAGAGGAGGGGCTCAAGGGGGCCCGTGGTGCCTCACAGGGACAGGCAAAGCACGGGTGAACCAAGCCCTGCACTCACTCTGCTGTGGCTGGGCAAAGGAGGAGATGGCAGGTTTTGGCAGCAGGACAAAGAATCAACCTTGTCCTTCCCCAGCCACCTCTCAGACACAGCTCTGTGACAGCCTAGGACCATAGACCTCATGTGGTAAGTCCTCTTTTTGAATTTCACTATTAAAGACCGGAGGCTTTGTCTCCTTCAGGATCTTTTGGATGGGATTTCTGCTGCTCCTTTAATGACTGTCCTACCAAACCAGCCATTTGCTTCTGCATTTTGTATTAGCCAGCTAATCTCTTTTCTTTCCACAGCCTGATCACTGCTACACTACAGAACCTCTCCTCACTTGGACAAATCACTCCTGCACAAATCTTTTCAGATCCTCGTTTCAAAGTCAGTCTCCTCACAAGTCTTCCATAACTGCCATTGAAAGTTTGATGACCCCATGTCCAGATAGCTTTTCTTTCCAATTGTCATCCCAATATCTCTTAACTCTCAGATTTCTCTCCAGCTCCATTATTTCAGGATTTTTACCATCATGTCTGTGCATTGTCCTTCTCTGTGTCATTTTCTATTAATTTCCACAATAATCACTATTGCCACAACATATTTCTGTTAAACCTGACAAATATTTATCCATCAAACAGAAAATATTTTGGAATTGAAACAGAAAACACTGTATTACAGCAGAATCTAGTTTTGGTTTCTGAGCACGATCCTAGATTCACTTTTAGCAACAAACTGTTATATCAGCTATATTGTGCAGACTTTTTGCTTTTCTATTTGAAACATGATTTTTAGAAACAAAATATTCCCACATACTTTTTCCACACTTGCTGCTGAAAAGTGAATGTAGAGAACATGCTTTGCCCACATCACTTGCTAGAACATACACAGAGCACAATTTCTGCAAAGAAAAGGATTGCCTTTTACCAATTTCTTTATTTCTATCAATTTATGGGAACATCCTACTGAGTTATTTCACTTGGGAGAGAATTCTGCAGTCAGGCACAGGGTTTAATTACCTGCTATTAAGACAGTCAGTAAGAAGTGCAACTGGCTAATCCACATTCTGTAGTCAGCTGTTTCCCAAATTCCTTCCCCAAAGCCTTCTATACACCTTCTACAGCCATTTAGTATCTACCAAATGTGCTTTGCTACTTGAAACACAAATAGATTTTCATCCCAAGTGTTACTATGTTCCAAATTGCAGGTATGTAAAAATAACCATCTTCCTCATTTTAGAGCTGTTCTACCCAAGTGGCTGACATTTTTTTCCAAAATCTCCAGCTCATTTTGTTCCTCTTTTCATTTAATTGCAATTGCAAACTAAACCACACTGCTCAGCAGAAGCAGCCTGGGCTTCCCTCAGGAAGGGCCCTGAAGGCACCTGGAGATAGGAGTGTGAGTGCCAATGAAAGGCTGGAGGGAGACACAGTTAAGAAAGGCAAAAACAGCCCAGTCCAAAGATCTGAATCCCGAGGTAGATTTGAGGAGCAATCAATTGGCATAGCATGTGTTGAGAATACACAATCTGCCCTGCATGGGCTTTGAAGCACTGGATCAAAACACCTGTTCTAAAGGAATCAGACTCTTCCTGGAGGTTTCAAAGGTTAATACATGCCCTGCCACAGCCCACAGCTCCATGGCCCTCCAAGTGATAGGGGCATTCTGAATCTTTAGACAGCAGGACATAAAGAAAATTCACAGGTGACTCATTTCTGTCCTAAATCCAATACTGCAAGCTGCAGCTTATTTAATGTGACACAGGACTGTCATTCCTCCACAAAGAGCTTTGTGACGTTTCCATTCCTTGCACAGGCATTCCATTTTCAGTCTGCTCCTTTCAATGGCACCTGTAGGATCACTGAGATCAGGAGTCCAGCTGTACTGCTGTTCTACTCCCTATTTAAAATTTTTCAGCAGAGGGACTAAAATAATAAGAAAACCCACATCTTACAGAAAAGGTCAGCATGAACTTACGTAGTTTGATGCAAGATCTGGATGCAGATAGTCAATTCCTGCAATAAGACAAGGACAGAACAGAAAGGTTAAGAGTTTCAAACAAGATTTTCTAATGATCACAGAACAAGTGTAAACTGGTTCCGTCACAACGAGAGGAAAATAATCTTGGTGAATAATGCAACTGATTGAAGTAAAATTCCAGTTTTTAAATGTGGACTTTTCAATCATTTATGTCAAAATCCAGATGTAATTTGTAAAAAAGGGAGCTGAATGACAAAGTTTACTCTTTTGTAGACTAGATCGTATTTAAGGATTAATTTAAATCACAATTTATCTTTGTATCAGTTTTGCCATCTCAAAGCATACCAAAAGGATTGGTAAGCAGTGGACCAGTACAGGATAGAAAACCAAGCATTTTTAATTACTGTAAACTAAGTAGAAAATTACCTAGAGTAGACTTGGGGTGATCACTAAGCCAAAAATTTCAGATTATATGCATGAAAGAGAACTTTTAATATTGGATTAAACCATTTCAGCAAATATCTGTGTATAGGCTCCACATTTTGGTAGCATGCTAAAGATTCCAACAGAGCACTGGTGTCTAATATACTCATGGCGTCTTTCTACACATGGCAAATGTACAAATCCCTGCAGATGATGTTATAGAGGCAGCAGATACACTTAGCTGACTTATTGCATAGCCAGTTAAAACATGAAGTATGTAATACAAAGAAATGGTCACCAATCTCATGCTACATTTTAATCATCACCACTCTATCCTGTTTTTCCAGCCACCTCCCCATTACATGCTCTACTTTATTTGCAAGGAGAATGCTATACTATCACAGTTCTTCTGATGGAAAGACTACTTCTCATTTTGTAGGGTCCTTAGCACTAAATTTGCATTAGGAGACCCTTGTTACTGATCCAAATTGAAGATAGACAATAAAAATCTCTATAAAGAATCCTGTTATTCAGGCCTTCTTTTTTAAAGTTACTAGAAACAAATTATGAGGCAAATTACTCCCTTCCCTCAAAGCTGTATCTGATGGACCATCGATTTTATTGATGCAAAGCTCCAACAGTTTGCCACTGTTCCCATCACGCTCAGGCCTTGCTAATCTGAAAGCCAAGTCCTGCCTCTGTGAGATCAGTGAAATTGTGACACAAGAGATCATCTCTCAGATGAGACTGATCTTTCATCAATACACAAATCAGGCTGCTCAAGGCCTTATCCAACCTGGCCCTGAATACTGCCACAACCTCCCTTGGCAATCTGTTACAGGATCTCACCATAGCAAGAATTTCTTCCTAATGTCCAGATGTCTGAGTTTACTTTCTTACTTCCATGAAAACCTTGTCATAGGAGTAAGCAGGTGAGGAAGAGAAATAAGTGAGGATAGACTGGCTGACCCTAGAAAACATATGTGGATACAGACATTTTATTTATTTTTAATATTATTCAGCCCCATTAAAGGAAAACACTCAAAATTTATTCCAAAGAAGAGTGTTGACGGACTACATGGAATTCCTGTACTTCATCAAGAACCTGTAAGTAGAAGAGCTGCACCTTCAACTGTACCTTTTATCTTCATCTTTCCTGAACTTAGTCTGGAACTAGCAATCTATCTAATATGCAGATCTTCACTAACACTCAACATGAAAGTGTTTAATTATTTCGGCTATCAAGGATAATAAATATGAAAATAATGTAATCCAAAACCCATTTTTCTTAAATATATTTTGCACAGCAATTTCATCCTCCAGTCAGTGCCTACAGAAGTCAAGGGGAGTTTTTCCTTAGGTTTAATGGCCATTACAATGTGCCCAGGAAGAGAGCTGAGTGATAACCAAAAACTACTTCTAATGCTTGGACAGTCATTCTTCAATACCCCTATCTTTGTATCATATTTTCCCTGAAGATCTCAAAGTATTTATGGTGGCTAGTAGTCTCACCACTACAAGCAATTGATTATTACTCTTTAATAATTTTTTTTTAAACTTCAATTACATGAAAAAAGGCTACTTAAAAGTATTAAATTAGCACTCAGACGTCACTTACCATCATCCATAATTCCTATGGTTACTCCCTTCCCTGTGTATCCCAGCTCCCATGCTTCAGCTACATTAAGGTCAAGTCCAGGAGTCCCATCTGCTTGACCAGTGTTAATCTAACACATCAGTAAAAAAAAAAAAAAAAAAGCATTTTTTACTTGACTGACACATTTCCACAACCACTGGTTTTTCCTTTATGTCTCTGCATGCATTTTTGGTACAGAAAACATATTCCATATGTTTTTGGAGTACACACCTGTCCATCACCATATCTACTGCAATAATGCAGCTGTAAAAAAAAGAATAAAACCCAACACTGGTAAAATTCAATTTTTTGTGGTTTATAAGATTGGTTAAACACTGAATCTTTCGGACCCCATAAAAGGACTTTTCTACTTAACATGTCAGCCAGGAAAAAAATTAGAACAACTGATTTTACAGAGGATTTTTTCAAGAGCAGGAAATACTTTCTTCTTGAAAGCAGGGATATACTGTATAGCTTCCTAAATTTTTGTTGTTTTTATCACTGCAACATTTTGATTAACTACCAGACAACAAGTGATTTAACCCTCACTTTAGTTTATCAACTCATCAAGGATAAAATCCCCTCTATGTTAATGGGCCCCCAATTAATTTGAAAATTCTTGCCTTAGGTAAAAAAACCTGCAGTCATACTGAATGGATTCACGAAACATAAGAAATCAACTAAGAGGAAGAAACATTACTCTTAAGCAAAACTACCCTTAAGTTAACAAGGCAGTACTGCATTTACTGAGTATCTCATCATAACTGTATTGCAACAATAAAATTGACCAGAATTACTACATCAAATTCTTAAATTAAAAAATCATTTCACTTCAAAGTAAAAACATAAGTTTTCTTTTATGACTAAAGACTTCTCCCTATAAAAATATGACACAGAAAAACTGAAACAATTTAGCAAAATATTAATTTCCTTTGACATTAGCTTAAGCCAAAATTCATCAGTTTTCAGCTGTTCTGTTTCTGACAAAAGAAATTATATTCAAATTTCTATAAGAAAATAAAAGCTTTAACTTTTGCTTGCAAATACATTATAATCTTTTGTTATAATTCCATAACAATATTTTACCTGGCAGCAGCTCAAAGACATGATTCATATGCTGCTCTAGGGGGTCACATCAGCACACCAGCAATGCCCACAGGACATCAATGCAGTTCTCTTTCAAGCCTTCTAAGGATCTTTCCACTGACTGAAATGACATTTCTCTCTTGAAATGTGCTGGATCTCCCCAGTATAAAAGGGGTACAATTAAAACCAACACAACAGAGCCTTGGATCCATTCCCAAGTCCTGCATTTGCAAAGAACTCTTGGAAAACACTGCAACTGCACAGAATGGCTTGAATAACAATTCCTTAGTTATGATTACTGTGATTTTCTCTCAAAACTTACCAGGTACCACTGCTTGGTAAATAAAGGATCATTCATGTTGATGTCAATGTCATTGATGTCTCTATATCCTCGCTTCCTTCTGATGAAGCCCTCCTGTTGCACAGCTTTCCTCACCTGGAAGGGTTAATTTTTACATCCTTAGCTCAGCATTCTTGACACACATACAAAGCTTTTTTTAAGACTTGTTTTTATGAGAGATAAGGGTTATGAAAACACACCATTTGTGTTTGTGTCATTCATTTGCAACTTCTAAACCAGGGACTGATTCCAGTCAGAATTTACAGAAGTAGAAAACTCCAGGACTACTGCAACAGCTGTGAGGGGAAGAGACTCCTATCTGGAGAAAAACTCAGCTTGAACATGTTTTAGACACCAATCAGCACAAGAGTGAGCTCCTCTCCAGACATCATTATTATCATGAGCCCTCTTGCCATAGTTTTGTTTTTCATTGCCACCAAAATAGAAGCTAAAATTATTTTACTAATTCTAAACACGTCACAGCTACAAGCTGTAGACATTAGACAAAATGAGGAAGCAGGTCTCAACCACACTTCTATTTTTTCAGATTTTTCTCCAGGGCTAATGATTATCAGATCATTAGACCACCTTTCCTGCCTGAGAGGGACCAATCTGATTATTTATGCCCCAACTTTATGCATGAGGTAAAGGTTTCCTATAGGGGCTGTAAACATGCTGGCAGCCCCGTCATTTTATTTTTGTCCAAGAGATCTATCAAAAAGAATCCCCCTGACCCCCCTTTTTACAGCAGGATGGGACAGTGCCAAAGAAATTTTCTGGGAGAAAAAAAACCTAGTGTTGTGAGCTTTCACCATACTTTCGAGGATCTCAAAGTGTCTTGCAAAGTGATCTGCTTTCATGGATTATCCTTGCAATAAATAAGTCATAAATAAATATACTGGCAAGAAAAACTGTATGGCAAAAAAAACACTAAACTGACCACACTGGCTGAAGTATAGGATATGAAAA
Organism: Sitta europaea; assembly: GCA_013400255.1. Classification (NCBI taxonomy): domain Eukaryota; kingdom Metazoa; phylum Chordata; class Aves; order Passeriformes; family Sittidae; genus Sitta; species Sitta europaea. The sequence goes on along the minus strand of VXBS01003633.1, from coordinate 73,544 downwards.
TACAGGTTATAAAACACAAGTTTTCACAGTTTATCAGAAATCCTTTTCTTTATGCACCGCAAATCCACAAGACACTTAAGGAAGCACTGCAAAATATAAGAAAAGGTAAACATCTTTGGAGGCAGGAACTTTGAATGTCAGACCACAATCACCTTATCTGTACTCATGTAAAAGAGCATTCCTAAAGGAGACCACTTGGTAGCTGTAACTGGAGTTGTAACATGTACTAACATATTGATAGACCCTGCAAAAGGTGCTGTCAACTTTGGAATACTCATTTTGTACTCTTCAGCCTAACACCTGGAAACAAGATAGCATGAAGAGTACACTAACATTTAATTGTAAAAAAAAAAAAAAAAAAGGGGTAAAAAAAAAAGTAAAAATTCTAGCCTTCTTGTTCAAAGAGGAACGGTTAAAACCATTAAGTACATGTTCAGGAGCAGCAAGAAGGCAGTAAGACCCCCCTATCACTTACTTAGGTGTGCTCTTGAAAAGAATCCATGGCTATTAAATAAATCCAATAACTCAGAGAACCACTTCTACATGTGTGACTTTGGCATTTCAGATTAAAAATGCATATGTATGAGTTACACTGCTGTGTCATAGCAACTTTATATATATAGTGTCAGTCAAAATCAACAGAGGAGAAATTAATCCAAAGGTTCACTCAGACCCTAGGACAGTTGAATCATTCTTGGAGGCGTCTTTCTGTCTCAGTTAATTAAAGCTTGAGCATAAAAGACAGTGCTCAGTGAGGTGTCTAAGACAGAGATGAAACTGGGATCTAGCTGATGGGGGCTAAAAGCTGTTTTCTCACAATTACACTGTTTCATTATAACCCCAAAAAACCAATACCAATTCACAATGAGTAGGGTGGGGCACAGCATGGCCTGAAAGGCAGTGTCAAAGGTTTCTAACATTACACCTGTACGAATTTTAACTCATTAACTAAAGGCACCAAATGGTAAAATACTGAATTTTTTTCATTGTGTGTGTTCCCAACACTTGTGCAGGTTCATTAAAAGTGGAATGTATTGAAAGTAAAGAAAAAACCTGTGAGATATTACACAGTGATTCGTGTCATTATGAAAATAAATAAATACCGAACTTAAAGTAAAGTATAGATACAAGACAAAGTAATATAATGATTTCCTTATTCTGCTTTAAAATATAATGATTTCCTTATTTTGTTTTAAATCTCTTTTGTTGTGAATTACTAGCTTTGCTATTATGAATTGTACCCATTTTTTGTAGAAGGAAAACTTGTACAAACATGTAAAGGTTTGTGACTGCTGTTATCTGTTTGCTAAGGATCTAACCTGGCGACATGTCTGAATCTTGTCCAAACCTGGGGGGGACTTGGGACTGCTGCTGTTTGCAATGGATTTAACTTGGCAACATGTCTGAATCTTCTTCGAACCTGGTGGGGACTTGTCACTACTAATACTTGTTTACAAAGTTATAAGTTATAAGTTAACAATTATTCATCACAGTAGGCATGACACAGCACAAACTGCCTATAAAAGAAGTAACAAATCAAAGGTTGAGTGGGACATGGTGGTGGAGAGAAGACTCCCCATGTCCCCAGTGCTGCTCACTCATTCCTTATCACCACATTAATAGATTGCCTTATTAATTGACCAATCCGACTGGGGTGAGCAATTGATAACAAACCTAATATGAAATGACCTGGCAAGAGGACAGTGACTAAGCAGGACCCATACAAGGTGCACACTGTGGCACCAGGTGGCTGTACACAGTAAAGGAAGGTATAAGCTCCAAGACAAAGCTCAGAGATGCCATGGAGACAGAGCAATCACCTGTCACTGCCTCCCCCCTCCCCAGCCTCACCCCTGCCACTGCAAACCCCAAGCTGTCACCACAGAACATAATTAGGAACAGAAGACAAGCCATCTTGCAGAGGGCTGCCAGAGAAAAAGATTTCAGGTGTTTGTGCTCCTGTGCAAGCTTGCTAGCTCTGCAGGACCTGCCTGCATTAAGGCACTGAATTTGGATTAAGTACAAAAGGATTTCTACTAAAAAATCAATTTGCAGAAATAGCACAGACTGCTTTCCCTCTTTAGTATCATCTCATTCATCTGATTTGTTCCACCTTCACAACACAACATAATGTATTTTTTGTGTAACATTATAATTTCCTGAGACAAGGAAATACACCCCTGAAAGAGGCATAATCTTCACTGAACTGAAACCACTCTGCAGGCTGTTTTCTGAATGTTTCACTTGGAGAAAGGGCGTGCAGGTTGTTACCATCCACAAACAGTTCAGCCTCAGAAATCCTGGGACATCTTTTTCACCACAAAAGCAAAGGGGGTTTCCTCATATTTTCAAATGACAGTAAGTCATACAATTGAATCTGGAAAAGATAAGGCATTTTTGGCAAAAAAAGAGTTGACATTTTTGGAAAAGGTCTTGGTAGCTTTTCCCATGAGCTACAAATTGCCTTAGTTAGTTGCCTTATAGATGACTTTAACCAGCATGAGGTAAGAACTTGCCTTTCTCATTCAAAAGATGTGTTTAGAAAGCAATGAGCCCAAGAACAGGTAACATCCATATACTCCAGAAAAAAAGATCCCCAAAGAAAAGACTTGGAAGATGATAATACAAATCCAGTGATCAGGTTGGAAAACTGCCCATTTAGGACTGTACATGGCTGACTCAGCAAAATCCTTGTCTTCTTGCCAACTGGGGACCTAGGTTAGAAAAAATGCGCTTTTTTTTTCCCAAGAAGGAAAATTCTGCTTTCCTATGTAGTCTAGATCAGGAGAGGGACTGCATCTGATTCTGTTTCATGGTTTTCTTCTGAAAGAAGAGGAGGCCTCCCCCAGACATCAAGGTTTCAAAACCACATGCAAGAGAACATGGCTCCAAAAGTACCAGAAAACATTCTCACCTCGTAACATCCGTAATCCCACCTGCTTGTGTGACATTCAGACCTGGAACCCAGCCCTCAATCCCATGCACAATGCAACCTCATGCTAGCTTTTAAATCCTTGTTTCTCTAACTGAAGCAGAAAAAGCAGCATTCATAGGACTCGAACTTTTGATAACAGTCACTAAATTATTCAAGACCGTGAAGTATGATATTTATTTGAACCTAGTGAAACAAGAAGATTTTCTTACAAAAATAGCATGAATTTTACCCATCTCAAAATTAGGCTTATTTATTGACAATACCAGCATTCTTAAAATATTTATTTCTTTTTCATTAAGATACAAGTTGTACAGATCAGAACCTGAGCATCTACTTTATTAGCATAGGACTAAGTTACGAGAAGGTAACTAGCTCTGTTGCAAGCAGAATGAAGGTCCTGTATCATAGGCAGCCCATGGATGGCTGTCTTTACAAGAAAAAAGAGATTTCAAGTATTGATTTTTACTATACTTGGACTTATGCATGGTGCATATAGTCACTTGGGTGATAATAAACCAGCAGGATACTGGATGCAAAACCAATTAACAAAATAATCAATTGACTGCAGTATTACTCTGGAAGGGCCAGGAACTGCAGCACTCTACTGTGCTCTCTGCTCCTATGAATGCCAAGCTCCTCATTTTAAAGGAACAGGGTTAATTGCACTGATGAGATCCTGCAGTTAAATGACTCTGTTATATTGAGCATAAATGACTGATTTACTAAACTATACCAGTGGGTGTACAAAAGTGGAACAGTATCCAGAACTCGAACCTCAAATACCAAGAACTTCAAAACAGAATTTGAATAAAATTCCAGAGGAAGAGGGCAGTCCTAAGTCATGACATCAACTAGGCATGTTGGGTGACTTTTAAAATAATCAAACCAACAAACACATAGCAAAGGAAGTAATGGTTCTTCTTTCTCTAAAGCCTCAGGGTCAATACAGGTCTGTTCTGAAGGTCTAGTAAGAAGTGGAAACTGATAGCCTGTATTTTTGAAAAAGTCAGGCTGAAGAAGTTGGCCTCAGGCCCTATAAACTGTACTGAAAATCAAGATCCCTTGAAGGTGGTTCGGAACAGTGTGTCCAGATGCACAAAGGCATCACAAAATAAACCACCTGCAGATAGTGGAAAGCTGTACTGACTGTTGGCAGCATTAATTTCTGATATCCAGAGAAACACAGTGGCAGCAAAAGAGAGACACAAAAGTTCAACTGAGCCAGTGCTCTGCACACCCAACCTGTTGGAAAACATATCAATTTAAAAATTTTGGGTAACTTTAGTCACAGGGTTTTGTTTCCCTTTGCCTGGGGAAAAAGAACTTTATGTTTCTTTCCAGGGCATTGCTCTTCTAGGTGAGGTCTGAGAACTTAATAACTCAACAGACTGGGAAGAGCCCAGAAGATAAAAGGCCATCAGAGGCCATCTAGGAACATCGACCCCAGACTCTGCCTCTGGCAGAGCTGGAGACACCTCCTCCAGAAAAGACTGATAAGAAAATCAAGGAATAAAAATCTAATTAACATCAGAAGCTAAGAAATCCAGTTCCAATAGGAGACCAAATACTAAGTCCTACACAACTTGAGACCAATGAATACTAACCCAATTGATTTCTATGAGTTCTGACTGTGTAAAATATCTGAAAAATCTAGTAAATGTAATGGAATGATTCTCTCTGCACACCAGGCTATGTGTGGATGGGATAATTTCTGTGGTACATCCTGGCCAGAAAGTGAAGTAATGCCTTGACTCTCTAGCATTAAAAATGTTGTTGGAGGGTTTTTGTTTTTCCTATTTCAGTGACAAACCCTTTAGAAAGTTATGAGAATGGGACAGCATGTACATACAAGTTTTTAGGATATTATCCATGAATGACATCCCTCTGCTGCTAAAGCTAATACAGAGTTACTGAGTGTATATTTTTCACGCCTGATTTCTAAGTTTACCTAGAGAAAACTGTTCAATTTTACTACTACTCCATTCGTGATTCACGAGAGGTGTATATACTAGAGAAATAAGATGTTAGAGAGGATCACCCACCTCAAATTCTACATTTTTTTTAAAGCCACAAAGTAACCAACTTTTGTGTGACTCTATGCTACAAAATATAAGGAATAACACTGAAGCTCCTCACTAGCAAAAAGTACAGATCTACTTGAACTGCAACAAGTCAGATGAACCAAGCAAAACTGAATTGCTTTTAAATGGCAATGGGGACAGCTCATTTCTATAAATAAGTGATAAGCAGGGGTGGAGAGGCTGCTAAACGCCATTCAGACAGAATACTGGGTTTGAACGACCTGGGTTTGGTAGCACAGGGGCTGCAGGGGTGGCTTCTGTGAGAAGCTGCCAGGAGCTTCCACCATGTCTGGCAGAGACAAGCCCTGGCAGCTCCAAAGACACACTTGACACTGGCAAGCCTGGCACAATTAGAAATGGTGGTGATGCCTCTCTGAGAACACATTTAAGAAGAAAGAGAAAAAAAGTTACTGTGCAGCTGTATTTGCCAGAGGAGAGTGGGGTGAGAATATGTGAAAGGAAACCAAGGTCAGTGCAGAAGAAGAGGCAGCAGGTGGCCCAGGCACCAGAGCTGGGACTCCTCTGCAGCCTGTGGGGCAGACCATGGTGAGGCAGCTGTGCCCTGCAGCCATGGGCATCCATGGGGATGCAGAGATCCACCTGCAGTCAGGAAGAGACCCAAGCCACAGCAGGAGGGTGCCTGAGAGGAGGCTGTGACCCCGGGGGAGGCCGTGGGGAGAGGAGCAGCCTGTCCTGGAAGGACTGCACCCTGTGAAAGAGGGGCCCACGTGCAGTGGGCTGGGAGGACTGCTGCCCATGGGCTGGAGGGACTCACACTGCAGCAGTTCCTCAGGAGATGGACTCACAGTGGCACAGGGGAACAACTCCTCTCCCTGAGCAACAGAAGAAACCACAGGGGATGAACCGACCAGAACCCATTCCCTGTCTCCTTGCACTGCTGGAGCAGGAGGTAGAGCTGGGAAGGAGGGAGTGCTGAGGGGAAGGTGTTGTTAAGGGTTCATTCTACTTTTCAAAATCCTGCTCTGATTTTGTTAGTGTAATAAATTCAATTTGTATCTCTAATTACAGCCTGTTTTGCCCATGATGTTTGATGAGTGATCGCTCCCAGTCTTCATCTCAACACATAAACCTTCCTTCATTATATTTTTTCTCCCCTGTCCAGCTCTGGAGTAGAGTGAGAGAGTGGCTTTGGCAGGTGCCTGGCATCTGGCCAGGGTCATCCCATTACACACAGCAGTGCAGAAAATTGATGCCTTTTGTCATGACAGAGTTGGATCCACCTGCTTGATTGCAAACTTTCTGAGTCTGTTGGGTGGCCCGGAGAGCACAAGCAGGGATATCGGGGGGGCTGTGAGTGTCCCTGACCATCCAACTCCTACTAATAAAAAAAGAACTGCTCCTCTCAAGCAAACTAATGACTTTCAAAGGCTCTCATGGATCTCTCCATACCTAGCAACAAGTCCCTGTTGCTAAATGTAGGTGTTTCTGGAGGATTACTCATAACAACTTCTCCAAGTGTCTCTTCTAGATGTATTCATTAATCCCTGGGGAGTGTTTTGTTACCCTACAGCAAAGATGTAGCAGTTGTTACAGCATAAATCCTTAGACACTTGGAAGTTTATCAGCACAACTTTCCTCACCACTTCTAAGCAAAGGACAGATGAATAATTTAATCCTTTTTTTTTTTTTCAATTTCAAAGATTTCGTTAAATGAAAAAATCCATCTCTTTCCATAAAATACTTGTATCACTCTTGGTTTTTGTATTTTTAAATGGTCACTTTCATAATGACATGCACAGACAGCATAAGATTTGCTTTGATTTCTATGAAGATATTTTCATTGTTTTTAGCCATCCCTCTACCTTGCTTTTACTTTTTTGTTTTGTTACTAGTTGAAACAATGTCACCAGATATCAGCAACCTGCTGAGTTTTTTTATTATTACACTGGGATGTTCTGGACCAGTTCTAGCTTTACCCTTTCTGTAACCAGCCCCATTTGCCTGCCCAAACACGTCTAAGCTTACACAGATCATCAGCAGATACTAAAATCTCTGTACACTTCTGCTGTCCACAGTGATCCCTTCTGGTACATCTCATTTTTAACAGATTCCAGCTCATGTTTCTTAAACTTTTTCCTCTGTCCCTCTAAACTCGGTATTGCAATGTGTCACACTTGTGGGTGAACAAAACAGGAACAAAATATTATATGATAAACTCTAACCAAGGACTTACTGATTGCATTCTGCATTAAAACCTGGCATAGCTGGGCCTGCTCATTAACTTCACTGCAAAAATCACAGAAAATCATAACCCTAAAGGCACAGCCATTTAGGAAACCACCCCAGAAGTTCATCATCATCAGATAATAGTAAAATATGAAGCTGAATGACCGAGTTCAAAGGTTTCACACAGGCAAATAACCCATCTTGATGAAAACACAACTTAGAGGACTACAGTTTCAATCAAGTTCATATGTTGTTTTTTTTTTAAAAATACAGAAAAACTACCTTCCTTCTGCCTTTTTTGTGACCTTTTGTTTTCCTGATATTAGTTCAGTTCTTGGTAAACAAGGAGTTTTTGAAAATAAAAGAAGGGGAAACAAAATCAATATTTTTGTCCATTTAGCAGGCCTCTCACAGTTCAGTGACATTCAGGAAGGAGAGAGTAAAGAGACAAGGAATCAATGTGTAAGAGGAGCCTGCAGATCATATTCAACCTGCTCAGCTAAGCAATCAATAGCTCCTCTAGCTTCTACTTTGAAATGCAAGTGAGCTGGCCAAGCTGCAATGTAAAATCAATGTTGAATATGGATGGTCTACAATGGAAAATGCCAATTTGGTAAAACAGAAATTTTCATGGGATCATGCCCTCTCTGGCAAGATTTTTTTTTGCCCCGGGATAAAATTTATTAAGGGAAAACACTGAGATGGAGGAGAAAGCCCTGCATATCTTGATATTCTGTGCACAGCCTCAAGAACAAGCAAACTGGTTCACACCTCTCCTTTCCCTTCAGTTTGGCAGGAGGAGCATATTGGGATCTACACTATCACAGGTGCTGGCTATTCTCAGAAACCTGTTTCCAATTTTTTTCCTACTGCATAGATGAGCCAGCAAGAGAGCAAGAGCATTTCTGAAATCTTAAGCAGTTTCCAAAGGAATGAAAAACTGCTTCCTATTCTACACAATACCAAAAAAAACCCAAAGTAAATTATATTTTCTTCGATGTCCTCTTGCAAGATAGCAGGACAGTCACTTCAGTTACAAAATCAAAGATCTCTGTAAGAAAGAAATTCCCTGGAGTTGGGCTACAACTGTACATTAATCCTTCCAGTAGATATGCAGAGACTGCAAATCACAGGGACATTTTATCAGCAGCTTATGGGTAAATTTTGCACTTTGCTGTCTTACCAATTACATGGGTCAAAGAAATGATCAGCCTTTCCAAATCCAAAAGAATAATCACCCCTCAGTGTGGGTATAAACAGCATGCTTGGTGACAGAAGAGAAAATTTGGCCTTGTATATATAGATCATTATCAACTGCAGATCCTGCCTAGCTGCAAAATTAGGAAAACTGTGACTTGCAGAAACTTAATCTTACATTCCTTTGACAAGTACTGCAGATATGAATTTCTTAAAACATTATGCTTGGAAATAAAACAAACCTACTGCCTTCTTCTTCTTCCTCAACAGTAAAAGTCTTTTTGTGGAGTGCTTTTTACTTATTACAAAGAACACCATCAATCTTTGAGGTGATAACCAGAGAAGGTCTAAGTTATATTTGCACCCTCTCTGTGATATAAAAAGAGGTTTAGTTTAAATGGGAATCAGGCCCAGATCACATTTAAGATTGCAAACCTTTTGGATGTGTCTCTAAAATACAAAGAAGAGAGATGCTCATATGATGCTGAATCTTCTAATTTAATTATTCTCTCTGTCATCACTTGTAACTTCGGACCATTTCTTATAACCCTGGATAATCTTCCAGCAATGGACTTCCCTCCTACTCCACAACTCACTGGTCCTATAAGGAGATGTGTAATACACAATCCACCTTTATATAACCTCCTTTTTAGTGATTCCATTAGTACAGTAGCTGCTTCCACACAAGCAATGAATATCTGATACATCCCAAGAGAAAAGGACTGCTCACAGGCTAAAGATTCCTCTAACTCTGTTGGTTTTAATTTATTTCACAAAGCAAATCTTCAGATATGTGAGGACTCTGAGAAAATACCACTTGGAGAAAAATCTGCTGAATTTGGTTTGTATGGGAAGACTCAACTAAAAGGTAAAGTTATTCTTTTTGTTGAAATGTCCCCTTGACTCAGCCTAACACAGAAGACACTTGTTGTATAATTGTGAATACTTGTGCTAATGCCCAAACACATTTGGAGTCATAGAGCACCACTTGTAGCAGCTTCAATTCTAACTTCATGTATTTCATTTGTAAAGATGCAAATTTACTTTACAGACATCGGGTTTCAGTGTATTCCATACAGACAGAATAGAGGGGCTTCGCAATACACCTGTGGAGGTAAAGTTTAGGGAATCAGCAGGAGGAAATCTTAAACTAAGTCTGCAGCATATGCTGAAAATACACCCCCATGTCTCCAAAGTGATTCTGCACTTAAAAGCCAGCTTCTGACCTTTGCTATAACTCATCATACTTCCACTTCATTCTCCACAGCCTCCTTACCACTCGACTTTCATCTAAATAGCTCATCACTCACTTTGAAGAATCTGCTTGGAAAATTAGAAATATGCATTTTCTCTCACAGAATTACTGGCACAGATTACCCTTGTTTCCACGTTACGGGAAATCCACCCTCATGTCCCACTCATTGAAGAGCTGCCTGTTGCCCTGTCCTTTATGTCATTTATTTTGGTCTTCACCTGTACTCCATTTCTAAATGGCTTCTGAGTCAAAAACTCAGACATTTTTATATAGCTGATCCCCAAACCAAATGACAGCACTCAGTCATGGTAACCATGGCAGGACCTGTAGGGGACTTCCCTTGTGCCGTGGAGCTTAGAGTAAAAGTTTACTTCAGCTTCCTCTGCTCCTTCTGAGCAGTTGGGCCCCACTGGATCCAGAGGAGTGAAATACTTTCACACAAAATTGTTGCCAGAATCTCAGCTGAAGAGCAGTTTCCCAGAATAAAAATGGTATCACAGCCCTGTGAGGGAAGGCAGGCAGACTAGGGTAAGTGATGCTGTCCTACATGCAGTGCGTGAACTAACTTGAAGATCTGATCTAAATTAATTTAAGAAAGTCTGAACTAAAAGAATTATTTAAAACTACATGAGGGTCCTTAAACCTGGAGTCAGGAGGTGACAGTGAAATAAAGGCTGGCTCCACCTTGCAGAATCCAGGCTCTCTCAAAACTGGTTTCAGAAAGCACACCGAGCGCCTTTTGATTGCGTTTTCCTGGCTGCAACCCTCAGCGTACCCTGCAGAATAGAATTCTTCTCTTTTGCTACCTCTTCTGCACTGTCATTGCTCAATACAATTTTTCCTTTCCCTGCTTTTCCTGCTCTGTGAGCAAATGACACAGTCTGAAGCTGAGGAGAGGTGTTTTGGCTACCATGAAAGAAGGCACTACTGCTCAGACAGAAGGACACCACAGCCAGCCACACAACCCTTCTCCTGCAGCCCCTGCTCTGCCTCAGCTCCTCACTGCACAGTGCTGACAGGAGGGATTACAGCCCACTGCTGTCAACACCTCCCAGCCAGGTGGTAAATAACAACTGCAGAAGATCCATTCAGCTTTAATAAAGAACAAAGGCTATTTTTACAAAACTGCCTGCCTGGAGTGATAGAGCAACAATTGCCAAAGAAGACTAAGCTTATTCTAGTATTTGAAACCTGTAATACTTAAACTTCAATGTTCACATGAGTGATAGTGATATACTAGTGAGACTTCCTTGACCATCTGTAACTCCTTCAGAGCTCTGTTGCTACTGCAGCGGAAATGAGATAAATAATTGCAAACCACTGATGTTCCTAAAGTGCTGTCTAGTGGATAGTACATAGGCTGCACAATGTCTTCTCTGAGGAAATTTCATAACTAGAAGCCAGACACAAAACAGAAGCCAGCCAGTCTGTCTTTGACAGAGGGAAAACTGCAATTATGCTGCTGCTGACATTCACATATCTGCTCATGCAATCAAAATCAGAGTTGTTCACAGCTACTTTATTACCATAACACACAGGACAGAACAGACATAGGAGCTTGCTCCCATGCATGCCTTTCCCAGCCCAGCAGGAAGCTACTGACAATTTATATCGATTGAGCTGTGCAGGGTGCAATTGCACTTTTTCAGTGGTGAGATTCAGAGGTTTATGGATCCCCATCACAAACCATATTAATAAAATCAGCAGAGGTTTATGTATCACTGCTGTACAGCACTAGGTTAGTAGAGTATAGCTGCCAGGGACAGACCATCTGCCACACAGAAAGCATCAAAACAGAAACAATTCTAGAGAACAATTTCTGTAATAAGAGGGAAGGTAGGGAAAAATGACAAGTAAAAACTGGCTTACAAAAAGGAAAGAAATAGCCAAAGTCCTACTGTTCTGGCCTTTATCCAAACTAGTTTTTGTTTTGATACTTTCAGAGGATTATGGTTGACCCTTGGCAGGACATCGAAGGGATATGCACATCAGGGTGCTTTTCCCATCTCCTTCCAGAATCTGGCTGCCATCAGTTGGCAGAACAGTACCATCCTGAACTCCTGAACTGTGCAGTGCTCAGCTTGAGCAGCCTATTGAACCCATATTCCCTCAGCAAAAGCCTACAGCTCTTTTCTTGACACAGGAGATGTGAGTGATTTGGCAAAGGAATCACATCCTGTCTGAAAGTGCAGGCAGGAAAGCCAACACAGTGCAGTGGTGAGGTCAGCACTGCAGGGACAGGCACACAGAGCTGGCCCAAGCACAACAGAGCCCACAGAGAAAGAAAAACCCCTGAAACTGAGACAAGGATTAATGTGCTCAGAGTTTGTCCCAGAGGAAACTCTCCTCAGTAACAACACAGAGGACATCCCCATCCCAGGAAATGTGCAAATCCAGGTTGGATGGGGCTTTGAGCAACCTGGCCTTCTGGCAGGTGTCCCCGCCCACCAAGGGGGTTGGAACTAGATGGTCTTTAAGGTCCCTTCCACCCCGAACCATTCTTTGATACTAAGGCACAGAAGTGTGGTCTGAATATTTTTCATGAGTTTTCTCAACACCCACTTCAGCAGAGAGGCTTTTTACTTCCTTGCTCATGTTTTCCTGCAGCCTGTCCCACCCACTGCTGGCCAAGCCTCTCTCTAAAGCATATCCTACACAATTAAAATTTTTTTCAAAAATCTTAGACGTGAAGGGGTTTCTGCCTTGATTTCAAGGGACCAGGTCACCCAAGTGGTTTGGAGTTGTCAACAGCCCCTCTATTTATCCACTGCCTAGAGCAATAAAACATGATTCCTGAATAGTACAAAACTCATTATTAATTGCAGTTGCATGTGCATCAGCAGGGATTTTGGTACCAGAATTTTTCCTAGTCCCCAGTGAGTCAGAGCAGAGGCTGGTTTAAATGAAATGATAAAAATGACCATCCTGCTGAAAATTCTTTGAACCACTGTTGCTTTTTTTGGACAGGAATGAGGAAGTATCTTTTCAGTTCAGTTATTTGCATAAAATAATTAGACTTTGGGGTATATTTTGATCCCAGTGCACACACAGAACTTGCATTAATATTAATAGGGACTTCTCTATTCATGTTCATTAAAAGGAGCCCATACCTCAAAGGACTGAGAAAAGCAAAAGCATATTTATGGTTTAGTCTATCACTAAACATTTCCACAGACTCCTACAAACTGCTGTCTTCATTGTATACTTCTTTCTCTTCCTAGCTTACTTCCAATAAGACAAATGTTTAGCAGATCATGAAAGAAAATAATTTGCTCAGGATTCCCAGTGCAGGCAATCAAAAACGTGCATGCAAATCCTATGGAAATTAATCTGTCCAGATTTTGAGACCAAATTCATGTTATGGTTTTCACAGAATAGAAATTTAACAGAAAAGCTTTCCTCATGAAAGTGAATTTCTTTCATATGAGAAGTGATGAATCTCTGATTAATACTAACAGTGCCTGCTGCACACCCATTTGGGGGCTCTTCATATTTCCAAAAAGCCAGAATTAATTTGTGGTATGGCAAGCACACGAGAAGTTATCTTCCCACAGCAACAAAAGGGAGATTTGAGAAAATAAACTAGTACAGCAGAAAGATTCACTTCATGGCAATTTGAGGAGATGCCTAGACTGGCACCAGGATAAAAAGTCCTGTCTTGGGCCTGAAAACATCCAGTGTTAAATGACAAAATCATAGACATGCAAGTTGTCACCAATGCAAAGACATCAGAGATGATGTCCTTTGTTCTGGGCCTTTCCTTTAAGGGCAAGGTGAGCTGTACCTACAAATGACACCACCAAAGAAAAATGTTAAAAAAACAGTGCCAACCATACAGCAGAATTACATAAGGGGAGAAACTGCCAAAGTCTTGGCTCAAAATATTATTTTATGAGTCTGAGGGTAATAATAGTGCTCTGCAAAACAGGGAAATCTGAAGAAGAAACTAGAAAAACCCTCTAGGGACCATGAAAAAGGACTGAAAATTTCCTTCATCTCTTCAGCATAGGGCCCCTCACCATTCCTCACTTTCCTTTTAGGGAAGGTCAACCCAGTTATTGTTAGCCTCTCTTGTTTCATCTCACCCCATTTCACCATGGACTGAATTGCAAATGAGACCTGGCAATGTCCTAGCTTAGAAAGAACTTCATAAAATGCAATCCTATTCCCTACCCCAACACCAGCTGCCACTGCAACAACAACAACAAAAAGAAAATGAGAATGGCGTCAGAGGAACAAACAGGAGAGAGGAGATGGGAATACTTAAACTCAGGAACACCACAGCAAAAAATTAATCAGGTGAACCTCTACAGTGGAACAACAGCATACATTTGCTATTAGCTTCTTGGCAAAGATTCAGTTCTCCAGAATTGCAAAGACCCAGGTTCCACCTCCTCTTGTCCAAGGGTAAATACACTCCATTCATTTCAGGGACATTACTTCAGATTTTCACTGCTGCAAACTGGAGAAACATCAGTCTCTTGTTTTTAACACCATCCCTCTAAGGAAAAACACTGTTCAATGCCTCCCTCTGGTTGAACTCAAACTTCACAGGTCCTGACAGGTGATGAAAACCGTCCAGGGCAATTTTTCTTCCCTTTATATTAATTCCCAAAGCCGGCAACATTTAGAGAGACTGAAAGCATAAGCTCATACCTTACATGAGCATGTAACTGGGGTCATGGCTTGGCCAAGAATAAAGGAAGCAGATGGTTATTTTGTTTAGTTTGGTTTTTTTCTTGACATCTCATAAAAACACAGTCCTTGAAAGCTACTTTATTGTTCAGAAATCTTATCTGAGGTCCTTACATAACACAGAGCTAAAAAGAAAAAAATCCCCTTATCTTCTGTCAACCTTCACAAGAAAAAGAATAAAGGCAAAACAGAAAAAAAAGTTCTCTCCTATTCCCCCCTCATATGTTTCTTCTCAATTTAACTCAGGACTTGGCAAAAAAACCCATAAAAATCTCAAGCAAATTATTCATCACGTCTTTCATCAAAATCATTAGCTACCCTAGTCAGGCTGGGCTGGCAGCTGCTGTTTTAATCAGGCAAAACATATTAAAAGAGGTTTCAAATCACTTCACAAAGGGGACAAAAACTATTTATCATTTCATTTTCCATCTCCATCAGAGTGTAATGCACTCACAGACAACAGAACCTGGGTCTGCAGGCAGTGCTGCAGTGTGAGATAAAACCTAAGAAGATTCCTGGTCCTGATGATGTTCCTGGCAGTTGGGACAGGAAGACTGCAAGCAGCTAAAAAACAGCTTCCCACCTGCTGAGATCCAGGAGACCTCCAATTTCCATCAGCAAATATTATAACAAAACCCTAACTACGTAACTCTAATTGCTAAGAAATCACTGATACATCTGACAAACCATCCCTTCCCCAGGCAATCATCACAAGTTTGGGGTCAGTAGTACAGTCTAATGCAGGTCTAAGGTAGCAAAAAGACAGTTCCCCAAATCTCTGCTACTTTTCACCTGAAAATACAAAGGCTGTTGGATTTTATCTGCTGGGAAACATTGCAGGTGTTTATTTTAGATATATGAACTAAAACACATTCAGTCAAATAACTTCTGCATAGCTTATGCAAAAAGAAAGTTGTTCACTGGACAGCAAAGAATGAAAATGGTAAATTAAAGAAATGGTTTAGGTTAAAGTCTCCCAACCATCAAGTCTGATCCCTCAAATCTCTAATACCAGAGAAGTTTTCTCCATCTGCTGCTGGTGTTACCCAGGATAAGGAAATACCTGGGGAAAGCTGGTATGAGCTGTGGGGAAGCAAGGACAGGAACAGAGGCAGGACCACTAGTACTGGAATATACCTAGGAACAAACGACTCCATACAATTACACTGTTATTTTATGCTTTGACAACTTCTAGCACAGTAATTTCTCCAGATCATGCATGTGGAAACCCTAGACAACTAATTACAGTTTAAGGTTACTGTCCTTTGTCTAAGTCTTCTGGGCTTCAGAGGATCTGCTCTAATCTCTCAGGTTTCATTTTTCTCCCACTGTTCCCATCTCAGTTTTCTTATCACCCAGGTGTTGTAAAGACTACAAATGGCAGTAATCCAACTTCTTTTTTTTTTTGTTGGGCTTTTTTTTTTCCTTTCAGACAGTAGACAGTTGGGCATCTCAGATCTATTCCTACTTTTCCTCTGCTTTGCTGTAGGACCTTTTGGAAAATTTGAAGTCGTCTTCCTCCCACGTTTATTTCCTGCATTTGTGAAATACATATAATCCATATTTGAAATGGGCTTTGGAACCTATATTAAAATATTATTTCATTAAATACTATAAAAGACCACAAATTATTTCAGATGGACTGATCATTTCAGCAAGAATTGCAAGTATTAAATCACCAAAGCAGTCCTTTTCTCACTTTTGTAGGCAGACAGAAAGCATTTGGCAAGATTCATTTGACTTTCTGGCTCCCACTGAATTATTCATTGTTGGCAAGTCAAGTAGGTAATTCACCTTGCACACGCTTCTCAAGTGCAGCGTTAATAAGAAAACCATGCTGAGTTGGTTTTTCTGACAAGCAACATTTTCATGTAAATAGCTGTCCTTAAAGAAACATATCCTCTCTGTATGCACAAATGTTCAGTATTCCACAGTGGATGGCAGGACACCAATAGATATCAGATCGATTCAGACACCTAAAAGCAATGTTCTTTTTCATACTTTTCCATCTCAATCTAGAATTTGCATTCCTTTCATACATTTAAACTTTCTTGCAAACCTTGCTGGCACATGAAAGTGAAAACACTTCATCATTAAAATCCAAATTCCACTGAGATAGCATATGGCAACTCTGAAATGAAAAAAAAAAATCTTTTCTCCCTATGGCAAGTTGCTCACTCTAAACAAACTTTTCATCCTTAGGGATAACTACCTGAACCCAGTCATTTATATCCCCTTTTCCAGGTTTTTCACCAGCTAGCTTCCAGGATCTAAAAAAATGATACTAGTTGTATCTCCTCAAATTAAGTGGTGGGCTTTTTCAGTTTGCAGTGAATTACAAACTATAAGTAAAGTGCTTTCTCCTTTGAGGGGCTGCATCATTCACCTTGCATCTTCTCAGAATGGCTTCAAGAAGTTGTTAAGTCTGCCCTGACTGAATGAAATCTCAGTCTCCTTAGGTGTTTTTAGAAGAAGCAGAGTGAGCTGAGCTCTCCTGGATTTGTTTGTGAGAAGCTCTGACTCCTCACAGTGACACTGCTGCCTGTAAGTTTGTTCTTGGCCATCCAGAACCAATTAAGAAGACCCACAAGTTCAGCTTGAGTTGGAAAAAAGAGCAGCTAAAATGGTACTTACAAGGTTTACAGAATGTATCTCATATTTTTAAGTCACTGTGCAGTCACTGACTACACTGTGGTTTTCCAAAGCATGAAGTAGCTACAACCAACAGCTCCTCAAAATCCTTGTTTTGCTGGGAAAAAATGCCTCCAGACATAATAGCCCTGGCTTTGGTGGAACCACAGGGAGGACAAAAGCAATCCAAAATCTCTGCAGGGCAAGGCTGGCTGAGCGCCAGGGAAGGCAGCAGCCAAACACAGACGATGGGCTCAGCACTGAGTTTATCATATTTGCTGGATGACAAAGCCACGTTAGGTGGGAACAAATGTAATCAATCTCTCAGCCTCCAACTCCAAACACAGGGCATCTCCTCATCCCAGTGCCTTATTTTATTTTTCAGGTTCTTGATGCAGACACATCCAATGTAGCTGCACCTTCTCCAGAGATAAGGAATAGGAGTGTGGAGAGCTGGCAAGGAAGAAGAGGACCGGGTATTAATGCTGACCACACCACTGCAGTGTTACATAACCTAGAGCCTGGCAGAAATCAGCTCAGCCACACTGCTCTGAGACCAGGAGCACAGGAATAATTAGATCTGGCAATTTACAGCCATTTTAAGTTTTTTATAAAAGTACTGAACTTCCTTCATAGTTACAAAGTGGTTTTAAGAGATAAAGCTCATTCTATTGCCTCATCCCGAGTATCGTGTTCAGCAACATGAAAATGATGCAGTACATGACAAGAATCAGCCTCAAGGGCTCACCTGAACCATTCCAGAGCTACAGAGAGAAATTAGCCCCAGCCAAATCAGCCATGGTCACTGTCTAACCTTGTCTTAAAACCACCAATCACACAGACTCGCCAGATCCTGGTGCCACCAGGACTTCAGTACATCACTGCTTTTATTTTTGGAAAATTCTACATTAATCTGCCTAGTGCTGCCTTTGTCCATCAGTCTATCACCCTGCAAAAAATATAATTCTTTTATATTTTTTCTAATAGAAACACTTCTAGCTTACCCTGTAATCACAGTTATACAGCATTTTCATAAAAGACACTCTATATTTGATGTCATTTTGATAGTCTGTTATTTTATTGTGTGCAGCTAATGGTGCTTTTTCATATAACATAGACATAAAAGATTTCCAACTCTCTTTAATGTTGATATTGATAAATTGGGTTTTTTCCTCCATCTTTCTAGTTACAAATAGAAATTATAGATCAGTTAAGATTAGCCTTTATGTTGTGCTGGACATAATTTTCTCCAGTACCAAACTGTTTGAAATGTTTAATATTCCATACTCAGTGGTGTTGTGCTATTTTACTTTAGAATTGTATTGCACATCCCAAATACAAAGTACATAATGCAGTCCAAAGATGAGCCAGTGACGCCACACTGAATCTGAGGAATTTAAACTTAGAAACTGTGAAATTCTTCAGCACTTGCTCAACACCCTCACAACTGCAGTGAAGAGGACTTCCATGCCAATCTATGTGACAGCTCAAGTATCTGAATAACTCTAGGCTTCATTTTTTTTTTAATCAGAGAGGCCTTTTTCTCATGACAGAAACTGGTCATATAATAATTGTGATATCTGAATTAAAGAGCAGCTAGATGCTTTACAGCTGGAACCCCCACTGGTCAACTACACAAAACACAGCTGGACAGGGCTTCCCATGAGCAGTTAAATCCAGTTACCCTCACTGGGCAGGAACAGAGTCCACAAAGGCCAGAGGCAACAAAATAGGACTCCCTCAGATTCAGTTTTCTACAGGCAGTCATAGGGAATTCAATAATCACTGTCTGAAGTGACAACCACCATGCTCTGTATAGAGTACAGTCACAAACCAAACCTGATACCTCACTGAATTTCTGCTACATTTCTTTTGACATTATCACAGAAACCATTTCATGACCTAAAGACTAGCTTATGCCCTGCATTCCAGACTCAGAGGAGTACCCCATTACTTATATAAGCAGAGCAAGAAGGGCAGAAGAGTGGGAAAAAAATCTTTTTCCTCACTTAACAGACACTTAAATCTCCTCTCTGCAGCCCTGAAGATTTCTTGTTTGGAAAGACAAAAGTTCATACATCATACGCAGCATATCTCCTGCAATCACTGCCCTGCTGCCTGTATGACCCCTTCTCTTTCCATGTTGAAGTGCAGGTTGAATCCTACCTTCCCAGAAACTGTGTGTCTGACCTTTTTATTTTAAGGCTGTGCTGTAATCTCTGCTGCTTCTTTCATTCTCAGGTAACAACACTCATAAACCTTTATATTTCAATAACCACCCACCAATGTCTGCAAAGGGTCCAATTATCATAAAAGAAAAATGCCCATTTAAGCATTAAATTTTCTCAGCAATAAGACACAAGATCAATTACCAAGTGACATAGAGGTGACTAAAGTTCCCTCCAAAAAACTGGTTTTTTTCTTACAGTGCTGACCAGCTGGCTTCATTATGAATTAGAAAAACAAAATCTTCAAAAACAGCCCTGAGCTGTGTGGGAAAGCAAAATAAATACAGTTCAAGATGGTATCAACCTGAAAAAGGTAACAACAGCAGAAGAGGCCTCCCTCTGTGAACTGGTACAGACTCTTGGAAACCCTTCCTCAAACACAGTGGATAAGGACAATTTACACCAGAAATGATAACCCAGGGATCCATTCATGGAAGTCACTGCCTATTTTCTGCACAACATGCTTCATTTCATCAGGATGACTTAGACAAAAATTTCTTCAGTACTAGATTGCAGTGCAGCTTCAATGATTAGTGTGTAGGTTTGAGGGGGGTTTGTGTTTTTTTTCAGCATTGGAAAGAAGAAATTTCCTCTCATGAGTTTTCCTTAGCTGTTCAATATTTATTACAGATACTTGAGCAGAGTTTCTATCACCTAACGTTCCATTTAGTATCAAAAAGATAACACTTGATGCAGGTGTAATGCTGCCCTGCAGTCTCATAAAATTATGGCAGCTCTAAACTTCTCCTGAACACAATCCTACCAGAAGTCAGCCCCATGACAACAAATATTACAGCAAAATGCTAAATAGATTTTACTGGGAAGTCTGTCAACCTCTACCATCTGCAGCATGTATTTACATAAAAGAGAAAAAACCATAAAGGGCTTTTTGTCCTGCCATTTTCCCACCTCTGTGCAGTAACACACACACCCCTCCCTGCATGGCAGAGAACTAGATGATGAACCTGAAGCCTCTGTCTAAGATTTGAGAGGGTATGGCAAGTCTTGGGCATTAACATTCATTTATATACTGCTTAACTTCACAGAAGTTGAAAATTTTGTATGAATCTGGGATGACTGCTGTGGTGAACTGCACAAAAACAGGACAGTTTTTGTTCTCTACTCACAGTGCCAACAGCAGGATTACAACAGGGAACTGGTCAAGTGATGGCCCTTTCTTCTCCTGCTGCCCCTTGGCTTTCAGAAGCAAACCAGCTTTTTTCTCAGATGGAAGCATCATCTTGGGATACCTTCCAAGATTTTACCAGAAACCTCCCAGGGAATCAAAGTCACTAGCACTGGTCAGGAATCTGAGAAATCAAGATGTGGGGCATGGAGCAGGAGGAAAAACAACAAAAATTGCCATTAAAAACGCCACCAAAAGCAAAAAAAACCCCAACAGTTGTTAATTGCTCTTGTTGTTTTGCTCTAGGGACAGAATAATAGTTGTCTCCAGTAACAGAAGGCTGAAGAAACAAATAGAAAGCAGCAAATAGAAAGGTCTGAACAAAGGAAAGCTCACATGGCTCCTAGCCCAGATCATTGAACTCCACACTGGCTGGAGAGCTAGGGAGAACTGAGGAAAACTGGGTTTTCCTGATCTTATCAGGAAGATTCTAATTTTTGCAAAGGGGAAGATCTGTGCTGAGACCTAAGAGAGTAAGACAAAAGGCTCCACCTTTAGCCCAGCTCAAACCTGTCAGTAATGCTGCTGGAAAAGGCACTGAATATTGACATATTCCACTGCCATTGCTAAGGGCTGCTGTGCTTCTTCCCAAGCTGCCAACCATCCCCTCTTTTTCCTTGTTAAAGATGAACCATGGAGGAAATATTAAGCTCTGGCACTGGACAACCCCTGCCTGGGTGCAGAGGGCACTTCTGCCTCCACAGGCTGCAATCACAAGCCAGTCACACTAAGGGGGCACCTAAAGGATCTCAGGAGAGGAAGGACATGAAAGATTTTGATTTATTCAATTAAAAGCTCAGATCCTCTGCATCTACAGCCCCCTTCTTGTCCTTGTCCCGTGAAACAAGCAGTTTGGGAGTACTGTTAACCACAGGCACCTGATTAACTCTTGGAAGAAGCTCTCCATCCACCCTCAGACTCCTGGATCAGCACAGCCAAGCCAGCCTTTCTAATCCCTCTCTGAAATGTAACAACTGACATCACTGGGACGTTCCTTTCCACAGCAGTCATCATCTAAGTGCCAAACTCACTCCGAGTGGAAGATTTTAATTTAACCTTTCCTCCCTGCACACATATATATTTATTCTCCCAATAGCAACACAGATCCACAAGCACAGAGATATCAGTAATGGGACTCAGCTCTTCTCTGTATAGCTTCTTCACTGAGCAGGATTAATCTTGGCAGCTGTCTGACAAGAGAGACTGTGTGGGAGGAAAATGGTTTTATCTAAAACTTGAAAAAACACAAAATAATCTTCAAGAGAACGAATTACGTTTCAACCCTTCTCCTTCAGTGGAAGACTATTTACTAACAGAAAATAATCAGCCATGGCAAAAAATACAGAAGTATTGGTCAGAAAGGTAGCAAAATTACCACGCATTTTTACTTCCCTTTTATTTATGGGGCCACTTTTCAAAATGTTTATGTAATAATACAGCTGAGGCCAAAGCTGTATTTATAATACAAGAGACCAGAAGGTAAGTTAGCTTTGAAAATAACAACGAAATTGGCATCAAAGGTATATAAGTTCAAACAACAAAATAGAAATTCACCTGAAAATCACAGAAATTTGCAACTGATGCAAAAGAGTCAAAGCAAACCCCTCCTCGAAGGTTCTCCATACCTCAGATAACATAATTTAAATAACAAATCAGTCTCCATTTGAAGCAGTTCAGCTCACTGTAGGATTTGCCACCTTGACAGTAAGGATCCCTGACAAGGCAGTACTGACAGCAAAAGCCACAGTGCCTCATGCACCTGCACTTTTTCCTTGAACAGTTCAATAGGACAACACACAATGTGACAACACTACATGTACCTTCACCCACTGCCAGGACTGCTTCAGGCTTCAGCAATATGGATCTATTAAATAATGTTAAAACCATTGTATTTGAGATGGGTCTTCAAAACAATGATTAGTTCTTGCTTTATTTCTAGGAATATTCCATTCCCACTCCCTTGACTGCAGTGACGTTTATCACATAACTGCTGTAGTGTTTTCAGCATAGCAACAAATTATTTTGGTTCAAACATTAAGTAAATTTCACACAACAAAGCATTCTTGAGCACTTTAACAGACATGCAGATCATGGAAACAATGCAGTAACCTGTTTGCACAGTGCTGTGTCATCTATCTCAGATTCCTGAAAAACTGACATGGATCCTCAAGGGACTTACTTGATTAAAAAACATTAATTAATTGACTGAACATCTGGGCTGTTTATCAGCTAGTAACCAAAATTAGCTAGGCGCTGTAACCTCCTTAAAAGTGAGAAGTACACAGAATAAGTGCAGCCCACTTTCTCACATTTGGG
Organism: Sitta europaea; assembly: GCA_013400255.1. NCBI lineage: Eukaryota > Metazoa > Chordata > Aves > Passeriformes > Sittidae > Sitta > Sitta europaea. The sequence goes on along the minus strand of VXBS01003633.1, from coordinate 50,833 downwards.
CAGGGTCAAGCAACCCTTTGCAACAGCATTTATTTACCATAAGGGTTCTTTAGAGATTTTTATAGCCCTGTGGTGGAAGTTTCCTTCCTGGCTAGCCTGAAAACAGGAACATTTTATTCTTGGCTTTGCACATTAACATATTAACCATGACAGTGCTGACATTTGTTGCTAAGTAAAATTGATCATAAGTGGTCTAGAAAGCTGCCATTACATTTAGAAATTACTTTTAGAGTTTGAAATTAAGTACTGTCAACACAACTCATGTTTCCATTTATACACAAATTTGACAGCAATTTTTATGGCTTCACATAGAAAAGAAACTTCACATAGAACAGAAGGGAGATAAAACTAATTATTTTAATTGCTCTCAAACTGTATTACATAAAGCAACTGACCTATATGGTATCATAAGAGCTCAAGGACTATTCAACATGACAGGCTAGATGAGAAAACGTCATGTTATACATGGAAATGAAACACTGCTTCATCCCCCTTCCATTTTCCAGTGCAAACCATGAAGTCAAAATTCATGCAGGGTCATCCTTTTCCTCACATGGGAGATATTCTGTTACATAAACACAGCTTTATTCCCTGAAATCAAAGGAGGGAGCCATTGGTTTGTAGTACCAGGATGAGGTGGAGATTATCAGGAAAAATGAGATTTCACTGCATGTGACAGAAGACAACTGGGAGTATAGAAACTGAAAATATCAGATGACTACAGAAGGGAACATATGTGAACAAGAACATAGACTCACTTAGGCTGTTCCTAATAGTAGTGCAGACACTCAGTCTAGAGGTATCAATGCAAGAGCCACTCTAGAATCAGTACAGGAGTGCTCAGACATGCAATATTAGGCTGCAGTGAGAACTGGTGGTTCCACACACATCATGGGTATTTGTAAATTTTCAGAGACTTACAGAAATATTTCTTTCCAAAGAGCATGTGGAATGACTCCACACAGTGACTGTACCCAGTCACTACTTCACAATGTTCTGATTTAATTGTGTGCTATTTCTCTTAAATTTTCTCATGCATTTTCTCATAAATGACTTTACAAGATTAGGTGGAAACACATCTCAGGACATTTGCTTTACATCTAATTGCAGATTTCCCCCCATGATTTACTCTCTGATCCCTTCTTAGTAACCAAAACAATGGAAGCCTGTGAATTTCTGTCCAAGGCAGGTTGGACATGCCTCTGCCTCCTAACTCCTCACCTGTATCTAGTTTCTCTTTAGAGAAGGGGACCAGGAAGAGGTACCCTAGAGCACCCAGCTATCAGCATCTCAGGACAGGGCAATGGGGCAGGCAGCATCTGGAACCTGTGTGGTTCCCTCACATGGCTCTCAGCCACAGAAGTGACCAGCCCCAGGCATCCTAATTGGACCTGGGCCTGGAATCACTTGAAATTTCTGCAGAAGCAGGAAAATTAAGCTGGGAATTCAGACCTTGCTTGCTCTGGAGTCACAACAACAATTATGATCTTATTTAACCTATTTTCCTCTTCTTCCTACTCAAGCATTTCATTGTCACAGGTGTTCCAATAACACAAATCTGGCAATCACACTCTGTCTGAAATAAAACTGTTTCCTCCTCTTCACAGTGCAGTGAATTGAAGGACTAAAAAATAATCTATTTGCAGCCATGATATCATTCCTCAGGTTAACCTACTTTCTATGGGCAGTAAATATACTTTTTGTGTTGCCTGGTCTAACTTCATCCCAGTATTAAACTGGTGCAAAAACTCTGCATATAAAGAAAAAGAATTTGGCAGTGCCATCTCACAGCCTTCCACAAAAGGGGCCTTCTCCTATCTGAGAGGTTTATGCTTCTGAAAACTGAGCATATCATTTGTAGACTGAAATCAAGAGCCTCTGGAAGAACTGCTCAAGTGTGACAGCTTACACTCCTCTAGTAACTGGTGATTCTACTATTCCCTGAGAAGAAGGGCATCTGTGGTGATTGCTGAGAAAGTGCCACCATTCATACCACAAGGTATTCAGGGCTGAATAACCCATGGGTAGCAGGATTCATGGAGGGGACAACCAGGAGATAGATGTACCTCAGGTAGCTTCTGCCCCCATTACAGAGTGCACAGAGATGCCCTGGAGACTACAGCAGCACTGAGTCTTACTGGAGAAAGGACACATCTTAGAAAATGTATCACTACTTCTAACAGTGAAATAAAAACAAAAGCTGAGGCTGTTTGGGAATTATGTGCATACAGAAGCCATCAAGCTTGAAACAAGCACAGGGGGGAAAAACTCATAAGCATAGCCACAGATTTGATCATTACCCTGATCTCATAAAAAAAAAAAGGTCTGTGTCACAAAGAAAACAGAACAGTTGCACATAATGACAAAACACTTACCCTGGAGTCCTTTTCCAGACGAAGCTTGTGTTGAAGGCTCCGTCTTCTCCTGGCTTTAGCAAGACCATTGTGATAAAAAAAGTATCCAGATTCTAAAAAAGGGAGCTGAGGAAGAGAAAGGAAAAAAAAAACAAAACAACATCATGGGGCTATTGGCTGTTAATAAGGATAACAAGAAAACTTTTACCTATGAAGTGATTCAGGAATCCAGAATAAGACTTGTGAAGAGTTATACCAAAAAGCCCAAATCACTCTTGAGAATGTCACTCCTAAGTTATTTTTGAAAAGTTCACCCAGCAGCATTAAAGTTGTTTGCTACAGGTTTACAGTGCATAACCTCACTTGTATACACTTGGTACTCCCTCCACCTTACATTTAAAGTCAACAGTGCCAATATTTCTGAAGGGTACCCCAAAACACAAGAGGAAGCATTCCTTCCTTCCTGAGAAAGCCAGAATAAAAGAAAAAAATGAACTGCAAAAGATCTGAAATTCCAGAAAGCATCCCTCACCAATAGGGCCTTACATAAATGCTTTGCTGAGCTGTTGTAAAATACCCAAACTGATACACTAAGGAGGAAGGCAGAAAGAAGAGATTTTCCCTTTCAGAAAAATATGATACTTGGAATTTCTTCTGAGCACCCCAAAATGAAACACAAAAAGCATATTAAGAAAACAGACAGCTCAGTGTTCAGGTGGGAAGAGTGTTCTGCACCTTTAATTTTCAAGACATTTAAGGAACAAGCAAACACCTCTGGAGGGCTCTCCATAATTCAATGCACTTCCCTCCACAGGACTGGCAGAGAGCAAGTGAAAGGCTACCAGACTTTTAGCTTTTAGAAGGTTAAAAGACACAGTGTTAGGAGAACAGAATCCCACTTGCAGCACTTGATTAGGAAGTTCCACTTGAATCTCAAATGATCAGTTCTTTCCCCATTTGAACTTAGTAGGGACATTCCAGCTGAACATTTAAATCTAAGCAAGTGACTGCACATTTTTAAACTAAGTTTGTCCTTGTAAAAGTTGAAAAAAATCATTGGGAAGTTATACGTTAATGCTGTGAATACTTCAACCTCAAAGGTTCAACTACCCTGCATGTAAAATACCATTTTAAAAGCAATATTCTAGAACAGCTATGACAGCCTGTTCCTCTCCTTTTTATTATCTATACTTCAAGATAACAAACATCTTAGCAGGAGCTCAAAGTTCTTTACTAAAATACCAAGGCTGAAGGCTAGATAGAAAAAACGTTGAGAAAACCTGGGCTGAACACAGCTAGGAGCATCATGTTGCCAGAAAACAGACTCTGTTCCTGTATACAGGAACATACAGTGCACAAATATAAATCAACTTCTATGAAATTATCTCATTTCAGTCAATTTATCACTATAGCTGGAAAACTTCCACAAACATATTTTACTATACATGAGAAGCAGTGTGGAAAAACAAGATAGTGAATTCTGGAAGTTTAAAATCAGGTAATTCAAAAAACAAATATGCAAGTTGGGGTTTTCTTTTTCTTCAAAGTACTTTTTTATGTTAATTGAAACATTTACTAGCACAGAAATGAAGCGTTTAACTTTCATGTTAAAGTTCCATTCTGTATGAATGGTTCGTGAAGTTTCATTTAAGTTACTTCACATTACACATGAAGTAACTTTTAAAAGAATCAAAGCATTCTGTTCTGATAAAAAGACCTCTTTTAAATTGCTTATAAAAGGTTAAGGAGATTTCATCAAAATCATTATGGTTCCCTGGAGCTGATCTGCATGGCTGACTGGAGAGCTTTTCTGGGAAAATAATCCGAATATTTAGCTTCAGCTCCATACACCTGTGAAAAATAAAACAGCTGAGGTGGAAAGAGAAAGAAGGCTCTGAAAGCTCACAGGAGAGGCCACAAAAGTCTCCTGCACTTTGTATACAACCTCAGAGTCAGAGCTCTGAAAGTTCAAATTCCATCTGGGTTTAGGTAATTGTTTCAAAAAGCAGATTTACATTTAGATTTGCATCTGACATCTCTACCAACTGGGTGATCAGGTATTTACATAATCCAGAGTTTGGTAATAGATCTGGATCTCCAGGAAAAGGCCCTTCCCTCACATTGGAAACACTATGCCTCAAAAACTTGCAAGGGGGAAAATAATCTAAATAGGGAGATTAATTACAGCTTGAAATCTATCCTGGTGTCTTATCCATTACCATACTTTGCTGTCTGTGGCCCAATTAGCCCTCTAATTTTCTCCAGGAAGTCATGCTACTTTTCTTCCTTTTATTTCAGTATCAACCATTAAAATCAAATCCAGTCAAATATTGATCTTGATATTCTTCCATTAAGGATTAATCTAAGCAATTTTGAAGATATCTGGAAACAACTGATATTTCCTGATTATTTCACATACAAAGATAGTTTCTACTCCCTCTTAGCATGAAGCAATATTGTATATAGTAACCTTTAAAAGCTGGTGTATTCAAGTTTGACCACAAGCAATTACAATTAGTACAACAACGACCAGATTTACAGACAAAGTCATGAATAAGATTGACTAAGATTATTCCATTCTTTCCACAGTTATCCCAGTCTTTGAGGAACTAGATTATGTGATCCAGCACTGTGGATTGTGAATAATTAATAGCAGAAACCAAGCAATTTTTGGAAGAATCTAAACTCTGCAGTAAATCCTTGAAATCAATGAACATACACGTGGGAGAAATCAGATACCAGGGAAAGGGCCTGAAATGTCAAGCTTTGATGAGGATTTTGCACTGGGATCTGGGAATACCATGAGAAATGACAAACTTCCAATTCTGAGGGATCCTGCTGCTAGACCAGTGACTTCCTGGTCACAACCAAAGGGAGGAACACAGAGCTCACAGCAGGACTTACATCCCCACTGTCAGCTACTCCAGGAAGTCTCTTTTGATTTGGAGCTATAGCAAAAGAGCAAATAGTGAAACGAACAGTGCAAATAAGTGAAATGAAAGCAGAGCTCCTGTACATAAAGGCTCCAAAGCATCACCAGCAGTATCTGCTCTGTAATGCTGCAGCCATAAAGTCACAGTTGTTACGGAGTAAAATTCCTATTCTGGCAGCAGCAGGCTCAGCATGCACCATGGAACAATAATGCACTCAGCCTGGTGGTCCAGGTTCTTCCTGTAAGACAAAAGCAGAGCTTCCTGCACTCAAAAAAAAATACCAATTAAGATAACTAATTACTGGAAAGCACTTTAACACTCAAGTGAGGATTATTTCAAATTAGAAATGGGCCTACCTACTGCCTTGATGTATAAATATTTTAAATTACAAGGCACGATGTTCAGAATCTCAGGAATTACAAGCACTTCATTACTTGCAATATTTGTATAAGTACTGGTGAAAAATACATACAAGTAAAACCAGAATCACAAATTCAAACCAGCAAGTAGAGCAAAGCATTTTATATCCACCTGTCTCCTCTTTTCTTCATATCTGCAGCCTCCTTGAGCTTATTAATAACACTTTCTGAAGCAAAGATGAAATGAGTTTAACCCTCTTCCTGAAGGATGTGGACCAGAAAATAACTTCAAAATTCAGTGATCAACTAAATGCAGGAAAGAAAGACTCTTTCAATGGAAGAGGCTTAACTGAAAGCAAAATAGACTTGATGATCTAAGGGTGTCTTGTCCAACCTTAACAATCCATGATGCTTTGAAAACAGCTAGGATGTACCATTTGGTAAAGAAAGAAGCAGGAAAAGTTTCATATTGTCCACAATGTCCAATACATCTGAAATACCTTAGCAGTTCTCAGGCTACTGCTGAACCACAGAAGTTGAGGTGTAATTATTACTGAAATAAAAATAAGTAAGTTAAATTTATGGTTCTCAACCTTTCTGCATCCTCCTCCTTACAGTCTTTCCCAAGAAAGAAAAGGGAGTGACTCTGTGCTGCCCTAGATGCCACTGCTGGGAAGAAGGGCTGTGAACACACAGCTGCAATTCTCCCCTGCCAGGCCCAGGCATTGCTCCTGAGAGATGCCATTCTCCACTACTGAAGGGGAGAAAAACAGTCCACTGCTGAGCCCTCAGAGGAAAAATCAGATATAAAGCAGCCTCTTCCTCAGAGGATGGGGCAGCACACATGGTTCCCTCAGAGCTGAGGGCTCCCATCCCATCTTGATAGAGAAAATCAAACTGCCCTTCTTTCTTGCTCTTGCCTTGAACAATTTGCACAGTGATACCAGTTGCAGTTTTGCCTGTCACAAAACAAAGGCAACCAATATCAGCTGCAAAGCAGTGCAGAAGTTTAAAGAAAAGCCACAGAAAAACTAAAATCAGATACTGTTCCTCATTCTAAAACTGCAGCAACTGAGACCACCTGTACAAAACTGAACAAAAGCATCAGCATCTCCTGACCAGAAAAGCCCATCTAGCAAAGGTATTATGAAGTGGCAATAAACTCTTTAAGAAAACACCCAAGTTGAATAAAGCTGCCAGTGGCATCAATACTTTATCTGGCTCCCAGGGAGAGGTCCAGCATTCACAGCCTATCACTAGTTTTAAGAGGTAATATACAATATAAAAATAAAGATGAACATTAGTTCCAAGGCTTATCTTTAATATCAAATTTTACTGGGTCCTTATCTTTAACATTGCTTTTTACTGGCTCACTACAGAGCTCTACACACATTATGGTGCCCACAAAAAGCTTAAGAACAACCTGGATTGCTCCCTCTTGTTTTAATGGGAACTGTTTCTGCCCAGCCTTCCCATACTGTTTCACATAATGCAGAATCCCTACAGCACACTGCTGGCTTTTGTGCATCACTTCCTATGATTTCCCCCCAATACTGTAATATTTTAAAACCAGTGTATTTTAATCTTTTGTTAAGGTTCCTCTCCCAAGTTACTAATGGGGACAACAGTCTGCAACAACTTTCTTTTGAGTAAAATCATTCATAAATACAAGCAAAGGGCAATTTATAGCATGCTACCACCTTCACTGGTCACCAAAATCAGCATAAATGGATCTGTCAGTGAATGGGATTCACAGAAAGCTCTCATCCAGCCAGGCTGACAAAGACCCTCCCCAGAGCTCCTTGCCTGCCTTAGTATGAACATGTGGCCATGGATGTGAGTTCAAACAAACACTGGTGCTAAAGGGGAAAAAAAGTATACCCATCCCCTAAATAATAATTTAATTTCTTTTCTTTTTTTAAGAAGTATAATACAAAACATCTCTCCCCACAGAGTCCAAGCACTGTCCAAGCATTACTTCTGACTTTGAGAGGAATCATAAATTGGCATAGGTGAGCTCTTTCATCCTATTACTGCTCAGTAATTACACCAACAGAAAACATGACCTAAACCCAGTATAAATAAATGTATTTGGAGCCTTCACAGGACTCACACCTTCAGTTATCATTCTAAGTGAAGCACAACAAAGTACCTCACAGCAGAAATTAGAAACTTTCTTGAAACCTTTCCATCCCAGTTTCACCAAATGCACTGAGGATGCTTATAAATATTCAATATGAAATTTTGAACTCTCTTTCTCTAATTTTCCCTCACCCTAATTAGCATTAGAAATCATTTTACCTTTAAATATACAGATGGGAGCCATGTCTAAAGTCAAAAGCACTCACTCATTTTAGGGATGAGGCCACATAATAGAAGAGCCAGCTAGAAAAACACAGGCAGCCTCAGGCCCCAAAATGACACAGAACAGAGCACAGACACCCAAGGATTAATTCAAACATTGGTAGAGAAATGTCAGGACTAAAGCTGCACCAGAGATCACCTGACACAAAATCCCATCTACTGTGCCCCCACAGCCCCAGACAAGGATTTCACCCTTTCTCATTTGTGTGCTGTAACTACTCTGAAGGCTCAAAACAAGGATCTCAGGTGGAGCCAGGGTCTGCACAGCTCCAAACAGCACCAAGGACTGGCACAGTCAGGGCCAGGTCAGAGGGCTACCATTCAGTCTTTCTGGCTCAGTTCTCACTGTACTTGTGTCTGAGCCAGCTGCCTCCACCAAAGTCTGATCTGCTTCTCTTGGCACATCTGGTGCAGGTGTTATAGCCGTAGCTTCAACACTCCCAAAAGGTACATTTCGTATTAAAACATCAGCAGATCGTCCTTGTGAAATCAATTCATTAACACAAAGTGAAACATTCTCTTACAAATTAATTCATAAATGCCTGACTTGGACATTTTCCTATGTTTAAGCTCTGTTTCATATAAATATCCAACCATCTCTTACAGCAATCAGCAACAGGCGGAGGTAGTAAGAAGAGACCAAGACTAAGTAGAGAGATACAGAGGTCAATGGAAATTTTGTAACATAATAACAAGGACACCAGTTACTGTTATTTAGAATAGTGGTTGTTCTGTAAGAACACATCAACCCTGCTTTAAAAGCTCTATTGCATCTTCTCAAGCCAGCAGAAGCAGCTTACAGTGGTTTCTGAAAGGTTTCCTCACGCCCACAGCAAAATGTCTTTTCCTCTAGAAACAGTATAAAGTCAAAAGTGATGTCCAAATACTTGGTAGAATATATGACTTAGGATTGTATTTTATCCAAAAGGATAAAACAAAGCCTTTTGCCTAGTCCCTCTTGCATGCAGCAAGAACAAGGTTAAACAGTCTCCTCAACAGCTAGAGACGAGCTGTTAAATAAAAACCTGGAAGCAAATGAAAGAAACTGAACCAGCTGTGGCCTGCTATTACCCTTCTATGTCCAATCTGTCCATGTGGAATTTATCTGAATGCCCTGTACAATTGATGGCAAAAGAAAGAGGCCCTTTCAAAGCCTGATTTACCTCACTTATCTGAGGTGGCCATGCTAAAACATGAGCAGAGCTGAGCCCCAGGAACTCTTTCACTCTGAAGTCTGTGAGAAGCACTGCTGTTCGGGTAGATCAATTTTGATGTTAAATGGCTGTTGTCACTGTCTCATCAGTTCTGTTGTTATATTAGCCCACCCAGCGCTTCCAAGCACTTACAAAACACTGCTCCATTGGTTTGGTTACAAGTTTGTGATACTTGGAATTTGACCTGCAATTGAACGAATTACACAGGTGTAAGTTTTTACTAGATTTGTATCACTGTAAGTTTGTCACTGAAGAGCTCCATCCTGAAAGCACATGAAGTCATACAAGTCATCAGGGATTACTCTGGATTTGCTGATAGCTTTATCAGTGAATTGGAGAAGCCATTTAACACTTTGAAATGGTTATTCTAGTTTATAGGCACATATCTGTGCAATTTAGAGAGCTTTATCCGTTACTGCCCAGTAACTGAAAACACCATTATCAATTCTACCACATGCCCTGCTGAAAGCAGGATACTTCCCAGACTTCGAGGAGAATATTCTTGCTTATATACTAGCCCTCAAATTGGACTATCTGGGTTAATCCAGACTGTCATTACCTAGAGTAGATGATTATTATTGATGAAGTGAAGGCTGAGCAATCATCATATGTCCCTTTACATAAATGGGGTGTGTGTGCATGTGTGTGTGTAAGAAGAGCACACCAGCCAAGTCCTGGGCACCAGAAAAAAATTTGGAGTTCAGTACCAAAAATGTCACAGGGAGCATCACACCACAAATTGTGTTGTCATTTTTAGCAGCAACAAACGACCACTGGGGAAAGGAAACAACCTCTCCAATCATTCAGCTCCACAACCCCGTGACAAGCACACAACCAATAGATAAACATACACATCATTTGGAATAATTAAATAAATGATTTCATCAGAAGGTGAATCAATTAAATTTTCTTAAACCAAATATGTGTAACACAAAATGGTTTTTTACACAAATTGGGAGAATTTTACCATCCCATTAAAACAAAACAAAAACATCTCCACCCCCTAAAAACAAAACAATAACGAAGGAACAAAAGAAAAAACAAACACACACAAACCTAAACAAATAAAAATGAAAAAAGAAGACAAACAGAAACTAGACTCCAGACATTCTTTAGAAACAGTTGGTCAGTAATTAACCCAGTTAATTAACCATAACTCATTTAGTCTGCAGCAGTCAGTGCCGTAAGAATAATGGGGGGGGAAAGGATGGAAACCCAGAAGTGGCTTTACCAGTTCTACATTTTATTAACAAAGCTGAATAAGATATTGGGTCTAAGTGCCTGTCTCCTGCCTGGAGCAATGGAGCTCCACAGGGTATCCTGTCACTTTTTTGATGTTCTGATGTGTTTTCAAAGCATCTCTCAAGATGTTAATATTCTGCACAAGCTTTCACACCTCAAATGACCTCTCCAGGATCATTCAACACATGACCATTTCCTTTGCTATTTCCCTCTCTACTCTTGCTTCTCATGGTAGCAACTTTGCTCTAGGACTGAGCCAGAACTAAATCTCCAAAGACATAAGTATCTTCTTGCATTAGGAGAATCTTGAGCAATTAGAGCTGTAATATTCCTGTTTCAGTTGCCTCCCACATAAAATGGTATACTCTTATAAGTATTAAGTTTAATTATTTTATTTATTGATAGGATTCATTTAATGTTTGCACAGCACCATAGACTGTGATATGAAACTCTTAACTGTAAAATGCCAAGTGTCATTGCAAAAATATATTAACAGATATATCTACACATGTAATATATCTGTGAGCAATCAGGCATCTCTTTAGCAACAAATATTTGTTAAATGTTGTAATATATTTAAGCAATATAAGATGGAAATCTCTTCTTCCTATCAGGATATCTTCCCCAGAGAAAACTCATAAGGAACATTTTGATTCAGTTAAGAGTCTGCAAATTGAAATGGCTATGGTATACCTCTGAGATAGATCAATATTGCTGACAGCAATTAGCACTGCTTACCAAAGGCCACTTTGCCTCACTCCTGATCTACAGCCCATCTCCTTTTAAGCATGTAACCAAACAAGTTGACTGCTACTGTCACGCAGGAGCCCGGTGTTACATCAGCTCCAGAAACAGAGATATAAAAGCCATGAGCTAAAGTTTGCTATTTAACAAACAACATTAAGATGCAGTGCACCCCAGACACAAATTACTGGTACTTAAACTCCACAGATGAAGAAGGGGCAAGACATTGCTGAACACTAGATCCTGATTTCCAATAAAGCACTTCAGCATTATTAAGTCTTCATAAATATGTGTGCAAGTGCTCAGCTCATGCAGCATCTAAAATCAGTCAGGAATTGAAGTTTGAATGAAGTACAGCAACAAGAGCAACTCGAAGCAAAATTAGTTGGTTACTGACAAGAACTACTTAAGGAGGAACAGAAGATGTGAATTACTCTAATGCAAAGATGCTAGCTCTTACCCACACTTTTAGAAGATCTGACCTGTCTCACAACGCAAAATCTTTACTCTTTCCTTTTTACTCCATGTCTGTTTAATACCAGGCTGCCAAGCAAGAGCTGACAGACAGAAAATGCTTCACAGAGAGGTTTCTGTTATTACACCACACAGACAAAGTCTTCCAGCTGCCAGAGAAGCAGTCAGTTCCTTGAGAAAAGTATGTGCTTTATGGGAGAGAAGCCAATGGGTAACACTTAGAAACAAAACTGATGTGGAAGGACAGGAGGGCCACACTGCTTTCTTATTTTCTTAGCATAAGGGAATAGGCTTGAGAAAGGCAGGGGAAAGAAGCTCCACAAAAAACATTTTCAGCAGAGCAAAACAAAAAGAGAACACTTTGGAACACTGCTGTTTTCCTTACTTTTGTAAAGTTTCTTGATTCTGCTAGGAGGAAGTCACAGACATTAATCCTCACTACTACAAGATAAGATCAGAGGCAAATCCTTTATTCATGCCACCACAACCTGGAGAGAGCTCCTGTTGGCTCTTGACACAACAGCATAATGGTCACTTCACAACAAGGAGCAACTGCTCTGAGTGGGGTCAAGAGCTCTGCAGTAGACAGAAGAAAAAGGATGATTTAAACCTGCCAATAATGATGAGAAGGGAAAGCAAACAGCACCACCTCCTCTTACCCTTCCTCCCAGGACCTCCCTCACTGACCTTTCAGGCATCTGTGAAACAAGTCTTTAATGCCAATTAATAAATGACAGAAGTTTAGTGCCGGCAGGAATTGTTTTCAGTCCAGCATGTGCTTATGTTATCTTGCTCCTATGATATTAGTCAAGCAAGGAAAATGTAGGGTTTTAATTAATCACTCAGCATTTCAGCCTTTAGTGATTTCCCTAGCAATGTATAATATATTTAACATGAACGATATATGTTCAGTTAGAAGGGGAAAAAAGGAATTTTACAGAATCACTAAGTGTTTTAATCTCCATCAAAAGAAAGAAAAAAATCCAAATACTTTTTTGACATGGTTCTACTCTGAACTGTATCTTAATTGTAGGAGAAACTGAACGGTTTTACAGTTGAGATGAAAAGTACATTTGTCTATGAAGTTTGGGAGTTTAAATGGCAATATAAAAATTAAAAGATGGAAATGCTGTCAAGATGATGATGTCGCAATCCATGATCATCATTCCATCAATGTTAGTAATTCTTCCAAATCTGCAAATGTGTTCCAGTTCTGATTTTTGATACTTCACCCAAATTCTGAACTGACAGTTCCACTTTACAACTGGCTCAAAATAACTTCTAAATAGCTAAATTCAGTTGAAACACAGTTCTAAAATTAATCAATACAGGGAAGCAAAAAGTCCCCATGGGACTGATGGGAATCCAACAGTCATGGTTAAAGCAAATTCACCATATCTTGGCTGCAGCTAAAAGCCTTAAAAAGAAGATTCTGCTGCACTTGGTGTTGCACAGTAGGTGACAGAGACAGTACTCACCCACAGCACAGATCTCAGAATCACACTCCTCCGTTTCACTGGCTTTTCATAAAGAATGAGTAGGTAGAAAGAAGGATCCTCTATCATCAGGAAAGGGGAGGCTACAATCCTCATCTTTCACTATCCATACAAGGAAGAGATTTACCTCTTTGGCTCTAGCCTAGTATCCAACAACCATTTCAAATATCAAATTTCTCTACTTAATAATAATAATATTTAAATATATTTGCTGGGTTTCAGGTTCTTTGGAGAAAGCCACTCTGACATTACCATCTTAGTCATCTCATAAGCAAATAATCTAGTTCAGTCATGAGCATCTGGGACACATTTGCCAACTGGTTTAATGTAAACACTCAGGTCACTATTTCCATTTGCTTTCTGTGGACAAAGTAGTTAAGAATGTAAGATTTCCACAAAAGTTTTGTTTGAGAAGGTAGGACAGCAGGACAAGATCCCAGTTCACTCCTTGTGAAAGAGTCATCACTACCCTATTTATTTATAATCACAGTGTATAAATGGAGAGAGTGGTCAAGCCCATTATTTCATGTTTAAGTCCAAAATCCTGCTACTTGCTGAATATAGCCAATGCAGCTGAGTTACACTGCTGAAGCTACTGTCATAAATCTATGACCAAGCTGCATTTCACACTGCATGACAAACTGTGTGTCATGGCCACTCAGAATTTCACACAGTACACACTGAATTCAGCTCTCTGGGACAGTGCTTTCTGTCTCAAAGCATGGCCTGAGCCAGCTGAGCTGAAATTAAATCTCCATTTCAGTAGCATAGGGTTTGCTTTTTCTATGAACTCATGAGAGTTAAATACAGAGCTCATCTTGATTTACAAGAGCAACACACTGGACTTTGACAAATACTTGAGCAGTTCAGCTCCCTCCCATCAGAGGTCATGGATGATGGAAGTGTTGGGCTGCTCACTGCAATATTTATAGCCATCATGCAGCAGCATCCTGTAGAGACCTGACCCATTTAATTATCTGAAAAAGTTGAAATAGAAAAAAAAAAAAAAAAGAACAGGGTTTCTGATGGCTGGAATAGCATTGCAGGACAAAGCTAAGTTTTACATCTATTAATGCATTGAATTTGCTACTTCTGCTCACACAGCAACTACCCACCCATTCTGTGGACTAAAACTGCACAAAAGGGTTTCCCAGCTGTAACATTTTAATAAGAACTGGCAGAATTTATCATTAATTTTAACAATTTCCAGCTCACAGAATTTTCCATGAGCATGGACATTTCTCAGAACTTACTAATGGAATCCATCCACCAGATAAATTCTACCCATGTTTTGGCAACTACTTTGCAACTGCTTTATTACAAGCATTTGAAACCTGAGTTGCATGTATCAATTTTGATACAGATGGATGAGGTTAAGGGTCATACACAAACTTCTACTAAGCTACACTAGCAGTAACTATTACCAGCATAACTGTTCCAGGAAGTCTAGAAGCTCTTATGTTGTTGTTGATTTTGCTTGGGTTTTTTTTTAAATCAACATCATCTTACTGTTAAAAGCTCCAATGGAAATCAAATTTCTGCTAATATTGTTCAGATCTGGAATGAGTTAAGAATGTCAATACTCCAACACTGACACTAACAGCACTGCAATTGGGTTTGTTTCCCCACTTTAACCACATCAGCATAGTTACAGCAGTAAAAGCTTTCCTAAGAGTTGGTAGGGTCTTATATCTTGTCACCTGTCATGTCTTGAAGAAGATAAAAGGCTATCTTTCACCTTCCAACAACAGCTGGATTTTCAAAAAGATAAATTCAAACACTTCTGTCTTTTTCTGAAGGAGCCAAGCAGCAGACCGAGTCTCTAGGACCATTTGCCTGCTAATAAACAAATGCCAAGGATGCCACAGGATCTCAGAAGGAAGCATTTCAAGCTGGGAGTGAATTGATAATTTCTTTTGGTCTAGGACTTCAATCTGGATTTGAACCCCCAAACTACAAACAAACTGCTCTCCCTCATTTGAAGTACCCTAAACCATGTGGCTCTGGTTAGGCACGACAACAGGATCTGGCCTGATGCAAAACCCAACTCTTCAAGGCAGGGGACTCCTGCAATAAACTGCAGTCCTGCTGCACAGCTCTGCAGACAGAGGTCAGGGGAGGTCCAATTTTGGTTGTGTTAACACTACAGAGGCCATACTGCCTCCCAGGGATGGCCCTCTGACTGCCCTCAGCATCTGGAGAGCCCACGCAGAGGAAGGAGAGCTGTAAGTAGGACCATGGACAGAGCTACAGCACACGGGATCCCAAAGGTCAAACACAGGGAGGCAATTCCTGTATCTGTCTGTTGTGGAGCCCAGGAACAGCCTGAAAGAGTCATCTTCAAGAAAGCTCTCAGGGCAGAAGGAAGGAGACCCCAGACTGACAGGCACTCTGGGCTAGCTAGCAGGAGACAGGCTGGTACACAGCATGTTCAGTCCTGGTATGCTGGGATCACAGCTTTCAGGGAATGCTGTCCACTTCTTATTTGTTTGCTCCTTGTCACTGGCAAAACTAAACATAATGTAAATGAAAACCAATAACTGCACATTCCCCATTGGGCTGCAGAATCATCAAAAAAAAAAAAAGACAACTGAAAAAAGAACTGCACTTGTGATGCAGTTCCTGGGTCTCTACCATAAGTTCTATTTTGCAAATGGGTCCAAACAATATGGAATAAATAAAATTATAAATGCAGGCAGCTTTGTAAACAGCCAGAATTCCATACCTCTCTGTTTACTGAGCTGTAGTTCAGCAAACAAAACAAAAATCTGTAAAGGTGAGATTTAATCTGCATGTTTTACCAAGAAATAACCACATCACATATTCAAAACAGTAATGAAGCAATTACAGTGGGAAGCTACAGTAAGGGAAACTGACCTTACTGTTTTACACTGAAACAAGTGTAAAATCTGACAAGTTAATTATTTTATAGCTCAAACAGAACACTCACCACCAGCAAACAGTCTGAGTCTTTAGTAGACAAGAAGCTTTACAGAAACTGGGTGAGGGATGTGTTTGAGCCTGTGGTTAACAGATCTTCTCGAAAATTTACAGCTTGCATGTGCATAATTGATTACATTTAAGTAACAGGGATTTGTTTGTTTGTTTGTTCCAAGTTAGCCAGCGTTTGCTCCTGGAGCTGTTTATATATCCAAGGCAGAATACAAAGTTTAAAAAACAAAAACAAACAAAAAAAAAGACAAGGCAAACATCTACTGTATCCCAGGATTAAATGATTAAATGTTCAGGATCTCTGACAGAAATCCCAGCAAAGCACTCCCAAGGCTGCAAACTCATTATTCTGCCTCTTGGTGTGGTTCCTACACCACATCAACTCCCACCTCACAGGCTCCCTGCCTAAATGCAGGGAAGTGGGTTGCTGCAGTAAGAAATATAGTTAAGTTTTGCTTTTGATAAGTCTGTATTTATGTAATGTAAAGAAAAAAAAAAAAACAACAACAAAAAAAACCCCAAAAATAAGAAAACCTGAATGTTTGCAGTGTTTCATCAAGAAATTACTGGTTGGTTCCACAAAGCCTGGTCTTCAACCAGCAGCCTCCTAAGCAAAAAAACAGGAAGCAGAGAAGTCACAGCTGTGAGAGACAGACTGAGTTTTGCAAGATTTAGAGGGATAAGGTGATACATCAAGGGAAAAATAGACCAGCCCAGCTTCAGGCAACATAAACATAAAATTCTCCATGTTTTTAAATCCATGTTTAAAATCTGAGACCTCTAAATGCTCATTCTTTAAAACCTTTCACCTCAATGCTACTAGAAGCAGAGTATTTCACCTTTTAGTTACGGAGATACCTGAATTTTGTGGATTATCTCCATCTCACTGTTGTTAATGAAATGGAAAGAGATGCCTAACTCTGATCTCCAAATAGAAGACCTTTCTAAATGCATCTTCCAGCTCTCCTTGTTAGAAATTAATTGAGAATTGCCAGGCAAGGTCAGAAAGCAGCTTTTGTCAGCCTACATTAAGAAAAGTATTCTGGTGACAACCATGCCAAGAGGTAAATTAATCAAATGGGGGAAAAAAAACCCAATTGAAACCAAAACCTTATTCTTTTTACAGTTTTTACAATATTAGGGAAGCATTCTCACAACTCCTGAATGCTCAAAGATGGTAAGACTAACCATTTTAAGAAAAAACTATGTTTTATCACAGCATCTGTTTCACCAGAAATACATAGAATCAATTTTAGCAGGTAAAATGGACTGAAAAATTACAAATATTAAAATATTAAAAATAAAAATCAAAGAGCACAATCAACATTATAAAAAGGTCTGTATTCAGGATTAATTCAGGGAAGATTAAAGAAAAACTGACTACTGTTTTTGACACATGAGGATCCTAGACCTAAACAAAAGCACCTCTTTATGTAATCACCAAGCCCTTCTTAATCAATTCATCAAGCACTGAATTTAGCATACGCATTTCACCTACCTAATGTCTCACAGAGGTTTCAGAATGATGGTAGGAAGCACGGCCAAAGAATCAATTAGAAAGCACATCATGCAGCCCATAACATTAATCTTAAAGGCAATGCTTTCTCCTGAATTTCTACAGAAATTTGCTGTTAAGTAAACATAATATGCAATTGCTCAGAGATTGCTTTTATCAGGGAAAAAATATCCAGTAAAAATACATAACTTAAAAAACAGCTCCCATAAAGTCATGTTAAAAGAGATCTGTGACACCCTAACAGGCATAAAAGAAATCTTTCTCATACACATCTTAAATTCACACGCAATAAAAAAAAGAGGAATCTGCTCTTGTGAAAGTCCCTGCTCTCAAATAAAGGTGATTATCTTCAGACCATGGCTCTCCTCCGATCTGGGTAAAGTTACCTGGATTTGTTTTAAGTAAATAACTCAAAATATCATCCAAACAGCATGTGTCATTTAAGTATCTAAAACATTTCTCTTTGTGATGTAATTGGGGGGGGGCCTTTGAATATTTCATTAGACAGCATATTTACGCATAGTTCTCTCCCTCGAGAGTTTCCCACTAACAGCTCTGCTTCCCTACACACGGCCATGTTCAACTTCCTGCACAGTCGATATCCCCATGAAAGCTGAGTCTGCAGGCAGCTACACAAGCCTGATGATAGCAAAACAGAGAGGAGACTCGGGCAGTACTGGAGAGCCGCTGGCACAAACGGCACAAGCTTCTATTAGCGGCCGATTGCCAGCACCCAAACCCCGTTAAGAACAGACTGCTATCAACCTCTCTCGGATTATCCTCCAACACAACCAGCAAAGTGTCAAACCCTACCAACTTTTCCTCCTCCCTAAAATTACTGCCTTGCAGAAAGCAGAGTGCTATTTCCTCCTACCGTTGGGGAGGAGGGGTGGGAAGCTTACTAGCTTTTCAGGGATTGGGATAGTATAAGCCAGAAAAGTCGAGACAGGACGTGCCGAGTACAGGACCCACTGCAAGCACCATGGCTCTGCTGGGCTTCATTCTGAGAGACACCCGTGTCCACAGCCCTGCTGGCACGTCCTGCAAAGCAGGGACTCTGTCCCCTGGCACACTGCCCTCCAGCTCTCTCCTCACATGAGCTACAAGGCTGAGTCCCATGAAGAAGCTGTATGTCTCCCAGGGGGGCCAAGGCATCCTGGGGAGAAGCATGGTAGAGGGGAGAGGATGCAGCCCAGAAGCTGCATTTCTCCATCCTACAAAATCCTCTCTCTCTCCAGGTCTCTTCCCCACTTGGGCCACAAGATCATTTGAAAGCATCTAGCAAAAGTCATAAGAAATTGAGCTATGCAGGAACATACCCTTGTACCCTCATAAGGCCTTATCAGTCAGATAACACCAGGATAAGAGGAAGGGAGCTCAATCAGGAAGAGACTAGAGGAGGAAAACCGTTGACCACAAAGGTTTATCTAAATCTCATGTAACAAAACCTAATCCCCACAATGAATCTTTTCCCAAAGCAGCAGCCCAGCTCTGTCACTATCCTGACAAGGCTATGAGCCTAAAACAAAAGCATCTTATCAGAGCAGGAATTAGCTGTGGTCACAGCAACAATGGTCTTGTCCTCATTTCTCTAACAAGCTCCCACTGGAGTTGAAACAAGGCAACCTGAGGGAGTCTCACTTGACATGCCTTTTGAATTTTTATTTTTAAATCGAGTTTTAAAGCCATTTCACTCATTCAAGTTCAGGGTGCTATTATCACTCATTTCCTTGGATGTAGGACCAGGCTGACATTGTATAACCACCAGGAAAAGAAAAAAAAAAAAACAAAAAACCCCAAACAAGCAGCAGTAACACTCACAGCCTGCTTTCCTTTTGCACTCCAAGCAAGTCTGACAGGAACTGTATTGACCAGGGCACTCTATAAGCCTCTTCCCAGGTCTTACTGTACCCTAAAATATTTAGAGGTCTAATCATTATTTGAATGGGAGAGATTTCTACCGGAGTTGGACACTCTAGGAGCCGGGAGGGGACCTGCCACTCTGGCTACGTTTGATTCCCTACGACCTCAGGAGCGAAAACAACCTCCAATGGCACTTGAAGTTTCCCGAGTTACAGTCATTAGTCAAAAGCATTCATTGCTTATCACGGGGTCATCCTATTTCTCTAAGAGAAAAATAGGGAAATTAAGAAGCCCACCAGCATCAAAAATGGAGTGTCAAAACCCCTATGAAATCTTCTATTTAAATTGTGGGCAGGCTTCTCCATGGAGATGAGACTTTAATTTTGCCGTGGGTGCTCCGAGCCGTTCCAGCCGCGCTTAGGAAGCCCCAGCCGCGCAGGATGGGAGCTCCTCCACGGCAGGATGTTTACATAGTAAGTCAAAAGGCACCGAATTACCATGTGGGAAACTCTGCTCTCCCTCCAGTCCAAGACAACCACCCTGAAGGACCAATGCCGAGGAGCACTTGCAATGGCTCTTGGTACCGCTATTCCTCAAAGCCCCCGCGGGAAGCGGGGATGAACGCGGGCACAGCGGGACGCGCTTCCCGCAGGTGAGCGCCGGGCACAGCCGCGCCCCGGCACCGCCTGCCCCCAGCCCAGCG
>VXBS01003633.1:0-30566 GCA_013400255.1 Sitta europaea | reverse complement strand
CCCGCGCAGCGCACGGCAGCCGCCCCCGGCCGAGCCGGGCCCGACCCCGCGGCTCTGCCTCCCCAGGGGCTCGGGGGGCACACGCCCCGAACGGGTAGAGTGCCGGTAGGGACTGGAGAGCCAAAGACTTCGGCACGACCCGCACCGCCGGGGCCGGCGCCCATCTTCTCCCTTCGACTCAGCGAACATAAAACATCCAGAGTTCCCCCCAAACCTCCCGTTCTAGCCAGAACCCTGCACCAGCTCCTCACCAGCAACCTGCCTTTATCCCTCTTTTCACAATAGCAAAGGGGCAGGAAGGTGGTCCAGCAGTGATAGGGCAAAGCCAGGGCAAAACCTCGGGCCCGGGGCCCCTCTGTCTGCGCTGATTCCCAGTCTATAGTGCCGGGATGCTCAGGAACACACAGGTAGGTGTCTAGGCTCCCGGGGCAATCCCCGAACAATTCTGTAGGAGATGACTGGCAGGAAAGCACATGGGCCTTCCCAGTACTGAGACAGCCAAAGACTGAAAGCCTTCCATGCACTGGTGGGATTGCAGAGGTAGCAGTACCTAAAAAGAATAGGAGCTCGGTTCTGTAAGTAATCTGCCAACTGCAAAACTGTGATGGGAAAGGAACAGAACAGATTATGCAAGTTTATAGCTTTCTCCCACAGATACATCTGTTAATTTGTCATACCAAAAGTTAATCCTTTGATGGATCCCTGAATGATCCCCTGGGAAAGACCTGGGACACAGAAAGCACAATCATCTTTAAAACAAACAAAATTATAGATTTACTGTAATCTGTCCTGCAAATGGTCAAATGGAGTACAGATGTTAAATAAATCAGGGAAAACAAAGGAAAACATCAAAAATCACAAACAAGACTCTTCTTTCGTTATCCTAAAATGCTTTAGAAAATGATAGCAGAGCTGACTGCACTATTGTGAATCCAAATGAGCATTGGTTTGTCATGGCAAACTATTGATTTCCTTCCTCTGGATTAAAGAAATCCCTATTCAAACAGAAAGGAAATGGCAACTTGAAGCCTAATCCAAAGCCCAGTCACATCAACAGAAGTGTTGTAAATGAATAACATTGAAAAAAATCAAACATGAGGGAAAGGGTTAGGGTTTCAAACATAAGAAATGGCACAGTAGAGAAGGAAAACAGCTTTGCAGTCTCATTAAGAGATTAGTGTTAGTAAATTTCAGCTTTTAGATGCTTGTTCTAAGAAGAGACAGTTATTAAAACCAACTTTACATATTATTTCTTTAAACCAAAATGTTTGTTTTCATCAGTAGTCAGCAACACCTCTCCTCACAGTATCTTTCCAGTTTTAAAGCATTTCCAGGTGATTTGGGGCCCATGAGCTCCTGGATCAGCAATGCCTGGTGGCTGCTTGACAGTAAATGGAGGGCCCACTGGTTTCCATCCATAGCTCTTCCTTGGTATCAGAAACAAAAGGAAAATAAGACTAGGGGAAAAGCATTTTCTCTACTTTAAATTCCTGTATATAGGTTTTTCTTTTCACAGAAGTCTTCCCTCAGTTGACACACCTCTTTTTATCTTGGTGTCAGTCCATAGAAAGAGCAATGTCAGTAACAAAGGCAACAGAGCAGCCCTCCTGGCTCCCTCTACCCAGCAAGGCAAGATCCTGCACACATCCAGAAATGAGGATCGTGACACAGGTCTGGGTGAGGGGTGTGACTAAATCCTTCACTGTCCATGTTCTGACAGCCCCAACGGCCCCCTCAGTACTGCTCTGCAAGCTGCTGCCTTTAAAGGGACATGGCTACAAGGGAGCATCCACTGTCTACAGCTTGTAAACCTTACAATGACAAGCTTTGATGGCTTTGTCTAGGTGATGTTAAAAAATAAAAAAATTTTAAAGGATTAATTTTATGAAAGACTGGTTTAAAAAGTAAAATCTAAACACCAAGGAGAGAAAACTCCATCAAAAGCAGCAATTTAAAGGAAAATAGTTGTGTTGATGACTACAGAAGTTTAAGAGGACCACTGGGATTTCTAACCTAGTACTCTGTTATCTGGAGGGGTTATTTGCATTAATTCTTGCATCTGGTCTGTAGTACTTTCTTTCCTTAACATAGAAACATTGAATTAACAATCAAGACTGATCTATTACAGCCATTGGAGAAACGTTCCAATGACTGCTTTTAGTAATTTGTAAAAAGTTTTATCTCTGACTCTTTGAAATGCTGATGAGTCCTTCATTGACTTCTAGGTTTTGTTCTTATTATGAATTTTTTCAATCAACTGCTGAACTATTATTTTCTCCAGATGAGTTTTAAGATTGTGATATTAAAGACAGAGTTAATACTCCCTTGAATGTCTTCCTGTAAGGCATATTTTCCATCCCTTCAACCATTCTCATACATCTTTTTACTCCTTGAATTGTGAGCTGTAGATACATCAGATATTTTTTCAGCAGAGGTCAGGCCAGTATTAAAGGGATGTTACATCACAATTCAGACATTTTTTCAGCAGAGATCAGGCCATTGTTAAATGGATGTTACATCACAATTCTGTTCTTGCTGGGTACCCAGTCTTTCACCAGCTGAGGATTGCATTCAGCCTCCGTGCAGCTGAGTCTCCCTGGTGCACAGCAATGCTAATGCTGACTTGCAGGTATCTCACCCTGCCTGAGCCCTCTTCAGGCCTGCAGCTCTCCAGGACAGGTTATTGTATCCTGCATGGCCAACAATCTTTGATCTTCAGATATTTACTACTCTGTTTGGTCAAAACACACAATTTACCTGCATGGAGCTTTCCAAACAATACAGATCACTCAGCACTAATCTCTTTTATGCTTTATGGCTTTCTTCTTTAACCTACTCACTTCATTAGCAATGAGTTTATACTGAAGTACTGGATTAGCAAGATTTTACAGAGGTAATTCTGATGTGGTGCTGGAGTCAGTATGCCAGCTAGCCCTTCCCAGCCCAATGCAAACTGGCCTCTCCCTGCCCACACTGAGATGGAATAATGGTTTAGCAAGGGCCGCTGAAGTCCCCAACAGCAGGGCTGCTCT
Organism: Sitta europaea; assembly: GCA_013400255.1. Classification (NCBI taxonomy): domain Eukaryota; kingdom Metazoa; phylum Chordata; class Aves; order Passeriformes; family Sittidae; genus Sitta; species Sitta europaea. The sequence goes on along the minus strand of VXBS01003633.1, from coordinate 27,534 downwards.
CTACAGCACCAGCTGGAAACGGCATCGAGGATTGGAGCAAGAATCAGGGAGGGGCCTTCAGTTTGGTTCCCAAAGTGTTTCGTGCCCTCAGAGGGTCAGAAGAGCCCTGGGCAGGGGAGTGCAGGGCTTGGCACAGAGGGGGGGCCACAGGGCAGATACAAACGAGGAGGGAGCAGGGAGGAGCACAGGGCAGGACTGACAGCACACTGCACCAATGAGGGAGGAGCACATGGGAGGGACATGGGTCACATGGGCCAATGGGGCATCAAGGATTCAGGGATTTCCAAAGGGGAGGAGCCACCAGGGATCGGCCCAAGGAGGGATTGACAGGGAAGGTGCTGGAACAAGGGGCAGGGATACCATGGCAGACAGGGAAAGGGGCAGGAGTAAAGTGTGGGGAATAGCAGAGAAGGCAACTTGGGGTGGATAAAATACAGGGACAAACCAGCGGGGGAAGAACATAGGTGGNGGGCCTTCAGTTTGGTTCCCAAAGTGTTTCGTGCCCTCAGAGGGTCAGAAGAGCCCTGGGCAGGGGAGTGCAGGGCTTGGCACAGAGGGGGGGCCACAGGGCAGATACAAACGAGGAGGGAGCNTAGGAACATACCAAATAACAATGAGACTGTCAATAATGAAATAATTCAAGGAACAAGGAATCAAAATAAACACACCACAACATAATTTCTTGGCCCCAGTCCTCTGGAACCTCTGCAGAATCAAATCAACTCCAGCAATGATTACCCGTTTGTAATTATACTTAAGAAACTAGCATTTAATCAGTTTTTAGTGTGCGTCACAAAGGACATTTTGATTTTTGTATCCTATTTACTGACATATCACACAATATTAAGTGTCTCCCAGACACAAGCTATGTCATAGATACAATGGATAAAAAATACCCTACCATTTTTTTTTCAATTTCATCAGGTAGTCCAGTAAAAGAGACTAAGGTCCCCTCATAAATTCTGGCTTGTCTAGCAGAAGACAAATAAACAATACTAGCTTTACCAGTGAAAACTACAACAGTGCTTTAAAAATTATATAAAATTACTTTAAAAATTCCAATTCCCAAGTAGATTGCCGACTACATTTTTTAAACAGCCATTAAATTACTACAATTATTTTACAACACATAACTGGCTTTCACTATGAGGTCAATGAAGTACTACCTGTAACAGAGACATTTCTTACCATGGGGGCTGCACAGAATGGTGCCATGCCAAGAGACTAGTATGTCAGAGGAAGTTGCAAGAACTCATTTCCCTTCTGTGGAAGTAAACAGAATCCTAAATCCAGGATCTACATTGCTTTCATCTCTAGTCATTCATCGTAGCAGATGCATGAGCAGTAATGTTCTGAAGAGCTGGAAATAGAATATTGCAATAATTAAATTTCATGTTATGAGAGAACAAAGCACATAAGCATCCTTTGGCACAGCTCCAAGTCTCTCTTAACATATCTTTCCGAAGCTGTGAAATGAGCATATATGCTTTAAGTGGACTCTGGAGCAGGCTCAAAGATAATACCTACATATAGAGGAACAGAAATGAGATTAAAAAGGCTTGAGAAGAGATTTCCAAAGAAAGGAATTGGATGCATAGTTAAAAAGGTCATAGTTGGAAGAAAATGAAACAGTATCCTTTGACAATTTTATTTAGGACAGGGAGTAAACAGACCTATATAAATAAAAGAAAGAACTAGAGAATAGAGAAGAATATAAAGCTTATATTGTCTGTGTATCAAGAGAACATGACAAGATGCATAACTGAATGTACAGAATGAAAAGAATAGAGTCAAATGCTATGAGGAAATGCCATAGAAGTTGAGCTGAAAAATCCCCTGTTGAGGTGGCCCACTACAGCTACAGGGTTAAAGTCACCTCAGGATTCTAGAAGCTTTCTGACAGTGTGTCTGTCTGTTAGCATCTTTTGACAGTGTACAAAAGCAAGTTTTGATTGGTTAGTTTTGATAATAAGCAGCACAGGTATGAGCAAAACAAAGCAGAAACCATGGTAAATGAGTTCAGAGAACACAGCTACAATCCACTTTGGGCTGATTTGGTAATCAGCCATGACTGTCTTAAAGTGGATTTTCATAAAACACATCTAGGCCATTTTAGTACAGTGATAAAAAGATGGATGTATGAGTTACTGCAACAAAGCCAAGCAACAGCAGTGTTTCTCTGTGGAGGTTCTAGATGAAGAAGCTTGGAATACACTTATCTTGGGTGACTTTAAGATAATTTTCCCTATTTAAGAATACTTCCACGACCATTTTCATTATTTTATACTATCAAAATATTTTATTTCTGTTACAAATATATTAACAACAGCAGCATTATTTATAGGCACATGGCTCCTAATTTCTCGGATGTTATGTTAAATGTTGTTACTGAAGAGAGAGGGCTACAGCAGGGACTCCTATATATAAGATATGTGAGCCCAAGAAGGTTAGCAGTTACCAGGCACAGCAATTATGACCAAGGATAAAATATTTTGTGCCATCACCATGTGAAACTGCCTGGATCTTTCAAAGTGAAGACATTTGGAAACTGGGAGCCTATTCCACAGCTTCTAGTTACATAAACTTGAAGTTGCAGGCAGAATCTTTTCAATGCACTTTTATCTGTGCAGGTGTTATACTGCCCAGCGTCAGAGTGAACATGTACTGATTTACTGACATGATTATGCAGATAGTAAAGAGTGTAGTTTTCAGCATCCATTGCTTGCAGGCCAGATTATATATTCATATATAATCACATATATATGAAACATGATATGTTTATAGAATTTTTTTTTATTCCATGCATTAAAATCTCAGGCTTTGCTTTCAACCAAAAATAACAACTCAGAAGAAAATCCATAATCCATTTTTTAGTACTTGATTTTAAAGAAAAACCAAGAGGAAAGGTCACAGGAAAGTAACTTATAAAGGCAAGACTGGAAATAAAACAAGAATTTGTCCCCATCTGAGCTAAAATCTCGCTATGAACAGACTTAACTTTGCCTTCAGAAATTAGAGATGTGGCACCACACATCCAGATAAATATGGGTTTCCTTCAAGTTTATCTTTGAGATTTCAAATTTCTAAAGGACAAATTAAACTCTTCCACTACTGTGTTCTGCTTGCTGATAGGAAAGTAAACATATCTTCTTTGTACGAATATTCTTTTGCTGGAACTTATGAAGTTTCTGTATTTTCTACTGCAAATTAAAGCCTTGCAGCCTACTGAAAAGTACAGGCAAATACAAGTAAATGATCCCCACCATCTCTGCTGGGCAGCTTTGATCCACTTTTTCACAATTCAGCTGCCAAGTACTACCAGAGTTAAGGTGCTTGGTTAATGTCTGAGGTGAATTAGTCTGTGATCTTCCTAGTACCAATTTCACACACCTGCAGTTCACCTCCCACCCTGGAAAAGATTACAGACCAGCAGCTTTTCCCTCATGTCAGCAGGATTTAAAAGAAAATCCACAAAATAGCTTAAAGCATCACACCAAAATAGCAGTTTTAAGTTAATAGATGTTTACCCCTGTTGAGATTCATTTCCTTCAGGATCTCTGCATAGCTACCTTTCCAGTTTTGTCATTTTTGGGTACCTCATCCCCAGCCTCTGCCTAAAACTCTTCCTAGAAACCAGTGGTGGTTTTACACCCCTGGCAGAGAGGCACTGAAGCAGACACAACCTAAAAACTGTGAAAGAAAGCACAGAGGATGCTGCTAGACTATCTCTACTAGAGATTCTGGCTTGGGAATCAGGAGAATCAGTGTGCCATGTCCCAACACGGTAAATTGAGGTTAGGCTGCCACCACCCACCACCCCAGCCCTCAGTCACCAGTTGTGCCACAAAAAACTGTTTGCTAGAGGTTAGCAATGGGAGAGGCAAAGAAAGAAATGAAAACTTGGCTTTTCCCCTTCATCTCACATCTGGTGTAATGATTACTAAGACTGTTTGGACAAAGAAATTTAATTCCAACTCACAGGTTCCGAAGAGTTCGTGCTGTAGACAACAGCAATAAACAACCTTTTGTATAGAAAAATGGAAGATTTTCTAAAAGCCAAGCCATACAAAGCCCACTGAAATTCAGTGGGAGATGGATAACAAAGCTATCTATTCTTTTAAATTCTTCTCTGGCAGAAGTAATTCTGCCTGGATTTTTAGCATAAAAACGAACATCTATTCCTCCACCTCTGCTTCTGTCCTTTTCCAAATCATTAGGAAGTGTATGCATATTGTCACACTAAGCAGTATGATGGCTTCCCAAACAATTCACCAAAAAGCCACTACACGTTCTGAACTCAAAAAGCAAATTTCCAGTAAGAAAAAGAAGGAAAAAAGTATGAACAAGTAAATTACTAGAAAAAAAACATGGCTTGGCCCCTAAACACCTCTCCTATCATCATTCTGTTCACTAAGAGATGCATTACCTGCTACTATTTCTTCTCTGAGATAACTAGAACAAACACATCAAAAGCATGTGCAGGCTGTGCTCAAGAGTTCATTTCAAAACTGCTACAAGAACCTGGTGTTTAGCTACATCTTTATTTCACTTGCAGAAAACAAAGAAGCCTGAAGGACAGATGAGAATGCAAGTGTTTAATGAACACCTTAGTATGGGAAAACTGAAATTTATTTTACTGTCTGGTTTGGGTGTCATTTTGGTTTTGTTTTTACCTTGCTACATGATCAAATTCCAAAAAGTGATATTTTCAATCACAACAACCATGCTGGCTTCAAGGTGGGGGGGCCTTTCAAGAGACTTCTCAATAATTTTTAGTTCTTTGCAATCCTTATCTCTCGGTGGGATCAGAGCTGCATCAGTGACTAAAAGGAAATTAAAAGGTCTGGGTTTTAAGACAGGTTTGCCTTTGTATGCATATCTTACCCACTATATACAGTAAGACACTGGTCTTGGCAGAGCCATGGATCACTATTTTTAAAAAAATCAAAGACAGAGCATCTGGCTCTCCAAATGTGCATTGCTGTTTTGGTTCTGTTAGTCATAGCCTGTTCAGGTTACTCTCAGGAGCCATCTCTTTGAAACATGGTGATACTCTCCATGAAGAAACTTAGCAGAAGGATCAACCAACATTGTGAAGGGCATCACGAAACAGAAAGTCTCAGTGGGAAATAAATTAATTCTGTCTTCTTATGGAAGTGCATAATGGAGAATAGTCCTAATAATTTTTTGTTGTTAAAGGATCTCAATAATACATTGCAGATATTGAATACCTGTTTGTATGACCAGAAAATACTAAAATGAAAAGAAATTTGGAAAAAAAAAGGAAACAACCAGAAAAATGAGCACTGGAGAAGGAAAGCATGCAATATTCCATTTCCTATGCAACAATCATAGACCTTATCAAATCATTGTATCTTTGTATAAACTCCTTTGTGTGATTACTGCCAAAAAATGCGACAAAGTATATCCTTATATTAAACTGATATAGGCTGAACAACACTGAAAAAAGGATTATTTTTTTTTAAATAAGGAACAGATGGTCACCTTATTCAAGCAGCTGTTGTGGGGGGAAAAAGACTCACAATCAGGCATCATAGGCTAAAAATGATCAAATTCAGATGCACACCCTCCTGCTAAGTAGTGGTATCAGCATCCAGCCACTAACTGATACAAGACAGGGGAAGAGAAGTGAAGCAGGAAGGCTCCTCCTGGACAACTCTCCCTCAGTGAGGTATGAGCCATAATTGCAAATCCAAGCTGGTGCTGAGCAAATCCTCTAATTATGCCTCGAGGTGGTTTTTGGATGTCCATGTTTAATGCTAACAAGTGGAATTGCCAAAACAGTAAAGAAATAAAAAAATCTGCAGCCTGCAAAAATTAGAATTTATTTATTTCAGGAGATTTAATTTTAGCACTAGGTGGCATTGCTCTAAATCTTTCAGTGCCTCTCTCCTGAGCTCTTTACTGCCTGGGTAACACTCTAACAGCTGGTGAAATACACAGGCTTCAGTGAGGTGGCACCAGCCATGCTGCTCAAAATGTGCACAACGTGTCAGGCAATCTATCCAATAACAGATTTTGTTCTGACTTTAGTTTCAACTCTTCTGTTTACTACTGTAGAAATAAGCATAGTCAATAACCAAATGTTCAGTTTCTCCAGCTGAAAGACTCAGCCTACCTCAAAGCTTCTATAAAACAGTGCCAGCACACTCCAGTATTCCTCCCCTTCACAGTCACCCTCAAAAATCTTTCTGCCAGGGACAACACAGTAGGTTACAGCTCATCTCCACGTGTTACATGACAGCAGGAAGACCAGGGCTTTTTATCAATTCACTGCACCACTGAGTTGACTCACTGGCCTGTGGAATTTGAAAATCATTTTTTAAACTTGTTTTCTTCTTTTTTACTAGAATTATTGAATTGTATGTGAAAGCCATTAATGAAAAATCCAGCAGCATAAGAGGAATAAAAAGCATGGATCTCTAAATATGAATAAAGTTTTCAAGAGCATGGAACTTATACAACGCCTCAAACCTCCATTTCCAAACAATGTTAGCAAATGTGTCCCAAATTCAATTTTGAAAACTCCTGAAATCTCATTCTGACTTTGCCAACCAAATTTTAGGTACTGTTTCTGAGACTTTTGACCCAATGTACAGTAGTGCCATATCCCAAACAGGGTTTAAAGCTTCCAGGAGATAAAGCTTAGCCAAGTCCAGAAACACAATGCTGAAGTCTCATAGCCTGTAACCACCTAAAGCATAGACTGGGTAAAAAGACTCTTCATGCACTTCATATTCAGGAGTCACTGGATAAAATAGAAAGCAGGGTCTTGGAAAAGTCATTAGAGCCTAGAGCTCCTCACTCTCAGCTAAAAATCTCAGGCACCAGATATATTATGACTTGTCCAGCTTTACCTTTTCAAGAGGACAAGTGAGGACATTCAGCCACTCACACAAATTCATGCACATTTTCTATCTTAACCACCTTAGTTAACCATTTTCAGTTCTATTGTTAGGTTCCCCTCAATAAAATGTATTCTTAGGCTCAGGTGAACTGTCTGCTTCACTGATTTGACAGGGTGATATGTATTTGCCTCTGTTTCAACAAATCAACTCAAATCAGCAGCAGTGACCTATTTTCCTGAGCTACAGCAAGAAGTCAGAACAGCACTGTGACCAGTGATGCTTCTGTTCAACAGATTTTATCCTGGGAATGATGTGATTTGTAACACTGAACATCACTGAGTTTTAGCAGAAATACATTCCAGCTTCTTTTAAACCTTTTCAGAGGAAAGACAGAGTGCTGTTCTGTAGAGGAAAAGACAGTTGAACAAAAAGTAGCTATTTTCACTTTCAATACTCCATGGAGTTAATTTCTAAAAGTGAAAGAATTTATATGAAAAGACCTTTATCTCCATTACATTCTACCTCATGTGCCCTCTCATGCCAACAAGCAATTTCAGCTCTGAGGAGCAAGACAGCCTCACAGAAGGGGGTGAAAGAGTCTTTCTCCACTGTCCATTCCATACAGCCTGAGCTTCATTCACCAGGTTCTCCAACAATTGCCTCAAGTCTTTGTTACTGGGCAGGTGGAGCCATTCAATCAGATGGATAACACTCATCCTTCCAAAGCACTTCAGCTCGAGGGATAAAAACAGCTTAGCACTAATGCTAATTATGAAAATCAGGGAACTTCCCTTATTCTGGCTTTCCATGAAATTGTATGTAAATCAGTCTGTGAACCCTCTAGAAGGAGCAGGAAGAACAGTGTTGTGCTCTCAGCTCATGGTGCATGGCACATGCCAGTGTGCTTCTTGCCTGAGAGACACCACTGATGTCCTGATACTGCAATTCTCCTCTTCTTCCTTCTTTACTGAAACAAATTCCTTGATAGGTACAGCTGGGAAACAGCCCCTCCTTCATGAAGGGTAAAGGGCTTTATTTGTTTGGGGATTTTTTTGGTTTTCACTTTTCACTTCCATGCAATCACATAAATGACAGCCACCAATTAACATCTCATTTCCACTCCTGTTGCCTTGCAAGTACTATTCCTTCCTGAAGTAGCCCAGTGCAGATAGACCAGTATCATTCATTTGTTCATACTTAGAAAATCACACATTGAATCACTGTGGTCAAGAGGTGACTATCACAACTTGGCACTGCTGCATTGGCATGGGTTAAGTGTACCCACTATTCCATTGCATTGGGGAACAATTAAGCAGTCTATTAATAATCTTAAAACTGAACAGTGATTGCTAGTAATATTAGTCATCTTAATAAAATCCATGCTAAATGCTGGTCCTGACAAAAGTATTTTAAAAATAAAACCTATGTAGAGATTGCATGCTCCCAAAAGAAAGTGGTTAAACACATGAATTCAGAGACTGAATTCCCTCAATTCCACTGTGACATTCACCTACATAATAACATACATACACATTTAATCAGGCACCCAGCATTGAAACACTTGGATTAAATTTTGAGGAAACACAAAGTGCCATATTGGTTCTCTCCAGAAGCAGCTGACTGGAGTCTACATTTTTGGATTCTGATTTTTTGGCAGAGAAACAATCTTTCCCTTCTCAAGAACAGAGTATTCTTATTTATCCTTGGCTTCTTCAGCTGCCTGTTTAAGGTCTGGCATTTCTCTTCTCAGGAAGAGATTCTGTTCATTTCTGTAGCATCCCTCATGAGAGTCTCAACAGGGCTGAGCACTGAAAGGAAAGGTCACAGCAAATCAAAGCAGGAGTGGGCTGCAAGCTGGCACTCACAACAGCAGCAGAAAGAAATCTTCGTGGCTACAGGCACATGGGCTTAATTCAGCTTCCTTGGCCTCCAAGGATTTGGCTAAGATGTCAAATCTGAATTTCTTTTATTGAATTTACAAAGTGAAGTCAAGCAAATGCTAGGAGGAAGAACGGCTTCTGGAAGGAAGGCGTAAAAATCAGATGAACGACTCACATATCTAAAGGAAATTATTTCTTCAAAAATCAGTGCTTGATGCAAGGTTAAAGAGCATCTGAAATTGAAGTACTTATTAGCTATTTTTCTACTGATGGTCATTGGTAATTGTTACTTACCAAACATTTCTGACAAAAGTAAGCTCTCTCTCTGCAGTCAAGAATTTAATTAGCTGCACTGGGAATATTTGGAATAACATAAATAATTCTGGCCACTCAGATTCAAGAAAGATTGAGATTGCTGCAGGTATTAAAAAAACCCCAAACAATTAAGATAGTCATGGGAACCAAGTGTCAGCCCATTGCAGAGTCCACCTGGGTTTTTTCAATCAACCAAAATAGAAGAGAAGGGATAGGGCTGCTCTGAAAAACATGATCACAGAATCACACGTCTAAGAGAAAGCACTGACAAAGAAGGGGCATTTAAGACTAGGTGCATTATTGTTATAAAAACACATCCTTCTGGCAGGATAAGACCTGTACCTTTCATATTTTACCAGTTCTGGTTACATTAAACTAAGGACAACTGGAGGGCAAAAATCAAAAAATATATGGCAAGAAGACCTTGACCTGACCTTCTCTACAAAACAGTACAGGAGACCTTGGTCCAAACATGGAAACTCAGGTTCTAGTTGTACCTCAGGGACTCTTTGGGAAAGGATAGAGGTCTCAGAGGCTCCCTAAAGAAGAAAACTTCTGTGATGGTTTCATCTCAGCCAGCAGCTAAGCCCCAGGCAGCTCAGTGCCTCACCAGCAAGAGCTGGGAGAACTGAAAGGTAAAAGCTGGGAAACTCTTGGGTTGGGATAAAGACAGAATAGAGGAAGAAAAAGCTGCATATGCAAGCAAAGCAGAACAAAGAATTAATTCAGTGTTTCCCATGGACAGGCAGGTGTTCAGCTATCTCTATCACATGTAACAGTTCTTTGGATAGACAAGTGCCATCACTCCAAACATTCCACCCTTTCTTCTTCTTTCCTCCACTCTGGATGCTGAGCATGATACCACACAGCATTGAAAATCCCTTTTGGCTCTGTGCAAGCCCTGCCCAGCAATAACTAAATTATTTCTATATTATCAGCCCCACATTCAGCAAAAATCCAAGACACAGCCCTACTCCAGCCACTGTGAAGAAAGTTAACTCTACCCCAGACAAACCCAGCACAATTTCCCAGGCCTCTGGCCTAAAAGCAAATAGGGGGAAACACTTTGCTCTACAGGAGTTTCAAAATTTTGTCTGGAGTTTGAGAAAACTAGGGAAGATTCCTCCAGCTGGAAGTACTCAAAGGGACAATGTCAAAATGCAGCACACCTCCATTGCCCACTGGGGCAAATTTATAATGTCTGAAGATCTGACCCTGACTGTTTCTCTCATTTTTCTGCTACTCAATCTATATTGAAAATGTTATCAGAGGCTTATCTTACAAAATATTAATACTAGTCTCAATCAGTGCTAAGGCTGGGCTAAGGGATGACAAGACAGGAAATCAGCTAAGTAACTTCACTGTCACTCATAGCTCTCTGAAACTATCCTGGCAATAATAAACATTGTCAGGTAGGCTCATGGTTGATGCATTTAAAAGAGCATCCAGCAAACATGAGACTTACCTCTCTGTACACAGTGGGTCTAACATAATTGCAATGATCCAGTCAACCAGCCAGAAAGCAATTTTAGTTCCTTCATAAACATCTATTTTTAAGCAGGGATACACAGCCATCTCAGAGAGAATTCAATAAACGTTATTAACATTAAATAAAATATAACTCAACATAATTACCAAAGTAGAAAACTAAGATGATTTTCTTTGGGAACAAACAAAAAGCTTCCGGAGGAGGATGGAAAAAACCCCAAAAAACCCAACATATTTTTTGTTTAATTTAGAAGGGCTGTACTGTTAGTTAGACCACATGTTAAAGTACTAGATTGGACTTTAAAAACAAGCTAATATAGCAAACCAGCTAGACCATATATCCTCTATAGACTTAATCTAGTAGAACATGTGAACATGCTTGCACTCCTGATTTCTTGCATTTTTTTGTCAGACAGTATTAAGAGACAGAAGGCAACACTTTTTCAAGGGCCAAACAGTGGCAAAATTGTCAGCCCTCTGTGATTTGCAATATGTTATAAACCATCCTTGCTCTTGCCCACTCACAAAACAGTTGCCTGGCACCCATGATCAACTACATATTTTTATTCACTTGACAGAAGCATTTACTTAGAATTAAAAACCAAACCCCCAAGTCGTGAAAACAGTCTAATCAGGGAGAAGTTGAACTGTAGTTTTGACTACAGCTGGCCAGAAATATTTAAATAAAATAATTCCTCATAAAATTGAAAGATAAAAGAACTCTGGGGTTAGAAGGGGGAAATGTTCCACCTCTACATAGCAGCATGCTATGAAACAAAGGAAAACTGGAGAGCATACTGAGGGGAACTACAGGAAACACCCAGAAGGACCCCAAAAAGTTGTGCCTATCCATCCTCTGCTGCTGTTAGCAAATTTCAGTCATGCTTTCTTTTGGTTTTAATATTGCTTTTTCTCCTTCAAAGAACAAAAACAAATGTCTCTTGCCACCAAGGGAAAATACTCAGTAAATGTGGTAGCCTGCAGCCTAACTAAATCCAGATGTGAGTTCACTCCAAGAGTACTCAAAGCCTATCATCACTGCTCCTGCTGGACTCTTAGCTGGACTGTCTTATTATGCTCAACTACAGGAACAGCTGTAATCCAATGGCTTGGGTTACAATGTGAGGTGTAACCAGAAATAAGTATTCTACTACATCTACACGAGCTGGCAAAAATGGTAGGGCAGCATCTTTTATCTTCTCCCCAATAACTCCCTGCAGGGAAGCAGCAGCCACCCTGCAGGGGCCAAATCCACTAATGGGCTGTGCAGGTCTCCCAAGGTGACCCATAGAACTGCACCATTCCATTGTGAGATGCCCCACCCTGGGGGAGGAACCAAACATTCCTACCTGGATATCGTCTGGAGCTGGGGACCACGACCACTGGATTCACAGAGGAGAAGAGCTCTTGACCTGTGGACACTGACAGTGATCAGTGAGAAGCAGTTTGAGTTTCACCAGGTGGGAAAAGCAGGAGAAAGTATGTAAGCACCTTAGCACCTGGTGTTTTCCAAAACCATGCAGTGTGTAGGAAAGATGCTGTTGTTTACTGGAGGGCAGTGGCTTTCTCTACCAATCAGTGTCTAGACAGCAATGTACATTATAAAGGTTCAGTTCATTTCCAATTAAGTAGTTCTAATTTTGCCTTCTGAGAACGCAGTGTTGTTTTTTCTTTGCCACTCTACAACAGCATTGACCAATGCCACTGGACCCCCAGAGAAGAACCAGAGCTTTTCCTACAGGATCACCACTTCAACAGGAGCACATCAAAAAGAACAATGATCTTCAAAAGGAAGAGTCAAAGGAAAGGCAGGATTTCAATCAAAGGAAATTCTTTCCAAAAAACCTCTCATCATTGCATGACACAAATGCTGCCTTTAGAGAGAAATATGGACTGGATAACTATCAGGCCTTCTGTCATCTTATGATACAAGGAATTAATCTTAAAAGGTTGTCCAGGCACCACCCTCCTTGCATAAAAGGTCTCTTGCATAAAAGGTATGAGCTAACTAGAAAACATCTGGTTGGAGCACACCTATCATGCTAAGTATTATTTTCCTAAGGTAATAACTAAAATAAAAGATGTAAGGAAGAGCCTATCTACCCAAGGCTGCTGCTGGGTCAGTTCCTGAGCACTGACAAACCTACATCTGCCAACACACTCTATGAACCTTCTTTTCATGTTGAAAATATCTTTGCAAACTGGTTGCTAGGAGCTCTACTCCTTGACATTTACACACTTGAAAAATAACATGCTGTTTAGCAAAACGTCATGATAAATGTGTCAGGGGGTTGATACTGGCTGGAAGCCAGGTACCCATGAAAAAAAATCATTCACTCATTCTCCTTCACTATGGTTGAGCAGAGGAGGAGGAAAAAATTAAAAGGTTTTTGGGGAGAGATTTATTAGAAGAAAACACTCTAAGGGCAAAGCAGGCTCAAAACTTGAGATATACAGAAAGATTTATAAACAGTACTAAAGAGAAGATAATGAGAGCTAAAATAAGTCATTAGAATACTTTTCCACCCTGTCTTAGTTTGGAAGACAGGTAGGGACAAGCAGGAGCCTCTCCTGGAATGGAGAATGCAAGCCTCCTCTCTCCGAATTGTTATAATTTTGAAATTAAGGGGCTCTCAGGCAAAGATGTGAGGATAGGGATAACAGTTCTTTACTTGTGTTTAACAAGGCAATCGGAACAACAATAACTATGGCATTAACAACAGACAGAACCAGGGACACAGGCACAGTTTTCTCTGCCGCTGGCACCTTTCCCCTTGGGGCAGTTCCCGTCCCAAGCTGCCGGAGCGAGGAGGAGTCCCGGGATGCCGGAGCTGTGCCAGGAGCTCTGTGGCCGTGGCTGGAGCTCAGCGAACGCCCCTGCAGGCAGGGGGTGCGGGACAGGGCGTGGAGAACACCCCGAGAGGAGCGGAGCACAGCGGGCGCACAAACTGCGGCGAGGGGAGACTTGCCGGGGGCAGCCAGCCCGAGCTGGGCTCCGGCGGGGCCGGGGAAAGCGCTTCGAACGCCCAGGGGTGCAGAAGAGTTTTGGTTATTAAGCCAAGCTAGAATGGAATGCACTATTTAACAGATTTTGGTAGTTCGTCAGTCTTCAAATGTACGGCCAGGGGTGATGCGCTGCTGCGTTTGGCTTTTGTGGATGCATTCCTTGCCCTCAGCCTTGTTTGTGTCTCCCTAGATCTGAGATAACTGAACAATAATGTCCCCCGTACTTTATCTAGGCAGCTTCACTCAGTCCAGCGTTCCAGTCAGGCATCTCCAAGGAGGGATGGGCTTCTGTAGTTACAGCCTCTTCACACAGGTTTTACTACAATGGGCAAAACTCCTTCATAACAACGTTTAAGGCATGAACCATTTCAGTCTCTGACACATCCATAAAAGAAAGATTATAAAGAAACTTATGACATAAAAATATTTTTGTTATATACTTTGGGAAAAAAAATGCCCACACTGCAACTGAAAGGGCTTTGTGAATGAAAATAAAGTGTCCCAAGGCTTTTAATATAAAAATGTTACCTTTAAAATTATTTCATATGAGCTTACCTACCCTGAACAAACAGGTAGTAGGGTAATATTTATTGTTCCAGATAAACATTTCATTAAATGTTAGAAAAATATTTTCTAACATTGTGTCCTGCCTAAGCAATTTATTTTTCTACTTCACTTAATTAAAGAATAGGTCAAATTACCAAAACCTAATTTGTAGCTCTGAGATCACAGTGAGTAATCTCACTTAATGAAGCTGCTATCAATGTCTGAGCAACTCCATTATTAGTATCATTACATTATATATTTATGCATGATGAACACTTCACCATAAACTGTCTTCAAAGGCAAAAATTTCATATGCTGATTTATAACTCCAGAGTTGTCCAGATTTCAGTTTAAATATTTTTTCACCTTTTAACAACAAAAGCAATTACTGCAGCTTGCTTTAGGAGAACTTCTGTCTGTACCATTTCATAATGATTATGAGACCATATGATACAGCTTATTCTTTTACAAAAGATTCCACTTGTGAGCTCCACTGAAGGCAACAGAGGCAATTTCAATGTGAGCAGTTAAAACATAGCCAAATAATAAAATAAAAACATGAAACAGGTCTCCACTGCCACCTCTGGAAGCAGCTCTTTTGTTTTCACATGCCTCCTATGAAGACACATCAGCAATAACTTCAAGTCACTTAGCCACTCCAACTTCTCAGATATTAAATAATTTGTGACATCTCAGTGCACTAAGAAAACCTGTAAGACTTTTTTTAATAGTACTGGAAGGCAGCACTTCTGTCCTTATTATTGATCAAGTACCTGTCACCTTGTTTCACCTAGTGGCACCTGCAGGGACTTGAGGCCAGGGCTCCTAGAATGCCTGAAGTACCAAGACCTCCACAGCTACAGCACCAAAATACAAATGAAAAGGATGCAAAAGTTTCTTTGTTCCAAAGCCTCTAGAACCATCTTTTCTAGAGCTTGTAAACCCTTAAGAGCATCCCTTTACCACTTCAGAATAGAAGTAATAGTTTATTTTATATATTAAGAGGAAGGAAGGCCAGCCAACAGGTTCTTTCATCACTTTTGTTACCAAAATATTCAACAGTCAGGTCTAGGCCAAAAAAAAGGGACAGCAGTCCTCTAGATCTATGGCAAACTAATTTAATGTATTTTCCCATGAACCTCAGGCACAACAGGTAGTGCTTATTTCATGAGATTCAGTTTTTTGTAGTGATAGAGGTACAAATTCCTCAGACTCTGCAGACTGGGTAAGAAATTCCCAAGTGTGTTACATAAACTTTAACTTCTTTGATGAATTATTTTTCATAGAAGCATATGTCCTTTTAGGGAACCTATGGGGATCAGATGACTAATCATCAACATTGATGGAAATTGATGTTTTATGAATTTAAAACTAGTAAGTTATAGAATTACTGTGGAAATAATAAAAGTTATCCTCCCATAGCTATTGTCATTTTTAAGAACAATTGTTACTGAATATAGCTTTTGAACAATTGTCTTAATTTAGCATACTCAATTATCACAAGACATCTTCACAATGCAGTAACTAACCCTCTGATATGTTACAGCCATTGCTGGTAACAGCTCATAAGTGTTGCACTGAGTTTGTACGACTGAGATTTACCAGTCTTCCTCTATCTGAACTTAATTTTAGCTTAATTGAGTTTCCTGGAACAAGATCCTTTTTTTCCTAATTAGCTAAGTGTCTGTGGCTAATTCATTTTACATCTGTGTATCTTTGTATGGTACAGCCTGATATGACAGAGGCCTGGGGAAGCTCCCTTATGGGATGCAGTATAGAAAACCAACTACAGTATAAAAGATGGGGCACAGGCTTGGCACTAGGAAATCCACAGCTATCAACAACTCACCAGTGGTCAGTTAAAGAAATACAGAATAAATGTGGAAAAATCTTTGCTTATAAGTACCAAAGAAAAGAAATAATATCCAACATAAGGAAGATGTCCATATATAGCAGATTTTAATGTAATACAAAGCTGCAAAACACCGAAGAAAAAGGAAAGGTGGACAACTGTGTTGCAGAGACATAAAAATGAAGCCAAGTATGTCCTGGGGTAATAAGTAGAACTTAGGGTAAGGATGAAACCTAGGGGAAAGGACTCCTGTTACTAACTCACCTCAAGAGCCCTCACCAACACTTAAAGCAAAACCACAGGTCATAGGCCTTCAGGGAATGGTACAGCTTCAGGGAATGGTGACAGCGTGGTTGGCAGATAGAAGACTGTTTTTTGTACTTGAGATGTCATTACTGTCATGCAAATACAGCTGGACTAAAGTTAGACTAAGGGTTTTTTAAAAACAAAAACAGCATTGCACTGAGCAGCACAAGATGAGTTCAGCAGAGTACTTCATTTAATCCCACATCACACTGACCTTAGATTTTTAAATAATAAAGCAAGAAGGTCCTTTAATGGGCCAAACCTGAAAACTAGAACAAAGACATGCTAACTAAAACCTAAATCCATAACAGAAAGAAGGGTCCATCTTATGTTAGTCATACACACGTATCTCAATCAAGACCCAAAAGGCAAGTTGCTTTCCAACAAAAGTCACACATGAATTTAACTAAAAGTTTTCTCTTTAGGCTTGTATACAGCTATTTCTAATTAGATGCAAGTCTTTCTTTCTGTTCAGATTAGGCACTCTCATACATGTGGGGTTTAGCCTGCACTCTTGGGACAGTCAGGGAGGTAATGCAGAGAGGAGGGGGGCCAGTGGCAGGAGGAGAGTTCTCTCCATCAGACGCCTGCAATGATAGAGATTGGGAAGTGCTAGCAGCAGAGTTACTGATAGCTTTGCACCCTTTCTACCAGGAGTCTGTGACAGCTCTTAAATTACACTGACACAAAAATTAACACCCCAAGTCTCTTAAGACTGAAAAATTCCAGTTCTTTACACGTCTATTCCAGTTGTTCTAACATAATACATAGCTTAATGTAAAAACAACATTAATTGGTTTCTCTAGGACTGTACACACAGTTTTTTAATTTAATTCCTCAGGAAGAACTAGAACTGGAAAGCTCTAAAGGAAAATAAAAATATCTTTTATGGAGAATCAACAAGAGCAATTCTTGAAAGCTAAAGAGCAGCTTGTGCCTTCACAAGGTAAAGCATCACAGTTTTGTTAAGTACCTCTTAATAACAATGGATTCATTACCATTACAATCATAGTTATGTCCATTTCTCAGACAGACACACACTTATTGCTTTAATTCTAATTAAGTGTTGTACTTCTGAACACAGCATTACCAACAGCCTATGTTTAGTCTTTTTACAATTACACTCAGGAAGAAAATACATTTAGTAGATGCAAGTCAAGACATGAAAGGCAACTGAAAAAGCAGTAAGGGTGAGTGACCAATGGACAAGTTCTCTGAATATATTCCCTCCTATTCCTCTTGAAATCTGTTCTATGACATTCTCTCTTACTCTCCCACATGTGCATTTGCATTTCACACACACAAGTCTGACCAACAGTGGCGGAGGAAGAGAAATACTATTATAGACAGTAAATGTGCAAACCTAACCTTTTCTCCAATTGGATGATGTTTTTGATATATTCAGAGCCTCATTTTTTCCCCTCAGTTACAAGAACGTAAATCATGATGAGTTTCTTCTGAGATGACAGAAATTGTCTTAGTCTTAGATGACAAAAATTCTTAATCTTTATGCCTTCTGGTGGTTTATTGCCCAGAAGCACACACATCCTTTTGCTTAGAGGTGAGACATGTACCTCTGGCATGTGGTCAGTCGGATCCAAGGTGAACTGGCCTCCTTGATGAAGTTAATGGGCAAGATCTAGCAGACATTGGCTGTAATGATTCACTTGCCCAGATTTTTTATTTTCAAAACTTGTTGATTTTTCCAGATTTTGCTGGAATCACCAGCATGATGACCAGCAGCTGAACTATGGCTTGCTCTTACAGGTGCAATATTGCTGTGTAAGGAAACCTGTTCATGGGGATTTGCATTCTTGGAGCCTGCCCTTATAGACTGGGTCCCAAAAGGAGTAGAAAATTAAAGGCTTCTGTAAGCTGATGGCAGTTAGCCTCCAAGTCAACTGTACTGCTTAAACAAGAAAGTTTATCCTTATAATCACCAGCTGTATAAATAAAATGAGCATGATATTGTCAATGAAATATCTCACAGTTTTCTCCTGGGAGGAGGCTACCTTCTGGCTATAAATCAACAGCCCACTAATAAGTGGCCTGGGAATAGCATGTAAGAGTGTAGAAAAGCTCTCTTGCCAGAACTCACAAGTTATCATCATCACTGTCTAAATTTTAACCCAGGAAAAAAAAAAGTGGGTTTGAAAGTTTTCCAAGTAATTCAAAGAAATCCATCAAAACAGCATTTTCAATCAAGCAAACAACAAAATCTAATATATAGGAAACCAATGTTCCCAGTTAGATACAGGAAGTGTTGCTATAGTCCCTTTTGTTAAGGAGAAATGAAAGACTTTGTGGGAGCAGACAAACTACTGAAAAATGCAGCATGGCTAAAATCCTGGCCTACAAGCTTGAAGAATATTAAACATCAAAACATTTTAGGGCATTGGCAAGTGAAGATGGAGTTAATCACAAGAATATTTACATATGAATAACATTGCTCATACACATTTATAGCCATCCACAAAAAATTAAATTAATTTGCAATGCAAACCAACTAGGGCAGCTAGTGAATGCCAATGAATGATGAATACCACTAATGACAGAACTGTTTTTAATTGGTTCTAAAAAAGCATATTAATTTCTTCAGTAAGTGGTTATTGCACATTATAAAGATTTTCTAAATCACCATGCTACTCATAAAGCACCCAGGACAGGAATCCATGACAGCAGGTTATGATCTTTCCATTTCCTCATATACACAAGGATTAGCTTAATCATCAATGAAAGGAACTTGGGAAACGCAGTTAAAAAGATAGAGGCTGGGAAAAACACATTACACTTGTTTGCAGCTTGTTTGTACCAACAGGACATGAAGGGAATTACAGCCTCACCTCCAGAAGCACCCAGTGACTGCAGACCTGAGCTTCAGTGGCACAGAGGAGTCAGTCAGCATCTGAACCTTGGAGCAGCTCCCAAGCACATTTTTAGCCAGCACTCAATTCAGAAGGTCAGGCTAAATCTGGTCGCACAGAAACCCCACAGGCAGTGCTCAGTGGAGATGGAGAGGCCTCTCCAGCAAGGTTTTTCACCTGCTGGTGCACTGAATTACTAGTGTGCACAGATACAGCCTCAAAGCAAGAGGCAAAGAAAATGAGTCCTCCAACTGCTTCCTGTTAAAAAAAGTCTTACTAGCTGGTTATTGAGACCAGTGCCAGTAAGAGCTCACTAACTGCTAAAGCCCATGTAGAGACCAAAAGTTACAGTTCATGAAACAATGAGCAGGTAAATATCTTAAGATGTATTTGTACAGAATAGTAGGGTTTTTTATTAACCCAAAATCTCAGTGGGGCCCCACTTGTTCTCCTAACTCCAAAACACACATGAGTATTTCAGCACACCTAGAACACTTCAACTGCAAATCATGTTCCAGGCAATGTGCAATGATGGCTGCTGTCTTTAAGACAATTTGAGGGGGGGTGGACACCCTGGAATGAGTTACCTCTCCTTGATTTCAGCCATCCATCTCTGTCAACAAGGAGAAAGCCAGTAGGAGCAAAGTGAAAAAAAAACCCCAGTTTATTAACAGGCAAAAAACCCCAAATAATCACTAGATACAAAACTACTAAGTCCCAAGATCTTTCACTGAGATTTTTTCTAAGACTAACATCATAAATATAATTATTGAACATCAGGCTATAGTTGACATTTTTCATATTATAAAAGGGGGAACTACCCAAGACCTGCAGTAGTCAGCAATTAATTAATATATTAGGGTTTCCATGTCATAGCCCTCAGATTAAAACAACATTTCAGATGAAATCTGACTTGAGCGATGTTTCCCAAACAAACAAAAGAAAGTTAAAGACAACACAATATGGAGTGTTCTTATAATGTGTCAAGCTTGACCATGTTTTTTTCTTCATATTTGGTCATGAGATGCTTTCTAGACATTTTTACAGGAAGGAACTGGTATGTTCAAGGCAAAAAAAAATTAGACTTCAAGCACAACTAAGGAAAAGAACTGACCACACCAAGCTCCTAAATGACACAAACAGGAGTAAGTTTCTGCTCTACCTGACCAAAAATATTTCATAATGCAACTTGAGTAAACACATCCAACTACTGCAATATCACTCAAAATAATCTCAAACACCTTCTACCTCTAAATAATTCTACCTTTCTGTGACGTGTGCAGTAGTTTGGATTCACAAGATCAGATCATGAAAATGTCTTTCCTATGGTCTGCCATCTGGAAGCTGATAATATCACACACCTCCATGTCTTGTGGTTAGGAGACCCAACAATGCTTGGCTGCCATCTGTTGTTTTGGGACTCCTCCTGACTCCCATGGTGCCACTTGGCCGTTCTTGTTCACGATGGGGATGATCAGCCAGCTCTGGCATTGCTTCTGTGTGGAGCTGCACGCCCTGTGATATCCAACACAGCTCCTCCTGCCAGCCTCCTCAGAGCCATGCAGATGCTTACAAATAGGGTGTGCGACAGCAAAATGAAATATAATCCTTTGCAGTAAATTACTTGTGAACTTGATTATACCAGTGCCATTCATCCATGGTTATTAAAAGTTGCAAGAAAGCTGCTGTGAAGCCCTGTTTGTCCAATTCCAGAACATGAAAGAAATACAACACTGCTGTTGTAGTACAGTAAGAAGTACTGTTATTTAATACAGGTTAAGGAAAAAAGTACTTAGCAGATAAGATGATTTTATCACAGCCGTCTCTGAGCAAGTGAAGTACTGCTCAAAATTATGATTACATTTGTTCTGGTTAAAAAAAGTAAATACAAGCTTGACTGAGAAAAAAAACAGGTAGTGGTACAAGGAGGTTTTAGTAGTTCTTATGAATCTATTGGTAGAAACACTGTTGCTATAACAACAGTTTATCAGAATGATGGGGGGAAGGGCCAGAAACACACAACTTGAGTAACTAAAAAGATCTAGTTTCTGACCTTCTCATTACATGCTGGAGCTCATTTATCACAGGTAAGTAAGCACTTTATGCAATACATTTCAAACCACAAATTATCTATTTTTCTTTGCTACTGTCACCTTTGACATCCAAATATTTCAGAAAATGATCCTCATTATTGCGCCTTTGTGAGGCAAGGGGCTTGAACACTGCTGTTTGCCACTGGGGTAAGTCTGAGAGCAGTGCCTCAAATTCAACTGCCTCATATCACACCAGAAGCCTTCCACAGCATCAGGACTGTATTCCTGACTGAACACCCATGTGTGACCTTCCCTTGTGGATCTGTCTTTCCACCAGCACTTCGCAGATGCTCTGTCCCTTTCCCCACCTTTCAGAAAAAGGTCAGACATGGATATTTTGGTAACAGAGAAAGCTCTGTGCAGAATAACTAGTGTAGTAAGCATTACGGATTCCTCTGCTGTTTGTTCCAATTATAAAACAGGCTCCCCTGGTTCCAGTTAAAAACAGAGCTCTCCTTATTTGCACAAGCTGTACTTATGGAGAAGAAAATGTCTGGAATGGTGTCTCTCTTTAAAGGAACAACTGTCTCCAAAACAATAAAAAAAATTTATTATCTGGCATGATGACATGACATTGCCTAGGAGAATCAGGCAGTGATTATCAGGCTTGATAATTTTATCATCTGACATGACACTGCCTGGAAGAATTACCCCTCAGACCAAAATTTGTCAAGCTACTAGCTGGTGTAGTTTCTTTTCTTCCTCTCCCTCCCTTTAGAGTATTCCTCTAAGGGTTGAGTTACCACAGTTCTTTATTTCCCTGGAGTTCCTAAATGCTGTCGTTACTCCTTGGGCACATCTGACTGAGAGCCCTATAACTTGCCTTCCAGCAGGTTTCAGCCTAGCCTTTCTGACATAGGACAAATGTTTATAAAGACTATATAATTGACTTATAAAGTTTTATATGTTGCATGGAAGGCTGATTTTCAGCTATGACTTTTGTCAGTCTTCTTCCTTCAAATGTATTTAGGACATCACAAGGCTTTTAGCAAGCTATTCACTAGGTTTCTATTGAATATTCTTCATGACTACAGAAGTTTCATTTTCTGCACATCTGTCTTGTGGTCATGAAACTAGCTCCCAGGGAGTGTTTAAGGTAACTCCATCATGCATTTCTGTTGTTAGCACAGGTGGGGAATAGGACACTGGCAAGCAGCAAAATCTGGAGTCAATAGTGCCTTTTACCTATAACACTACTGTTCTATTTCCTTACAGATGCCATTAGAGAGAAGTATCAGTGAGTGCCATGGCACAGCCTCCAGAAGCTTTTCTGCTCACATTCCCTCTTCCCATCAGAGCCATGTGCAGAGTTAAATTCCTGCTCCTCAGGAGTTTTGATCCCCTGTCTCACATCCCTTCGCAAATGTGCCACTCTACAACTTTACAGGTAGAGAGAGGGACCACAGGGCCTTCCCTAGGAGGATTTATGATGTGGTCTCTCACTTCAGAAAAAGCTTACCTGTGACCACCTTTGCTCCCCTATAACACCAATTTGGGTCTCTCAAGATCAAATGGCCAGACCTACAGCTTGACTAACCATCAGTACAGCAGTACCCAAATCGTGGCACACAGGTTCATTTACAGGAACAAATCATTCCATGAGTCCTTCTCTCTGCACAATAAGCAAGGGGAATGCCACAGAACACCATGGCCCTTCACTGTATTCAGCTCACTCTGAGCATAAGCCTTCTGATGACAGCCTTCAGTTTGATAAAAGGACCAAGTACTTTCTCTCAAGGAAAAAGAAGGAAAAAAAATTACAAAAATAAAAAAACAACTCTTTCCCGCCTCAAAAGAAATTTTACCAAAGAGAAAACAATTATTGAATATTTTCTCCTGTAAATGACAGGAAATCATTAACTTCTTAATTTCCCACATCACTTACTAGGTGAATCTAGTCACTCTCCATAATGCTTTAGCATTATTTTACTAGTTAAATTTCCTCAAAATAGAAGAGTTCTATATCCTCTCCTTCCCTTGGTGAGAGATCAGTAAAAATCTTTAAGGATAGGCATAACCATCCAAATCTCTTTGGAAATCTGAATGATCCAACTGTCTATGCAAATTTTTGTGCTCACTGAGACACACTCAAGGTCACAGAACATGTACTGCTACAGCCAGCAGGGCTTCTCTTCTCTAGGCCCCTTCTCCATACTCTTTAGAGTCCCAGCTTCAATGTTTCTCTCTGCCACTTCTAAAAGTACACTAATTTTTTGCCTTCTGTTTTCCCTCCATGTAAAACTTACCCCAGTGTAGTTTTCTTAGTTATTGCTATTGCACTTGAACTTACTTGCATGCTTTTTTTTCTTAGTATGACTAATATTACCAAGAGCCTGTAGTAGGACAGGTGTACTGACAGAGCCTAAGTGTTTTTGTCTGTCTAGATTTCCAATTTCTTTTTTTAATTGGAAGTTTATTGAGCACTGAGGTGCTTCCTTCACACCATCTGGGATTCTTTGGAATTTGCACACATGTATTTGACAATGTGCTAAAGTAAACAAGCTGTACTTGGAAGACAGACATTTGTGCAATGGAAAGGTCTCATTCAAATCCCTTTTCAGCAGGAACTCAAGTCCAAGGACAGCGAATTGTTTATCCCCTGTTCCTGTTTCTTATGCAACATTATCCTGGAAGAACATGCATATATTGGCCAGCAGTATTGCCCTGGATCTCAGGCACAGCATGTTCCCTCTGTAGAGAACACCCTTCTCCTGACCCTGATAAATGATTACAGAGCAGCTCTGATTCAACACTGACTTTCCTGCACTGCATCATTAAGCTGAAACACAATAAAACCCTCTCTGCCATTGTCCACAGCTCTCAGCATTCTCCACCCTGATAAAAACTAGTTTTGTGCTTAAAATTATCTCTGCACTTCACAAAGGCAGCCCACTGGGTGCTGTATTCCCTTTGGCAGAGTCACTTTTACGTAAAATCTGTATACATCCCCAGACAAAGAAACTCTTGCTGTGAAATATCCAATGTTGCAAATTTTTTGCTTTTCCAGAAAAATTATCCGCCTTTGTTTCATGCAGCAGTGACTGAAGTTCCCAACAGAACCCCATCATAACCCAGAACAATTGTCACATATCCTTATTGTGGTTTGTACCTTCATTACAATGACTCCATCTAAAACACTGGCTTTCTGAAAAATATTCTACAAAACCTTCTGCAGTGTATGAGGGAAGTTAACCATCCTTTATTATTCAGAAACAGTGAGCAATTACTACTCTCTTTCAGAGTCTTCCCAAGGGCAGTCTATGAGTAATACAATTCCTACTTGAGGAATACAATAGGTCCTAAACTTCTGCACATGGACTCGCCAAGTTTACCTCCACAGCCCCACTTTCTATCAGGAATCCAACTAGAAGATTTCCACAGAAAGGTGTCATCAGGCTAAATTATCCCACAGCAGTCACACCTCCTTAATTTACACCTACTCTCAGCTGGGAGAATTCAAGATGTATATATTTGGGCTTATTGTAAATGTCAGTCACAAAACGGCTCAGCTTTGCTCCCAGAGCTATGCAAGTCTTGCAGAATCAAGGGATCCTGGTCGCTTGTTTTCCCTGTATCTTCCAATACAAAAAACTAACTGAACAGGCAATAAGGAAGCACACAAGGTCACAGAAAACTAAAAGAATGGTTTGAAATAATTGCTGGATCATTAGCAATACTTGAAAGCAGCATTAGCATGAAAAAAACTTGCAATTAGAAACAACCTTTCCTTATCCTGCCGAGAGGCTGACTGCCTCTAAGGTGATGAAAGCAAGCAGAATAGCTCCACTTGATAAACACTGGGAGCAGAGACCAAGAAATACACGCCAAAAGGAGTGATCCTCTGTAAGAATTTCTGAGATTCGTAGAGCTGGTACCTAGAAAAAAAAGTTTCTCCTGGAATTCCAGCTCATGGAATCCAATTCTTCACTCAGAACCCCAGCTTTCATTTTCTCTATAGAATAGAAATCTTTAAAACAGGGAACACAGCTCAGTAAATATAGAAAGTAAAGTATACTCCCAATATTTAATCATATTTTCAGTCTCATTTTTTTTCAGCCTGCATCAAGGAGGTATGTGACACAGCAGTAGAAAACTAGAAGTACTATTCCAGCTTTGTAAACAGGAACATCAATTTGGCTACTTTGACTTTTTTTTAAACATAAGAAAAACAGGCTTAAATCTCAACCAGAAAAAATAACTGATTATTTATAAAGATCCACAGAATCAGGAAAACAAAATAAAAAGATACTGTATAACACTGTGCAGGTAAAACTATCCTGAGATTTTTCAGGTACATTTACATACCCGAACCAAACAGAATTCAGTTTATAAATCCAAATCACCTTCCAGCACCTACAAAATTAACCAAGCTAGAGCTGACAACCTGACCAAGGAGTGATAGTCTGTCTCTTCCCTGTCCCTCCAAGGACAGGTTCTCTCTGCCACACTGACATGCTCTGCTGCAAGACCAGAAGAGAGATGTCTGTGACTGGCAATCCACCCAGAAGCTTCTAGTATCTTCTTACACAAACACATCTTCTGGCTTATGTCAGAGATGAAGGAAAAAAAAAAGTAAAAAAAAATGCATAGGGTGGGTGGGAATTTTAAGACTTCTTTGGCAAATAAGCTAGCAAGTGGATTATGAGTGGAAATCCTGTCATGCAAGCCCTCACTGACTGCTGGGACAGAGGTGCTCAACTCCTCTTCTGCAGCATATGTAACAACTTCATGTTGTGCCCATTCTTCCATTAATGTAGAGAGCTTTATGGAGGATTTCTTATCACAGATGTTAAAATCTTTTTCACTTCTGCAAAAAAGACCCTCAAAATTTCCATGCTATTTTACAGCTGGATAGATGAAGTCACAAAAGAGAGCTCAGATTCCCCCAAGCTGAAAATGAGATACAGAGCCCCTGCCCCAATCCCCTTGGGCAGGCTTTCCTCCTCAGCAGGGATCACAGCAAGCCTGACCAGGCACCACACTTGTTCCCTCTCACAGCAACCAAAAGGAGCTGGGGCAGACATCAATTAGCCCACCCAACTGTGGAGGCTGATCAGCCCTATTTAAGCAGTGCTGAGTTCCTGCAGGCACAGCCCAGGGACCTCTGAGGTACTTCTGCATCACAAATTTGATATGTGAGCTTGATTTCACAAGAGGTAAGTGTCCAACATACATCTGTGAGCACAGTGGAATGACAGTGGTTTCCATGGCAATGTTCATTGCCAAAAAAGAGCTCTCACTTCATCCATCCTGTTCCTCTCTGCCCTGTATCCCAGAAGTGCATCCCTCCCTGAGCTTATCAGCAAGCTCACAAAAAGAGTACATCAACATGCAGGGCCTTCTGCCTTCCTTCTGCTTGCAGGGTTCCCATGGGTCCCTGGGAGGGCAGAGAACCCCTTGGGGACATGCCTGAATTTTTCAGGCACAATGAACAATTAGATGATGAAAGTCTCAGTGGGCTTGAGAGTACAGGTAGACTTGAACTGTGAGTAATTCCATCTTCAGATTCCAAATTAGGATACAAAAACAATACTCTTAGTATCCAGGCTAAGGTTCTGCTGAGATAAACTCAAAGCAAGATACAATCAGCGCTTTTACAACCTGAATACAGATCTTCACATGCCATTTATTCACTTATCCTAGTGTCCATATTTGCATTCCTCTTTGCCTGCATTAGCAGGCAGTTTTAGCCACATAAAAGGTAAATAGAAAAAAAGGTAAATAACAGCCTGGCTATTTGAAGCTGTCATATATAGTGCACATTTCCAGATGCAGACAGGAGGAACATAGAATCCTGCTCTGGGGTCCAACACACACAGTGCAGCTCCTGTCATTACACTTTTTGCAAGTCACTGGTATGCTACATGACTATTTACAAAAACCAGATGTGTAGGGATGAAAAAACGTTGGTCTATCTGCAAAGCACATGGAAACCTATAGAAGAAAATCTTGCTGTGTGTTATAAAGTTGATCTCTCTGCAACCTGAAGTATTTGTTCCCTTTCACACAAGGAATATGTGAACCTTCAGTAGGAATTCATGTCTTATTCACGATATCTAAACTTACCACATTTTGCTTAGCCTGTTTTAAAGAAAACTTGTGGGGTTTTTTTTCTGCTACTTATTTCCAGGCAAGTGAAGTTTATGTCAGAGACCCCTTTACTCCTACAGCTCTCCTTATTAATCCCTCACCTTTCTTCTATTCTAAGTATCTCTTGGTCTGTTCCCTCCCCAACTCTCAGAGCTCTTGCCTTTTATTTCTAGCTATGTGAAGAACTGTGGTTATGCATGTGGAGTTTGGTTAAAGTTGTTTTCC
>VXBS01003632.1:0-42842 GCA_013400255.1 Sitta europaea | reverse complement strand
TTTCCAACCTTAACAAATCTGTGTAATTCATTCAAAACTGACCAACTCTGAAAACATAAAGCATACCATCATTGTTCAGTTTAATGGGAAAAAGACTACGGGTAAAAATTAAGTATACCTTTAAAAACTTATTTTAGTAGCCATCCATCAGAAAACAGTTTGAGCAAGTTGAAGTAATTCAAGTTCTGCATTTATATGCAAACAATCATATTAATAATAATGTTGCACCTTTTTTAAAAGCAGTGTTACCATTGGCAGAGATAGTTACGAACAAGGATTATTAAAGTAAATCTAGAACACTTTTGTTTATATTTTTTCTTAGGTTTAGAATTTTGTTCTTTAAAAGTTATGAATGTCTGCAGGATATTGTGTATTTTCAATATTGGATTCTATTAAGTCAGCAAGCATATACTTGAAGGCTCACTGTGCATATACTCAAGCAAAAGACCATTTTTTGAGAAACTTGAGAATTACAGAACGGATTGTGTTGAAAGGGACCTTAAAGACTATCGCTTTCCAACCCTCTACCATGGATTGGGACACCTTCCACTAGACCAGGTTGCTCCAAGCCCCATCCAACCTGGCCTTGAACACTGCCAGGGATGGGGCAGCCACAGCTTCTCTGGGCAACTCATGCCAGGGCCTCACCACCCTCACAGGGAATACTTCCTTCCTAACATTTAATCTAGATCTACCCTCTTTCAGCTTTAAGCCCTTGCTCCTTGTCCTATTGCTATACTCCATGATAGAGTCCCTCTCTGGCTTTGTTGCAGGCTCCCTTCAGATACTGGAAGGCTGCTCTAAGGTCTCCCTGGAGCTTTCTCTTCTCCAGGCTGAAGAGTCCCAACTCTCTCAGCCTTTCCTCATAGCAGAGGTGCTCCTGCCCTCTAATCATCTTGGTGGCCACTTCTGGACTTGCTTCAGCAGGTCCATGTCCTTCCTGTGCTGGGGACTCCAGAGCTGGAGGCAGCACTGCAGGTGGGGTCTCACCAGAGCAGAGTAGAGGGACAGAATCACCTCCCTCGACCTGCTGGGTTATACACTGCTTTGGATGCAGCCCAGGACAGGGTTGGTTTTCTTGGCTGCAAGTGCATGTGAGAACATGCCCAGAATTATAAGTTTGTGCTTATGTTTCACCATTTGATGAAGTTCTGATCTAGGAAACAGTAAATGAGGACTTCTACAGTAGCTGACAAATTTTCAGGAATGGCATGTGTGTACCTAAAACATCATCTACCTAATTAGTTAGTTTAGTTAATTTAATAAAAGATGTCTGCCTTTGTCCTTGGCATTCCATGGGTAGAGAACCTCTCCTGTTCTAATAAAAAATATATCTATAAAAGTTACTAAGCATTTGTTCCCCCCACTATTTTGGTGAGTTTATATTATAATTCGAAGATAATTCATGTTTGAAAAAATCAGCTCCTTACTTTCAGTGTATTAAATAAACAAGTAACTTACATCAACAAATTAATTAATTCTTAGTTGCAATAAAAAGCATGTAAGTTTAAAGCATAGGTTTTTTTTATTGCATTGCATCAGAATATTCGATTTCTTTGCACATGCGGCTTTCTCACCAGGCAACAAGTCTTTTTGCAAGCACTTAAAAAAAGTAGTATAATTAATGGCACATGAAGAGTTTTAGATTCATTTTGCTGTGGGAGGGGAAACAATCTAATAGAATTGTTTTGTAAATGCCTATGTATGATGAAATTGATGAAATCTGTTTTCCTATGAATTTATATTCTTTGCCTTGTAAGCACTTTCAGTCCATAAATATCAAACTGTTTTCTTTATCCTTAAGCAGTGTGAACTGTGCCTTCACAAGGCATTACGTGCAGTGGCTGATTTACTGCTATGCATGTAGAAATTGGCTGTTTGTCCATTATCAGAGGGAGTGTGTAGTTGCCATCCATCTATCTCAGTTGCCACAGTGCGTGTGCTACAGATTTTGTTCAATCCTGATGTGTTTATGTTGGAGTGTATGAATACAAAGTTTTGGTTTGCTTAACTGTAAAAGTAGGATGGCATTCTAATAAACTTTAAGGGTAGGCTAATTTAAAAAATGCTGAATTTGTTTAAAAAAGAGAAAAATCTACTTATACTCAATTTCTTTCCGTTGGTATTGTAGAGAGTTCATCTTTCTGTTTTTCAGCTCTTTACTATATGTAACAGAAACTTCTAAATTAAATCTTAATGTCAATCAAAAGTGCTTATTTAGCTGGAAGACACATGGATTTATTTTTGTGTGCATGTTCTGGTTCTAAATTCTTAAGGCTGATTGTTTTTTTGAATTTTGCCTATATAGTAGTCTAATAGCAGTCCAAATTACAAAGTTTTTTATATAAATAAATATTTTTCTAATATTTTTTGTGCTTTTTCATCCAGTCCATTATATCAGTATATGTACTAATTTCAGTCTTTATTTTATCAAGTGTTCATGATTTTTTTTTTATCACGGTCACTTTAGGATGGCGATCCTTCAGTAAGGAATGCTGCATCTTTTTCCTTGAGGTCACCACAGTCAGTCTGCTCTCCATCTGGAAGTGATGGAACCCTTAAAGGTAATCTAGCAGTCATATATATCAATGTATTTTTTTCCCAGTTTTAAAACACAAAGATTAAAGAGGTATTTTGTTAGTTCTCCCAGCTTCTGTATTCCAATAGTACTAAAGAGTATGTCATTAAGTTTTGGATACAAAATTATTTTGAGCCCTGATTCAGAAGAAATTTCTCAGGGTTCAAAAACTGACTAATTATACTTCAAAACAAATCTCACATTCATGAAGGACAGAATAATTTTAAATTCTTTCCAATATGAGGATTAAATTCTTTAAAGGAATGGTTTCAGGTGCTCTACATAAATTATTTAAAGGCAGCATTACAAGTATTGAACTCTTAACCAGTTCAAAAGTGTTTTAAGATGCAATGCTTGTCTTGATTGCAATCATCAAATTTTATGAACATGAAATTAAAAGTAGTTCAGTGAACAAAATATATATAACATAAATGAAGCCTGAAAACCTTAGCTGTGCAGAAGGAATAGGGTAAACTGTCAGTCAGCTGAGAAAATAATTCTTTATGCTAAAATATGTAATGCATACTGCTGTTTTCAATATTCTCCCCAAGAAGCAATGACTGAGATAGATGAGATTTAGTAAGGTAGGGATTTGGGCATATTCTTTCTAATTTAAGTTTTCAGTGCTTATATATTTACATGGCAGTAGTAAAAAGATGCAATAGTGTTTTCTTCTCTTTAATCCTGAAACAAAATTAAATCTTTATGAGTGGTCAGATTAGGTGGAGAGGGAGAAGACGAGATGGGGGAGATTCCAGAGAAGGTGAGGGTATTGGGGTTGTGCAACCTGGATAAAACAAGTCTTTGAGGGGGGATGTAGATGATGATGATGACAGGGACACATAGATGGGATGACACACAATGGACAGACAGACCTTAGAGCAGTATCCTCATACCTATGAGATTATCGGGAAGACTTGAGTCAGGCTTTCCACAGTGTTATGGAGCAAGGATGAGAGACAATAGACTTAGATTGAAATGGGAGGTTCTGACTAGATACAAGGAAAATATTTTTCACTATCAGGACGGTCGAGCATTGGAAAAGCCCAGAGAATCTGTGCATTTTTCATTCTTGGATGTTTTCAAGACCAGGCTGGATAAGCCTTCCAGTGGAATAAGCATGGTGTGGTTTAGGAGTGATACTTCCCAATTCAGTGCCCCCACCAAGACTCTCCCAAACTACATGCCCCTCTCTTGCTCTCCTGTTTTCCCCTCCCCTTTCTGCTGTTGTGGGCTGGAGAGGACAGTTGGAGACACAAAAGGCAAAGATCATGGGTTGAGATAAGAACAATTTACTGGAAACAGCAATGAGATAAGAAAAGGAACAGTGACAGCAACAATACTAATGACAAAGGGTACAAGAAAGGAAATGATTCTTATGGAAACCCCCCTACAATAGCAAATGTCTTCCTCTGCCCTGCTTATTCCACTGAAAGGAGCCCCTTCTCCCCAGAAGACACTCCCTTTCCCCTTGCCCCCCAGCAATGATGTGAGGTAGTATAGAATAACCTCTGGGTCCTGGCCATGCCCCCTCACAGCTACTACAAAAATTAACTCTGTCCTGGTTGGAACCAGGACACATGGTCTTGCTCACCCTGCTTTGAGCACAAGGATCAACTAAAGGTCTCCTGAGGTTCCTTCTTAACTGAATTATCCTATGATCCTGTGACTTCTAAATGATCACTATGGTTCATCTCCTGCAGGCATATACTGTGGTAAATAGTGATAGAAGAAATGTGGCTCAAAAGCAAGTGAGAAGTAATTGTATAGCATGCCAGCATCATCAGTATTTTAGGAGGTTTTGTGCTAAAGGACTTGTGAGACTTGTGTAAATGGCAGAGACTAAATGTGGTTTTCTTTAACTGTACATAAAATTGATGTTTGAGCTTATCAGTTTAACAACATTGTTAATATAAGCTACTTCCACTCAAATATATGATTACCATTGTCACCTAAAACTGGGAAATAAACGCTCCAAACAATTTTTTATTTTAGGAAGCAAACATTGCTTTATTAGCAGCACTGGATGCATGGGGAATTTTCCTCAAAGCATACATGCCCAGTAACCTAACAGACCAGATAATAATCCTGAAGCTAATATATATTCATCATATATCTATTACATTTTCATCACATTTCCCAAATGCATGCACATATGCTTGTTATTTCCATGAACATATTTGGATATGAGTAGGGGTCTTTTGAGGGTCTTTGGTGGTTGTTTGGGACCATTCCATTCCTCAAATTTCCCTTTTATATTTCCAGATCTTCTAATGAATGTTCTCTCCTTGAGAGGATCTCAAATATGTGGTCAGGTCATGATGCGCTTCCCTTATTCTTTACTCCAGCACTTTGTTCTCAAAACTAAGGCATCTGCTTTTACATATTAATCACTGCTATAAGTAAAAAAGGAAGCATTAGCTGGCACAAGATTTATTAGTCACAGATGTAGGGAGTTAACACAAGGCCACAGTAATCTCTGGCATTTGTACTAAGAACTGTATGGCACAAAACTAAGCATTAGCCACTAATATAGGGATCATATACTATTGTGCTAAAGTTAAAAGAATTTTCCGACATCTTCCCCCACTGCTGCATAGACTTCTTTTTAAAGAAATATAACTTGTTTGGTAACCACTCAGCCAGAATAACATTTGAATTATTTTTCTGGTTAAAGTTGCTGCTGTTTCAATTGGTTGTCTTGGAACTCGTTTTGAAGGTATATTTCTGCAAAAGAACTGATTGTACAATTCAGATTGTAGCATTTCAGCATTTGAGAGGCTGAAAAAGTGGAAAAAGGAGCTTTTTGATTTACCTGTATGTTAGCTTTACTTTTCTCATTGATAAAGCACACAACTGAAATACTGTTACTAATGGTGCTACAATTTTGACTTCTTAAACCCTGATTGAGAGAACTAGTTCTTGATGCTGCAAGAATCTTGCCAGATGTTTACTTCCTCTAATCTTGCATTTTAGAAATGTATTGAAGAGGTGTGGATAATTAGTGCTAATTAGAATATGTGATCCCTGACAGTGAGGTTTTGGCCTATAATTTGGCGTGAAAGCAATTGGTTATGCTGATAAATTTTCCAGTGACAAACAGCAAGTACCTACACTGAGCTTTTTGTTGCTACTATAATTTGTCCTTGAAAGTTTGGTTGACAAATTGCAAACTTTGATAAAGTAAGTTAGCAAAATAATTAATTGTTTGCTTGGGAGGACAAAAAGAATGGCACTAGACACCAGTCCAGAGAAAAAACACAGGAAGGATGTTATATCTAATCTTTCTTATATAACATAGAAATGTGAGACAATTACTGAAGGTATGTGTACAGACTGCATTTTTGTACTTCTGAGATGGAAGTAGCAGGGACTTCTGGAGACTGTCATTGTACAGCTCTGAATTACTTCAAGACTGGTATGTCATGATGGATGATTACAGTCTTTTTGGGAGGGATAGGAAGGGCAGGTAAGGTTGGGGGGGTGTGGCACTGTATGTAATGGAGGGACCAGAATGTACGGAGCTTACAGTTGGCCATAGCATGGTTGAGACCCTCTGGGTAAGAATCAAGGGGCAAACAAATAATGAGGATGTCATTGTGAAAATCTTCTATAGACCTTCTAGCCAGGACCATGACACCGATGAATTATTCTTTGAGGAACACCTCTAAATCAACCACCCTTGTCCTTATGGGGGACTTGAACTTGCCAGTTGTTAACTGGGAATATCACACAGCTGGTACAAACAGGTCCAGAAGATTGCTAGAAGACCTGGATGACAACTACATGGAACAGGCCCTAAAGGAGCCAACTCAGAAAGATGCCCTCCTTGATCTGCTGCTGGTCAACACAGGATTTCATGAGCAAAGTGGTGATTGGCAGCCATCTTGGCCACAATGACCATGAAGAGATAGAGTTTAAAATCTGTTGACAGGAGGAAAAGTGCCATCAAAACTTCAACTCTGGACATGAGGAGAGCAGACTTCAGGCTGCTTAGGGAACTAGTGAGTAAGGTNGGGAACTAGTGAGTAAGGTCTCCTGGGGAAATGTTTTTGCAGGTGCTGGGTCCATCTGTACTGGTCACTTTTTAAACATCACCTCCTAAGGGCCTAGGAGCAGGAAATTCCTAAATGTCAGAAGTCATGCAGGCAAGGCAGAAGGCCAGCTTGGCTGAACAGGAACCTTCTCTTGCAAAATAAGGCTATAAAGGAAGGTGTGTGCCCAGTGGAAGCAAGGTCAGGTGGTATGGGAAGAATACAGAGATGCTGCTGGCACTGTAGGGAGAAAATCTCTGTGGCCAAAGTTCAACTGGAGTTGGAGCTGCCAAAACTGTGGGGGACAATAAAAAGAGTTTTAAAAATATGTTAATAGCAAAAGGCAGTGAAGAAACAACATCAGCCCATTACAGGATGAGGATGGTCACCTCACAAACAGGGACATGGATGAGAGAGAGATGTTTAATGCATTCTTTGCCTCCATATTTGGCTCCTCAAAGAGCTGCTGATGTCACCACGAGGCCTCTCTCAATGATTTTTGAATGGTATTGGGAATCTGGAGAGGCCTCAGCTGACTGGAAGCTGACAAACATCCCAGTTTTAAAGAAGGGCACGAAGAAAAAAATTTGGACGATGAACTTTAGGAAAGCAAACTTCCAGCTCTTCTAGGAGTCAGTCAATAGGAACTCCTGGGAAACTGCCATCAGGGACAAAGAAGCAGAATAGAGCTGGCAGATGTTGAAGGAAGCCTTCAATAGAACACAAGAGCCAGTGATCCCCAGGAGCAAGGAATTGGGCAAGGAAGGCAAGAGTCAGGCATGTCCAAGTAAGGGCCTGCTGGTCAACCTAAAGGGTAAGAAGGAAATGCACAGGCAATCCCAAGTACATGTACAGGCTGGGCAGAGAATGGGTTGAGAGCGGCCTTGGGGAGAGAGACTTGCGGGTGTTGGTTGACAAGAAGCTCAACATGAGCTGGTAATGTGCACTTGCAGCCAAGAAAACCAACCCTGTCCTGGGCTGCATCCAAAGAGGAGTGGCCAGCAGGTTGAGGGAGGTGATTCTGTCCCTCTACTCTGCTCTGGTGAGACCCCACCTGCAGTGCTGCCTCCAGCTCTGGAGTCCCCAGCACAGGAAGGACATGGACCTGCTGAAGCAAGTCCAGAAGTGGCCACCAAGATGATTAGAGGGCAGGAGCACCTCTGCTATGAGGAAAGGCTGAGAGAGTTGGGGCTGTTGGATGGGGCCCTGAGTAATCAGATCTAGTGGAAGGTGTCCCAAAAAGATATGATGCTTTAAAGACTAGATGTCCACGAGCAAAGCCAACAAAGGGAACCTGCACCAGCAGTGCATGGTAGTTAGTGTAAAAGGAAATGCTTAGTGATCGTAGTGGGTGACTGTTATGGGGCACTAAGGCCCCCATCTGCCAGCCTGATAGAGCTGGGAGAGGTATGCTGCCTACTGGGGGCTGATATCTGTAATGTTCCCGAGAGTGCCCCAACTTGTCAAGAGTACAGACTAACTAGCCGCTATTACTTTTTCATGTGGTTAAAAATGATGCTGCAAGCCAAAAAGTAGGTAGGATCATGGAAGACTATAAATCCCTGGCAAAGCAGGTGAAAAACATCAGTGCCCAAGTCATCTTCTCATCTATCCTACTGGTCAGAGAAATGGGGATCATCAGAAGCAGACGCATAGTGCAGATCAGTCTGGCTCTGTGGCTGGTGCCATCAAGAAGGTTTTGGCTTTTATGACAGTGGATTGTGATTTAATGATTGCAGCCTGTTAGGGAGGGATGGGATCCACCTGTGTTAAAAGAGCAAGAGAAGTTTTGGCAGCAGCTTGGCCAATTTGGTGAGATGGGCTTTAAACCAAAGGACTTGGAGATGGGGTCCAAAGTGGCAACACTCATGCCATTGCTTCCTCCCGGGGAGTAGGTCATACCAGTCATTGCAGTGAATGATATTCCTTGACTGCCCCTCANGGTATTGGGAATCTGGAGAGGCCTCAGCTGACTGGAAGCTGACAAACATCCCAGTTTTAAAGAAGGGCACGAAGAAAAAAATTTGGACGATGAACTTTAGGAAAGCAAACTTCCAGCTCTTCTAGGAGTCAGTCAATAGGAACTCCTGGGAAACTGCCATCAGGGACAAAGAAGCAGAATAGAGCTGGCAGATGTTGAAGGAAGCCTTCAATAGAACACAAGAGCCAGTGATCCCCAGGAGCAAGGAATTGGGCAAGGAAGGCAAGAGTCAGGCATGTCCAAGTAAGGGCCTGCTGGTCAACCTAAAGGGTAAGAAGGAAATGCACAGGCAATCCCAAGTACATGTACAGGCTGGGCAGAGAATGGGTTGAGAGCGGCCTTGGGGAGAGAGACTTGCGGGTGTTGGTTGACAAGAAGCTCAACATGAGCTGGTAATGTGCACTTGCAGCCAAGAAAACCAACCCTGTCCTGGGCTGCATCCAAAGAGGAGTGGCCAGCAGGTTGAGGGAGGTGATTCTGTCCCTCTACTCTGCTCTGGTGAGACCCCACCTGCAGTGCTGCCTCCAGCTCTGGAGTCCCCAGCACAGGAAGGACATGGACCTGCTGAAGCAAGTCCAGAAGTGGCCACCAAGATGATTAGAGGGCAGGAGCACCTCTGCTATGAGGAAAGGCTGAGAGAGTTGGGGCTGTTGGATGGGGCCCTGAGTAATCAGATCTAGTGGAAGGTGTCCCAAAAAGATATGATGCTTTAAAGACTAGATGTCCACGAGCAAAGCCAACAAAGGGAACCTGCACCAGCAGTGCATGGTAGTTAGTGTAAAAGGAAATGCTTAGTGATCGTAGTGGGTGACTGTTATGGGGCACTAAGGCCCCCATCTGCCAGCCTGATAGAGCTGGGAGAGGTATGCTGCCTACTGGGGGCTGATATCTGTAATGTTCCCGAGAGTGCCCCAACTTGTCAAGAGTACAGACTAACTAGCCGCTATTACTTTTTCATGTGGTTAAAAATGATGCTGCAAGCCAAAAAGTAGGTAGGATCATGGAAGACTATAAATCCCTGGCAAAGCAGGTGAAAAACATCAGTGCCCAAGTCATCTTCTCATCTATCCTACTGGTCAGAGAAATGGGGATCATCAGAAGCAGACGCATAGTGCAGATCAGTCTGGCTCTGTGGCTGGTGCCATCAAGAAGGTTTTGGCTTTTATGACAGTGGATTGTGATTTAATGATTGCAGCCTGTTAGGGAGGGATGGGATCCACCTGTGTTAAAAGAGCAAGAGAAGTTTTGGCAGCAGCTTGGCCAATTTGGTGAGATGGGCTTTAAACCAAAGGACTTGGAGATGGGGTCCAAAGTGGCAACACTCATGCCATTGCTTCCTCCCGGGGAGTAGGTCATACCAGTCATTGCAGTGAATGATATTCCTTGACTGCCCCTCAAGGTAAAGATCAAAGGAAAAAACACCTCAAGGGTGGTTATGGTGAATCCTCTTATACCCCTTCTAGGGAACATGTCTGATTGCCTCTCTGAAGTGTCTGTATACAAACACATGCAGCATGGGGAATAAACAGGAAGAACTGGAAATCTATGTGCAATTGCAGGGCCATGATCTCATTGCAATGACAGAGGCATGGTGGGACAGCTCACGTGACTGGAATGTTGTTTTGAATGGGTATGTACTTTTTAGAAAGGACAGGTCAAAGAAGCAAGGTGGTAGAGTTGATCTTTATGTAAGAGAGCAACTGGAATGTATTGAGTTCTACCCAGGGACAGATGAATGAGGTGAGAGTTTATGGGTGAGAATTAAGGGACAGGCTGATATAGGTGACATTGTTGTGGGTGTTTACTACAGGCCACCTGATCAGGAGGAGGAAGTTGATGAGGCTTTCTATGGGCAACTGGAAATAGCCTTGCAGTCACAGGCCCTGGTTCTCCTGGTGAACTTCCACCACCCTGATATTTGTTGGAGAGTCAACATGGCCCAGCACACAGAGTCCAGAAAGTTCCTGCAGATCATTGATGATAATTTTTTGATGCAAGTGATGGAGGAGCCAACAAGAAAAGGTGTGTTGCTGGACCTTATACTAACAAACCAGAAGGTACTGATTGAAGACATGAAGGTTGGGGGTAGCCTTGGTTTTAGCAACCATGAGATGGGGGGATTCAGGATCCTGAGTGAGGGAAGCAAAACAGTTAGCAGAACTAGAACCTTAAACTTTAGGAAAGCCAACATCAGCCTCTTCAGGGACCTGCTTAGAGGAATCCCATGGGATGGGGCTCTACAAGATAAGGGTCTCCAAGAGATCTGGTCAGTATTTAAGCACTACTTCCTCCAAGCTGAAGACCAATGTATCCCCATGAGCAAGAAATCAGGAAAAGGGGGCAGGACATGTGCATGAATGAGCCAGGAGCTTCTAGCAAATCTCAAATGCAAGAAATTTATGGGATGTGGAAAAAGGGACAGGCCATGTGGAAGGACTATAGGAATGTTGTAAGGGAATGCAGGGATGCAACAAGGAAAGCCAAGGCATACTTGGAATTGAGTATGGCAAAGGACATCAAGGATAAAAAGAAGAGCTTCTACAAGTATATCAGCAACAAAAGGAAGATTAGGGAAAATGTGAGGCCACTGCTGAATCCAATGGGTCTCCTGGTAACAGAAGATACAGAGAAAGCGAAATTACTGAATGCCTTCTTTGCCTTAGTCTTCACTGCTGAGGATGGTTCTCAGGAGTCACAGACCTGAGGTAAGAGAGGAAGGCCAGAGAAAGGAAACTTCCCCTGGTTGTAGAGGGTTGTGTTAGAGATTGGCTAAACAGACGCAACACCCATAAATCCATGAGCCCATGATGCACCTATGGGTGATGAGGGAGCTGACAGATGTTGTTACTTTGTGGTTCTCCATCATCTTTGAAAAAGTCGTGGAGAATGAGAGAGGTGCCCAATGATTGGAGGAAGGGCAATGTTATTCCCATCTTCAAAAAGGGAAAGAAGGATGACCCAAGAAACTACCAGCCAGTCAGTCTCCCCTGCCATCCTTGGAAAGGTGATGGAACAGGTAATTCTGGAGGTCATCAACAAGCCTGTAGAAGAAAAGAAGGTCATCATGAGTAATCAGCATGGATTCACCAAGGGGAAATCATGCTCGACCAAAAAAAGACTGGATATGGCACTCGGTGCCATGGTCTAGTTGAGGTGTTAGGGCATGGGTTGGACTCAATGATCTTGAAGGTCTCTTCCAACCTAGTCTTTCTGTAAATTCTGTGATAGCCTTCTGTGATGGCATGGCAGGATGGGTTGATGAGGGGAGAGCAGTGGATGCTGTTTACCTCGACTTCATCAAGGCTTTTGACACCATCTCCCATAACATCCTTCTAGGTAAGCTCAGGGAATGTGGGTTGGATGAATGGTTAGTGTAGTGGCTTGACCTTGGCTGGGCACCAGGTACCCATCAAGCTGTTCTATCAGTCCCCAGTTTTACAGGGGCAAGGAAATAAGATGGAGAATAACTCATAGGTTGAGATAAGGCAGTTTACTAAAGCAAAAAAAAGGAAATGCAAAAGTTTGTGTGTACATAAGCAAAGGGAAAAGTTAATCTCTACTTCCCATTAGCAAGCGATGTACAGACACTTCCCGGGAAGCAGAGCTTCAGCATGCATAGTGGTTGCTCTGAAAGGCAAACACTGTAGAATAACAAATACCCACCCCATTCCTCTTCCCTCCCTTAGCCTTTATATATGAGCTGACGTCACATGGAATGGATTATCCCTTTGATTAATTTGGGTTATCTGGCCTGGTTGTGTCCCCTCTCAGTGCCATGGTTTCAATTTGAAACTGGGTGTAAACACCAATTCGTGTTCTGGTTTGGGTTTGCCAATTTGAAATTTCCCAATTAAGAGCAAAGCAGGCTTAAGTGTAAAAGTGATAAGACTTTATTAACTAACACTAAAGGGGAAAAAAANTGTGGTCTCTCTACATGTCTTCCATATAATTTTCTCTCACTCAAGAGAGGATGGAAGTTTTTCAGGTCCCATCTGTGCACTGATGCACTGAAAGAATTAACAAAGGCAGTGGCTGGGCCAAGGCAGTCACCTGAGGGATTGGGGCTGTGCTGGAGCTGTGCCAGGATCTCTGCCTGTCCATAGCAGTTCATGGTGTCATATTTCAAAGCCGTGCTGGGGGAGGCAAGATCTCAGGGGCTTGAGCCAAAAGGCAGCCACTCCCTGGTCTTTTGCAGCTGGGGGGAATTTGGACAGATTCCCTTCTCCACTCCTCGGTCTTATCAGGGTGGGCCTGGGCCCACAGCATGGATTCTCCCACCTCTCTGCCCAGAGCTACAGCAGAGGCAGATCCCAGCCCAGTGCCAGCAGCAGAGCAGAACTCTGTGTCAGCAGATGTTCTCAAAAGCAGCTGAGCCCTACCTGGCCCACGTGGTCTTCCCCCCCTTGCCCCACTCGGCCCAAGGCTGACGGGGGAAGGTGTTCTCCCTCGAAAGCTGGAACGCAAAGGGAGCTTCCTGGACTTTGTTTTCTTTGAAAGGTAATAACACCCAGAGACGAAATGCTTTCCCATTGGTCCAATAAAATGCCCATCTCAAAACCAGCCAGCTCACTTCTGTGGGCTGGTCAAACTAGCACACTCAGGATCTTGTCCACTCCCTGCCCCTTGATGGGGGGGGAATGTTGAGAGACAGCACTGATGCTGTGCCAGTCCTCCTTAGCAGTTGCCAAAACACTGGTGTGTTATCAACACCTTTCCAGCTTCTAATGCAAAGCACAGCATTGTGAGGGCTGCTAAGGGAAAATGAACTCTATCTCAGTCAGACCAAATACAGTCAGTGAGGTGGATCGAAGTGGCTGACTGGCAGAGTTCAGAGGGTCGTGATCAGTGGAGCAGAAGCCTGTTGGAGGCCTGTAGTCAACAGTGTTCCCCAGGGATCAGTCCTGGGTCCCATCTTATCCAACTTGTTCATCAGGGACCTGGGCAATGGGATAGAACGTACCCTCATCAAGTTTGCTGATGATATGAAACTGGGGGGTGTGGCTGATACACCTGAAGGCTGTGCTGCCATTCAGTGGGACCTTGATAGGCTGGAGAGTTGGGTGGCGAGAAACCGAATGAGGTTCAGCAAGGGCAAGTGTAGGGTCCTGCGCCTGGGGAGGAGTAACCCCAAGTACCAGCACAGGTGTTGGGGGTGATCTACTAGAGAGCAGCTCTGATGAGAAGGACCTGAGAGTTTTGGTGGATTGCAAGTTGAGCATGAGGTGGCAGTGTGCCCTTGTAGCCAGGAGGGACAATGGTATCCTGGGGTGCATTGGGAAGAGTATGGCCAGCAGGTCGAGGGACATGATCCCCTGCTTCTGCTTGGCTCTAGTGAGGCCACATCTGAAGTGCTTGTGTCCAGTTCTGGGCTCCTCAGTACAAGAAAGACAAGGTGCTCCTGGAGAGGGTCCAATGGAGGGTTGCAAAGATGATGAGAGATCTGGAGTATCTCTGATGAGGAGAGACTTCAGAAGCTGGGCCTGTTTAGTATAGAGAACAGAAGACTGAGAGGGAATTTCATTAATGCATATAAATATCTCAAAGATGGGCATCAAGAGGATGGTACCAGACTCTTTTCAGTGATGCCCAGTGACAGGATTGGGAGCAGTGGCCACAAACTAAAACACAAGAAGTTCCACCTCAACATGCAGAAGAACTTTCCATTGAGGGTGGCAGAGCACTGGAAAAGGCTGCCCAGGGAGGTCATGGAGTCTCCCTCTGGAGACATTCAAAACCCACCTAGATGTGTTTGTGTGTCTCCTGCTCTAGGTGACCCTGCCTTGGCAGGGGGGTTGGACTGAATGATCTCCTGAGGTCCCTCCTAACCCTAATGATGCTTCGATTCTGTGAAAAGCCCTGGGGGCAAGACTGATGAGGAGTAGCTGAGGTCACTTGGTTTGTTCAGCATGGAGGAGACTGAGGGGAGTCTCATTGCAGTCTATGGCTTCATTCTAAGAAGAAGAGGAGGGGCATCTCTGATCTCTTCTCTGGTGAGCAGTGACAGGACCTGAGGGAATGGCTGTGGCTGTGTCAGGAGGTTTAGGGTGGATATCAGGAATATGTTCTTCACATGGAGGGTGGTTGGTCACTGGAACAGGCTTTCCAGGGCAGTGGTCACAGCCACAAGGCTGCCAGAGCTCAAGGAGCATTTGGATAATGCTCTCAGGCACAAGGTGGAATTGTTGGGGTGTCCTGAGTTGGACCCAATGATCCTTGTGGGTCTCTTCCAGCTCAGGACATTTTATGAATGAGACCTGTCTGATTAACAGAATCTGAATGAGGAAGTTTTGTTTGCAACTCAGGCAATTATTTGAGAGATGAAAGAAGGCATATTTTTTCTTTTGGTTAGTTATTTACTTACTCAGTGGAGTAAAATTTCCCTGCTACAGAAATTTTTCCCTCCCTTCTGTTCCAGTAAAGGTACCAGAGCAGCTGAAGTTTTATCCAAAAGTTCTCAGCCGGACTTTATCCTTTCTTTGTTATGTAATTGTTATATTTTTAGCTATGCAAACACAATAGTTGCTCTGTTTTCTTCCTATCATCTCCTTTCATAAAAAAAAATAGTTCTATAAATTCCTCTACAAGAAGTTATCGTGAAGTATTTTACTTCTGTTGAGCTCATAAAATATTATGTGGTCTCCATTACTCTAGATCGATTACTTATCAAAATCCTTTATTCATTTGCTCTACTTTCCCAATACTCTGGAATATTGGACTTTTTTTTAACCTAAGACAACTTATTGACATCTATATAGAGAAAAGTCTTCCACAATATTTTTAGACCATTGCTTTCCAAAGAAAAGGATTCATATATTTACCATCCTGTTTCCATATAGTTCTTCTAGGAAAACATCTGTATGAAATAGTAACAACCCTTATGAAACTATATGATTTTGTACTCTTTTCCAGAAATAAGTTTTATTTCTTCCAGAAATTATTAATGGATACTTGATTGTAGTCTGGGTTTCCTAGGCCTGAAGTTTCTGAGTTTTTAAGTTCAGTTTCTTCATGATGTTTTGGTTTAGGAAGGCCTGGTTCTCACAGGACTTGACA
Organism: Sitta europaea; assembly: GCA_013400255.1. Classification (NCBI taxonomy): domain Eukaryota; kingdom Metazoa; phylum Chordata; class Aves; order Passeriformes; family Sittidae; genus Sitta; species Sitta europaea. The sequence continues at coordinate 27,196 of VXBS01003632.1, read as the reverse complement.
TAAACATTACCATTGTTTTTGTAATGAGCGTAATGTTTTGGATTCTTTTCTGTGGGATGGACTTTCTCAGATGTCTTTCGGCTTTGGCCAGTGTAGGTGATATCACTCTCCCTACCAATGAGAGTGGCCTGTTCAAAAAGGTTTAAAAAGGGGTCAATTGTTTGAATAAAGATTGGAGGCAGATCATTTGCTAAACGAGGAATCGTGTCGTTTGTTACTCGCCACAGCGACACTTGATTATTTTCTGAATAATTTGGAAAGATTGCTTTTATTTTCCTATGAATAGGGCCTCTCCGTGGAGATTTCTCTACACTTGGTCCTTGCACATGTAGTGGTTAGCAAGAAGGAGTAGCAATCTTCTCAAATCTGTAGTACAGACTTCAGTGCTCTCAGAGGTACTTGTTAAGAAAAATTGTCATCTCACTCTGTCATTCAGAACAAAGGTGGAAGAAATTTATTCAAAGATATTTCCTGACAGGGCTAAAATAAGAATTCATTCTTATTTCTTTCTACAAGTCTTAAGTATTATATGCAAGGATGCTTCTGAATGCAGCAGTTTTAAGCCGGAACAGCCAAAGCTGAGGTTTTTCATGAGGCATTTGAAACTCTGAAGAAAGTGGTGGGACCCTTCCCTGAAAAATACTGAAAGAGTGTGTGGAAAGTAAATATAATCTGTCCTGAAAAACTTCACAAATGTATGTTGTTCTTTGTCTCATATGCTATCCCTTTAAGTTTGAATTTCAAGTTATGCTCTTTGAAAATGCATGTCAATATAGTCTGTTAATCAAAATAAGTAATAAGTTCTTTATATCTAATACAAAAGTTGGGAAGATTTCCAGAGAAAGATTCTGTGATTTTAGAAAATACAGCAGTGAAGGGCTTGGGGGCTTCCCATCTTCTTAACCTCATGTTAGATGAGATGTACCAGTATCACTCTGAATAACTTCCATCTCATTTTTTTTTTTGTTAAAATGTCAGTAATGGAGCTTTCTTACTCTTGCCATGCAACCTGTTCAAATTCTTAGTGCTAGAAAGGTTTTCCTCTAATGCTTAGCCTGAAAACTTTTTGTTGCAGTTAGGCATGACACTTTTTGACTTCTTTCCAATAGGCAAGGACAAACAATTCACATAGATTTTATTTTTTTATTTTTAGCAAAAATTTACATATCAAATAATGTTATTGTCTTGCACCTTTCTAATCTTCTGCAGACTGAACAGCACCATTTCTTTCTATCATCTTTGTATAAGTAATAATTTCTGAGCTTTTCTTTTTGATGTTTTTTATCTGAATTCTAATTCGTCTGCATTTGTCTTGATGTTGTACCACCCGAAGTCATAGATACAACTCTATTTAAAGACTTAAAAGGATGAGTAGTCAGAAAAGTACTGTAGATGACGTTGTATACTACTGTCATGTTTTGTCTTGAAATGTAATGTACACAGAGACGAAATGCCTTCCAATTGGTTCAATAAGGTGCCAGTCTCAAAGCCAGCCAGCTGACTTCCGTGGGGCTGGTCAAACTAACACACATATGAATATAGCTGCTCCTTTGGTGATAATTTAGATTTGTGTTGCAAGCTGTTATAAATATATTGCTGTCTTTCTGAAGAATTCATCTCTCTTCTCATGTTGTTACAATTGCTCTTTCTCAGATAAATAAAATGTTTGTGCTGCTTCTTACAGAATTTCTTTTGTTTAAAAAGATTATTCCACTTAGTCAAGAAAAGTGTACATTTTGATTCTGTTTTTAAAAGCAGTTGTGGGCCTCAAACACTCAAACCCAAAAGCTCATTATGATCTTTAGATTAATAAAATAATTATGTTACATTAAAAGCTGTTAATAACAAATACTTTATGGTACTATTCTTAAGGCAGTGCTCTGGAAAGCTGCTTTTGTTCACCTCTGTTCTGTACATCCATTTTTACCAAGAACAACTGATATTCTGAACAGTTTTATAATAGGGTATACTGCAGTCTTGCAGTATTTTTGTCTAGACCATACTTCTACAGCTTGTTAGTGAAATTGTTATGAGAACCTATATAGAATGTCATTAATAAGTTGAGACATGACACTCAGTTCTTAATCCACAAGACATTGCTTTATGGAATAAAATTGGTTTGATTTGGTGGTACTTATCCTTAACAAATTCACTTTGGAATATTGCCTCTTTATTATCTCAATCCTTATAGAGAAATTGCTTATCTGGTATGTACTGAAATCATACAGACAATATGTAATATTGTGGGCAGCCCTTTACCATCCTTTTGAAGGAACTGTATTTCAATTTTTGAATCTGCTGGGGAGTCACAAATTCTGAACGTTATTATTATCAGTTCTGAAACTGATTTAGTTAGCGTTCCAGGGTGAATGTCTGATCTAATTTTCATGAAAGCACTCAGTTTATGTGAAGGTGGTAAATAGGATTATATTTTAAAAAAAAGTACACATTGTAGCTTGAAGTCTCTTAAAATATTAAGCAGTAGTGTGTGTGTTTCTTAGGATCTCTCATCACCTCAATTTTATCCAACACACCAACCATCTGTGAATGCAAAATGGATATTCTAGTCTTTTCCTTTTCCAGCTTCTGACTAAAAAAAAATATTTAATAGAATCACATAATGGTTTGGGTTGAAAGGGACCTTAAACACCATCTAGTTCTAACCCCCTACCATGGATAGGGACACCTTCCACTAGACCAGGTTGCTCCAAGCCCCATCCAACCTGGCCTTGAACACTGCCAGGGATGGGGCAGCCACAGCTTCTCTGGGCAACTCATGCCAGGGCCTCACCACCCTCACAGGGAATACTTCCTTCCTAACATTTAATCTAGATCTACCCTCTTTCAGCTTTAAGCCCTTGCTCCTTGTCCTATTGCTATACTCCATGATAGAGTCCCTCTCTGGCTTTGTTGCAGGCTCCCTTCAGATACTGGAAGGCTGCTCTAAGGTCTCCCTGGAGCTTTCTCTTCTCCAGGCTGAAGAGTCCCAACTCTCTCAGCCTTTCCTCATAGCAGAGGTGCTCCTGCCCTCTAATCATCTTGGTGGCCACTTCTGGACTTGCTTCAGCAGGTCCATGTCCTTCCTGTGCTGGGGACTCCAGAGCTGGAGGCAGCACTGCAGGTGGGGTCTCACCAGAGCAGAGTAGAGGGACAGAATCACCTCCCTCGACCTGCTGGGTTATACACTGCTTTGGATGCAGCCCAGGACAGGGTTGGTTTTCTTGGCTGCAAGTGCACATTACCAGCTCATGTTGAGCTTCTTGTCAACCAACACCCGCAAGTCTCTCTCCCCAAGGCCGCTCTCAACCCATTCTCTGCCCAGCCTGTACATGTACTTGGGATTGCCTGGACCCAGGTGCTGGACCTTGCACTTAGCCTTGTTGACCTTCATAAGGTTCCTACAAGCCCACCTCTCAAGCCTCTCCTGGTCTCTCTGGATGGCATTCCTTCCTTCCAGTGTGTCAACTGCACCACAGAGCTCCATGTCATCAGTGAACTTGCTGAAAGTGCTCTTGATCCCGCTGTCAGTGTCATCAGAAATTATGTTAAACAGTGTTGGTCCCAATACCGACCCGTGAGGAAGGTCACTTGTCATCGGTCTCCACTTAGACATTGAGCCGTAGACCACAACTCTTTGAGTGTGACCATCCAGCCAGTTTTTTGTGCACTGAGTGGTCCATCTGTCAAATCTATGTCTCTGCAGTTTAGAGACAAGGATGTTGTGCGGGACAGTGTCAAATGCTTTGCACAAGTCCAGATAGATGGCATCAGTCACCCTTCCCTCATCTACCACTGCTGTAGCCCTGTCATAGGTCACCAGATTTATCAGGTGTGATTTGCCCTTAGTGAAGCCATGTTGGCTGTCACCAGTCACCTCCTTATTTTCTATGTGCCTTAGCATAGTTTCCAGGAGAATGTGCTCCATGATCTTGCCAAACACTGAGGTGAGACTGACTGGCCTTTAGTTCCCTGGGTCTTCTGCTTTTCTATTTTAAAAATGGGGGTTATGTTTCCTCTTTTTCCAGCACTGGGAGCTTCACTGGACTGAGATGACTTCTCAAATAGGATGGATAGTGACTTAGGCACTTTCTCTGCCAGTTCCCTCAGGACCCTTGAATGTATCTCATCAGGTCCCATGGGCTTGTGCATCTTCAAGTTCCTTAGGTGGTCTTGAACCTGATCTTCTACAGTGGGTGGTTCTTCATTCTCCCAATCCCTACCTTTACCTTTTGCAACTCGGGCAGTGTGGCTAGAGCACTTGCTGGTGAAAACTAAAGCAAAAAAGTCATTGAGTACCTCAGCCTTTTACATATTCTGGGTAAGCAGGTCTCCTGTTTCCTTCTGGAAAGGGCCCATATTTCTATAGTCTTCCTTTTATCACCAATGTACCTTTAGAAACTTTTCTTGTTGCCCTTGAAGTTCCTGGTCAGGTTTAATTCTCTCAGGGCTTTGGCTGTCCTAACCTGATCCCTGGATGCTCAGACAATCTCTGTCTTCCTACCAGGCTACTCGTCCGTGTTTCCATCCTCTGTCTGCTTCTTTTTTGTGACTGAGTTTTTCCAGGAGTCCCTTGTTCATCCATGCAGGTGTCTCCTGGCATTTTTGCCTGATTTCCTCTTCATAGCCATTCATCACTCCAGATCTTAAAAGAGGTGATCCTTGAATAACAACCAGCTTTCTTGGACCCCTGTTCCCTCTGGGATTCTGTCCCTAGGACCAAGGAGATCCCTGAAGAGGCCAGTCTGCTTTCCTGAAATCCAGGGCGGTGAGCTTATTGTGTGCCCTTCTTGCTGCCCTAAGGATCTTGAACCCTACCANTCTTCCTACCAGGCTACTCGTCCGTGTTTCCATCCTCTGTCTGCTTCTTTTTTGTGACTGAGTTTTTCCAGGAGTCCCTTGTTCATCCATGCAGGTGTCTCCTGGCATTTTTGCCTGATTTCCTCTTCATAGCCATTCATCACTCCAGATCTTAAAAGAGGTGATCCTTGAATAACAACCAGCTTTCTTGGACCCCTGTTCCCTCTGGGATTCTGTCCCTAGGACCAAGGAGATCCCTGAAGAGGCCAGTCTGCTTTCCTGAAATCCAGGGCGGTGAGCTTATTGTGTGCCCTTCTTGCTGCCCTAAGGATCTTGAACCCTACCATTGAGCTTCACATTCCCCACCAGCACCTCCTTGTTGTCGAAAACAAGGTCCAGCATAGCACCTCTCCTTGTTGGCTCCTGTGTCACTTGGAGGAGGAAGTTGTCATCAACACTTTCCTGGAACCTCCTGGATTGCCTGTGCCTTCTGTGTTGTCCCTCCAGCAGATGTCAGGATGGTTGAAGTCTCCCATGAGCACCAGTGCTTGTGAGTGTGAGGCTGCTCCTATCTGCCTGTAGAGGGCATCATTGGCTTAATCTTTCTGGTCAGGTGGCCTGTAGCACACGCCCACTATAAAATCACCTGTCACTGTCCTCACTTCAATCCTGACCCATAAGCTCTTTTTCAGCTCCTCATCCATCTTCAGGCAGAGCTCTGTGCATTCTAGGTGGTCATTGACATAGAGGGCAACACTGCCTCCTTGTCTTCTCTGTCCATCCTTCCTGATACAGGCTAGAGCCTGTATCCTTCCATTCCAGCACTCCAGTCATAGGAGTCAACTCACCATGTTTTCATGATGCCAGTAAGATCATAGGTATGTGCACGTCTCTCATCCCTCCTGTTTGTTCCCCATGCTGCATGTTTTTGCATAGAGGTGTTTAAGTTGGGCCCCTGATGAAGCTGGCTTACTGTCTGGAGTGCCTGTAATTCCTTGGTGTTGTCCTTCAGCTTCTCTCCTGCTGGCCTGAGATCCATCTTCAGGCTCTGGGCATCTCTTGCTGGCATCGAACTGGTATGAGTGGGATGGCATGTTGTCCCACACTTTATCACTGTTAAACCTGATGTCCCGTTCCCCCATCATATCTAGTTTAAAGTCCTATCAATAAGCCCTGCTAGCTCCTAGCTGACAATCCTCTTCCCCCTTTGAGAGGTAAATCCCACCTTATGCCAGCAAGCCCAGTGCCATGTAGGCCACCCTACTGTCAAAGAAACCAAAATTTTGGTGGTGACACCAGCCATGGAGTCATGTATTAATAGACAGGGTCTGTCTGTTTCTTCCAGTGTCTCTGCAACTGGAAGGATATAGAAGAAAACTACCTATGTTCCACAGTCACTCACGAACCATCCCAGGGTCTTAAAGTCTCTTTTGATCACCCTCGGACTATGTGTTACTACTTTATTGCCACCCATATGAAAGACCAGCAATGGGTAGTAATCTATGGGCTGAATCAGGCTAGGAACTTTCCTGGTGACATCTTTCAACATCCAGAGCCTCATACCTGTTGTCCAGAGGCACCTGGGAGGGTGAGGTGGGCAGGAAGGGCTTTCACTTGTTTCCCCAGGGAAGGACTTGCCTCCATTAATCCCTTTCTTTTGATCTATGGCCTTCAGCCTGGGAAGGGGAGGATACAGGACCCTCTTGATCTGATTTATGTTCTTGTAGCTGCTCCTATCTCAGGGAGGCCAGAACATGGTTCCACCAGTCGAACTCCTCCTCGGTCTCTGATACTTCTTAACCTTTCTACCTGTCTCTCAGCTCCACCACCAGGCTGAACAGATTGCCCACCTGGTCGCACCTCACCCAGCTGTTGTCTCTACTGCTGCCCAATGCCAGTGCCAAGCTCTGGCTCTCCCTGCAGCCTGAGATCTGGACAGCTGCATGTTTTTGTCTGTGTTGCGACATCCTTTCTGGCGACTGCAGAGGGCATGAGTCCCCAATGAGTGGTTACCATACTCAGGCTCCTCCTGAAAGGGTGTTTGACCATCACTTGAGCTCTGGAGCCAGTAGGGGGACTGAGCCCTTCCTGTGCACCCTGCCGTGCAAACTGCTGTGCCCTGCCCTGTTTGCAGTGCTCCCTGGAGTTGTTTGAATATACCAAAGTTGTGGCTCCTGCTGTCGCTACTTACCATGCCTTCTGACTTCCTCAAGTCTACCCAAAGATAAAAAGAACCACCTTATCTGTTGATGCAGTGTTATTTTTCAGCATGAGAAATACCAAATGAATACAATTAATAATAATCTTGTCAAATTTACTTAAATGTTTTTGACAGTGGAGAATCAAATGTTTCCTTTATTTGAAGTGCAGCTGTGAAAAACAGTAAATGTTCCATTGTTGCAACTTCTTAAGTATTTATCTAGGAGATAAATCAAGAGTAAGATGTCAGTAAGATCTCTGAAAAGTTTTGAGTTGCATCTAATATTTGTAGAAACAAAAATGCAGCCTGTATTTCCAGTGAGTGGTAGTCATTGCCTTAAAAAAATTAATAGCAAACAGTTTCTGCTGTACAGTATACTGAGATGATGTAAATTATCACCTAAAGAGACAATAATTAGAAGTGTATGTGTGGAGGGGACATCACAAGAATTGAATCTCTGGTTGAAGGCAAGTAAGAGATCTTCATAGGGTGTATGTCAAACCATGACAAGCCAGGTCTTCAGTACTAGTGATTGAGTATGGTACCTAATCTGAAGAGGGGAAATTGAGTAGTGAAAAGATCTTGGGAATCAGGATGAGTCAAAACAGGGCTTCCCAAAACTGTGGATTTAATTGGCATAATATGGAGCTGTTGCTGATGTTAAAGAAAAAGGGTAAAATAAACCCCTTTCATACCCTGTTCTCTACATACAGAAGTTATAGGACTTTCACAGAATGTACTTGGGACAGAAAATAAGCTTAGTAGTCTATACAAAGAAGTCATCAGTAAAGGCACACCTTATATATGAATTGAAGCTTTGCTAAAAGTATCCATTCTTCTTTTCATTTACAGGTCAGTACATTGCTTAATGATTCTTAATATTTCTTAAAATATATGATAGAAATTTGAGCTTCAGAATAAAGCTACTTTCTTGTTTAGTGGTATATCTTGAATAAAGCACATGGGGACTTGCAATTAGTTTTTGAGTGTTGTTAGAAGTATTGACCTATGATGACCTAAAACAGAATGACTAATAATAATCTCAATCACTGCTTTCTGAAGATCAGTATTCCTCACTGGATGAATGGGATTGGAGAAATGTTTGCTTTGTTTAACAAGAAGAGGCTGGCCCTATTGGTCCAGCCAATAGGCTTTTTTTTTTTCCCATACCAGTACTCCTTTTAAAGCCAAATATTATAGCTCAGTTATGGTTTATGTTTAAAAGCTTCTCTGTTTTTCAAAGCTTTTTCTGGGCTAACAGTTATGGGGAGCTGGTTTAATTTGAGGAACAAAAAATGTCATGTGATTAATTGAAGACTGTTTTTAACAAAAAATGTTCTCTTTTAAAAATTTCCCTAGATGTACTCAAAGCCTGAAATGGGTGCATGTAGAAATAGACATTCATATGTTAAAAAAAAAGTGTAGATAAGGCAGGGAATGATAAAAAATATTCTAAGACAATTAGTGTTTTTTTAGATAGCAATGAGTGGGGGAGGTTGGAATGAGTTTACCTGAAGTTTATAAAGAACCCCAAAAAAACAAAAGTTGAAAACGAACTGTCAGAATGAAAGTTAAGGTTAAGGAGGCTGTGTATGTTTTGAGTATATATATATATATAGACACACATATTTGGTTACTTAAAAATGTGTGGCTGAAATGGCTAATGCCAATGCACTGAACATTGTCTTCATCACTGGACCTTATTAAGAATATTTTTGATATTTCTTATTTCTGTACTCAGCATGCTTTCATTGACTGTTTTCTAATAGTTGATATTCTAAACCTGCAGGTACAATTTTTATGTAGTTTTTTTTGGTGGTGTGTTTTTTGTTTCATCTTCTCTGAAATGATCCCTTATCTACCTGCAGCAGACTGCTAAAATTCCTAGGAAATGCACTGCAACTATCTGAATTACATCTTGATCTAGGAATGATGTGCTTCCTGCCAATCTCACTTAGACTTTTTGTGAACACAGATATATGTACAAATACATATTAAAATTATGTAGGTTATATTTAGTGTGTTTTTATATAAACATGGAACAACATAACTGTTCAGTTTTTCTGAATTATTATTCTAGGATCAAGACAACCTTTAATCCAACAATCTCAACCTCCACCTTATTCATCACCTAGAGATGTTCCCCCAGACATATTGTTAGATTCTCCAGAAAGAAAGCAAAAGAAACAAAAGAAAATGAAGTTAGGCAAGGATGAAAAAGACCAGACTGAAAAAGCTGCAATGTATGATATCATTAGCTCTCCTTCCAAGGACTCCACTAAGCTTACATTAAGACTGTCTCGTGTAAGATCTTCGGATATGGACCAGCAGGATGATATGCTTTCTGGTTTGGAAAACAGCAGTGTGTCAGAGGGTGATATTCCTTTTAATGTGCAGTACCCAGGACAGACTTCTAAAACACCCGTTACTCCACAGGATGTTAACCACCCATTAAACACTGCTCAGTGTTTGCTGCAGCATGAACAGACAGCTTTCCTTCAGGCACAACAAGTGCCTGTTTTACAACAGAACACTTCAGTTGCTGCAAAACAGCCTCAAACTCCTGTGGTACAGACACAGCAACAGGTTTCGCAACAAGGAGCTATAACGTCATATGATGAAGTAGAATTGGATGCATTGGCTGAAATTGAGCGGATAGAACGTGAATCAGCTATTGAAAGGGAGCGGTTTTCAAAAGAAGTGCAAGATAAAGGTAAAAGGATTGTGTCTGTGTATACACTATATATATTATAAAAGGATATATATATGCATATAGATCCCATATATAAACTTTCCTGTCATTGTCACATAATACAATTCTGTTTAATCAGTGTAGGTGGTTCTACGACATTTATCACTATTCCCCTTAAAACAACGAATTGTAATCTTTCATATATACATTTCTAAAATATCTAGCATTCTCTATTTGGGATCTTAATGGATGGAAAGGGAAGGTCTTATGTTTCAAAATTCTTTTTAAGCTACCCTTATTTTGAACCATGAGACTGAGTGAAATACAACTGATGTTGTTTATAGTTTCTAAAATCTTATCAGTACCATAAGTAAAAATTTGTAATAAATTTTGGTAGTTAAAGTATTAATTAACTATTTAAGAAAAATAACTAATTTAAGAAAATACACGGAAGCTCTTTTATGCCATTTCTATTCATATCCCAATTTGAACCTCATGAGGAGGAGGTGTTAGACTAAAATCATATCTATTCTTTTAAAGGCACTGTAATGATTGGGTAATATACGCTACTATACTGTCTCCAATGTTTGTTCAACTGGATATTCATTATTATGTAGGCTTTCCAAGTTTTAGAGATCTATCATATATCTGTATGGTCTCTAGCACAGAACCAGATAAGCCTGTGAAATGTTTGCTCTTCACTTCAGTAGCTGTACTGGTTGTCTTAACTGATTACATTCAATCTTCTTCGATCTTTTTTTCCTTTTATTTTTTTTTTAATTTTCTCTTTTTTCCTACTTCTCTTTTTTTTTGTTCTTATTAATGGGTTTGAAGGTCTTAGCCTTCATAAATATCAAAAGTGGATGCAAACCCACATGTAAATCTTGAAAATGTGGTTTTTAAAGTAGATAGTGATAGGTTAGCATAAGTATTTCTCAGAAGCTTTCTCTGCATTATGATTAACTACTTCTAAAAAAAATTCTTTTATAGTATAATGCTAATTTGTTAGATACTCCAGATAAAAAAATTTCAGAGTGAAAAACAGCATAAATTCTGATTCTAGAAGTTCATAGGTAAAAATGGTCTATTTTGGATGTACTTGCATGGAGGCAACTGAATTTACATAGCTTTTATGTTTAACCAGCAGAGAGTGAACAAGTTTTCTCCCTATTCAAAGATATTTTCTTTTCTGTTTTTAAAGATGCCTGAAGATAGAGAGAGAGAGAGTGTTTGTTGTATTTGTGTGTGTGTGTAAATGTTCTTGTTGCAGTTACTTAAAAGGATTAACTTTTTAGGTATTTCTCATTTGATAACTAAATCAAGTCTTGTTAGAAAAGGAACATTGTGAATATACAAAGAAAATGGGTGCTCACCTTAAAAGAAATCTCTACTGCCTTTAATTTTGATTTAATGGAATTATGAAATTGGTTACTTTGCTTATATTTCTACCAATTTTATTTATGGAGAGCTTGTAATTTGTCTTCTACTACTTAAAAAGCTACTTTTATATCCCCATACTTTGAGTAGATTCCCCAGCACATTTTAGCTAAGAAGTATCTCAAAAAATGCACTGTATTTTTGATGATGCACAGCAATCTTCAAACAGAGTGAGACTAAAACACTCTTTCTGTTTTGTTTTGGCTTTCAGGAGATACTGAGCATGAGTTGTGAAGTTTGTTAACCACAATTACATAGCCATGGGCAGACTCTGATTTGTTTCTTTTGGGGAAATAAGTGATTTTTATAGAATGTGATCTCACCCTTTCATCACTCTTCAATATCCATCTTACCAATTAAGGATTCCAACTTCATGCTTTCCTTTTACCTGTATCCTCTGGCAAGTCTCAGTTCTTCTTCAGTTCCTGCAATTGCTGTGGATCAGGTGCAAGAGTTGTTGCCTTATATTGGGACAAATGACCACCATTTATTCACTGGTAGTAAGTTGTCCCTATGCCAGACAGTTCTTTTCACTTTAGCTGCTGAGGTTTCAGCTGTGAATTAATAATATTGAGTAAAAGGATTTTTAGAAGTCTTGGGACAGAATTCCTGAAAAATTCTTACCTTGGAGAAATATGGTTCTTATTTTTTGATAACACTTGCCAATGGTTGTAAGTTTGTACTATGTCTACAAGTTCATATGCTCAGGGATTGTTCTAGTTATAGTAATTTGGTTTGGTGTGACTGCAGGAAGAAGCTTCCTCTATTATTCCTAATGGAATATGTTAGAAAAATATCCAGTAACTCCTAAATATGCCATTCATTTTTGTCAAGTTTCTTACTGTATTTATGCAAAAGCCTGGTATTTGTGCATTTTAGTACATCTACTGTAACTTCAGATCACATTATGTCAAGAAAAGAGCGTGCTTGTAGCATGCACTCAGTCTAATTAGAACAGGAATGTATAGTGATAGCTGATGATGTACATAGCAAGTGTCCCTCTAAATATCATACCGTAGGTGCTAGCACATGGTAAAATCTGCATGAAAACATATGCTTTTTAAATGCTTTTGAAAGCATTGCTGCTTTTGTAATTGAGGCATAGGAATACATATTAGTCACACTACACTTTCTGTGTAGGCATGTGTTGTTGTCTTCCATAAATTACTTTGAGTAGAATTGTACTCACAAATTTTGATAGATTAGTGATCTCGTGTCATTTTTTTTTAGAATCGTAGAACCATAGAACCATAGAATATGCTGAGTTGGCAGGGACCCACAAGGATCACTGAGTCCAACTCCTGACCCTGCACAGGACACCCCAAGAATCACACCATGTGCCTGAGAGCATTGTTCAAATGCTTCTTGAACTCTGTCAGGCTTGGTGCCATCACCATTTCCCTGGGGAGCCTGTTCCAGTGCCTGACCACCCTCTGTGGGAAGAACTTTTTCCTGATATCCAACTTAACCTTCCCTGATATACCTCCAGCTCTTCCCTCAGGTCCTGTCACTGGTCAACAGAAAAGAGATCAGTGCCTGCCCCTCCTCTTCCCCTTGTGAGGAAGTTGTAGACAGTGATGAGGTCTGACCTCAGTCTCCTCTTCTCCAGGCTGAACAAGCCAACTGACCGTAGCCGCTCCTCGTATGGCTGACATGAAATCTCTACAGTACTATGCTTCATCAGAGGTTTTCAGATCCTTCTTTTTTAACAGTAAGACTTTGCATGGATATGACATGTTCTTTCTGAGGTTGGGAACCATTAGTGTGGTGGAACTGTTTATTCCAGAGGAGAGGCAGAGATATTTTTTTGGGAGGTTCTTGCTAAAATTTATAGAGCTATTACACTTGCCTACGGCAATGCTAAGGTTTTAGGGTTTTTTTAATGTTGAGATGCCTTTATAATATTTGGTAGAGGTGGGAAATGGAGATTGCAGTCCTTTGGAAATTATAGTACTTTCTGTAATAAATTCCTAATTCTAACAAAACTGTTAAAATATTTAGCTCTCAACAAAGTCTCTCAAATTAAGGAGGCAGTCTCCATTCCAGAGGTTAAACTAATACAGGGCTTTTGAAAAGTGCTGACTTATTTAAAAAGCAGCGTATTTTTCTGTAACCTTATTGTTATGCCTTTGGTTTCTGAAAAAGGAATTCTTAGTGCAAAAATAACTAATGGAAAAGCTCTCAGATTTGATCTAATGTCTATCAGACATGCATAAGGAGAGATTTTAGAATATAGACCTTTTGCCTCCATATCTGAGTGCTTTTCAGAGCTCTATTTTTATTTTATCCTTTTGATCTACTTGGATTTTGGATTAAGTGGATTATATGGTCTTTCCATCTTTATAGAGGGGTGTTACATGAGGTTGTTGGTCAGAGACATGAACTCTCAGAGAATCTTGCGACGACAACAACAACACGGTTTATTATTGCAGCCTTCTTTAATAGGTTTAAAACTCCCTGGTCTAGATAGTTGATTGGTTGGGATCTCAGACCGCCCAGCTCTCTGACCAGTGAGATGTCTGCAGCTTAGGATGGAACATCATTGGGTGAAGTCCCTGTTTGGGATTGAATAAATCCTATCCTTGTTTGCCCAGGCACTTGTTCTATTTTTTTTCTAGAACGAACCAGGCCAATTGGGCTGGGTTTGTTATTGTCAGATTTGTCTTGTCCAGCTACACCTGGGTGTGCTGTGACAGAGGGGTGTAAAATTTGAAAATTCGGTTTTGTCCTTGTCCTCTGTGTGGAAGGACAAGAATCCATCTCTTCCTGCTTTTTCCATCAAGGAAGTCTCTCTGTATTGATTAATCTTGCAAGTAATTTGTCTGTGTCTGTTAATTAAAGGAATGATTGAAGAATTTGGAGATCAAGGCACTGAAAGTTACAGTCTAATGCATCTATTATGTTTAATAGCTTCAGAACAAATGAGTCCATGAAACATGATAAGACTCAGGTTTTCAATTCCTATTGCCTCCCCTCACAGTGGCCTCTATACCCTCATCAGATACAAGTTGTTAATCAATGCTAGGTCTTCTTTTTTGAAAGGATGTGTAATATCACATGTAGATCCTTCTATTGTTTATCAAGACTCAGATTATTTGAGTTTAAAAAAAAAGCAATTCAGAAGGATTAATACAGAAAGGGATTATCTTTTTCCACAAGTCAACAAGAAGTAAACTGTCTTCTGCCTAGATACATGAGGATACTGTTGAGGAATACTGCTACTGCTGATAGCTCAGTGTGCAGCTGCAGTGGGAGATGCAGATTGTGCTCTGGGTGGTGGGAAATGTCTGGAGCCCCAGGCAAGGACCCATGAACTGGTGCCAACCCTTTGCCTAACAAAGGGCACAAGGACCTGCAGAGCCAGCCAGGTGACCAGCCACTCAGAGACTCAGCAGGAGCAGATGACTCAGCAGGAAGACCCCAGAGTATTGAGGGCACAGACTGTGAGGGTACTAAAGTCCAGGGATTCTTTTGTTGGGGTCCCTTCCTGGATGCACCAGCTCGAGCTGTTATGATGTCACTGCAACATGATTTAATTATTCAAAGGAACCAGATGTCTGGGACTCTGCTGCAGGAAGCCTGGGGCCAAGCCAGTGAGGGAAATTTGTCTGAGTGTGTTGTGGTAGGGAGTCAAACGGGGCACCCGTTGGTTAACTGGAGCTGCCCACTGTGAAGGGACTTCTGTCCCAGTAGTGACAGTCTCCAGTGATGTGACTGTGACTCCCAGAGTCGCTCCTGAATGGTCAGACAGGAAAGTTATCTTAACAATACCTTTCTAAAGAAATTAGAAATAATGAAGCTTCATGCACACCTTCTTCTAATCACTGTCAGTAGTCAAATTTTTGTTTATTGTCAAGTAATTCAAAACTAGTCAGTCACTTTCAGTCTAAACCTTTCCCAGAACATTACATTAAGTTCTTCTTGTTAATTAAAGTTTAGATTATTACTTAATTCATTTCCAGGTTCAAGGTTTCTACCTCAAGATCTTNAACACGGTTTATTATTGCAGCCTTCTTTAATAGGTTTAAAACTCCCTGGTCTAGATAGTTGATTGGTTGGGATCTCAGACCGCCCAGCTCTCTGACCAGTGAGATGTCTGCAGCTTAGGATGGAACATCATTGGGTGAAGTCCCTGTTTGGGATTGAATAAATCCTATCCTTGTTTGCCCAGGCACTTGTTCTATTTTTTTTCTAGAACGAACCAGGCCAATTGGGCTGGGTTTGTTATTGTCAGATTTGTCTTGTCCAGCTACACCTGGGTGTGCTGTGACAGAGGGGTGTAAAATTTGAAAATTCGGTTTTGTCCTTGTCCTCTGTGTGGAAGGACAAGAATCCATCTCTTCCTGCTTTTTCCATCAAGGAAGTCTCTCTGTATTGATTAATCTTGCAAGTAATTTGTCTGTGTCTGTTAATTAAAGGAATGATTGAAGAATTTGGAGATCAAGGCACTGAAAGTTACAGTCTAATGCATCTATTATGTTTAATAGCTTCAGAACAAATGAGTCCATGAAACATGATAAGACTCAGGTTTTCAATTCCTATTGCCTCCCCTCACAGTGGCCTCTATACCCTCATCAGATACAAGTTGTTAATCAATGCTAGGTCTTCTTTTTTGAAAGGATGTGTAATATCACATGTAGATCCTTCTATTGTTTATCAAGACTCAGATTATTTGAGTTTAAAAAAAAAGCAATTCAGAAGGATTAATACAGAAAGGGATTATCTTTTTCCACAAGTCAACAAGAAGTAAACTGTCTTCTGCCTAGATACATGAGGATACTGTTGAGGAATACTGCTACTGCTGATAGCTCAGTGTGCAGCTGCAGTGGGAGATGCAGATTGTGCTCTGGGTGGTGGGAAATGTCTGGAGCCCCAGGCAAGGACCCATGAACTGGTGCCAACCCTTTGCCTAACAAAGGGCACAAGGACCTGCAGAGCCAGCCAGGTGACCAGCCACTCAGAGACTCAGCAGGAGCAGATGACTCAGCAGGAAGACCCCAGAGTATTGAGGGCACAGACTGTGAGGGTACTAAAGTCCAGGGATTCTTTTGTTGGGGTCCCTTCCTGGATGCACCAGCTCGAGCTGTTATGATGTCACTGCAACATGATTTAATTATTCAAAGGAACCAGATGTCTGGGACTCTGCTGCAGGAAGCCTGGGGCCAAGCCAGTGAGGGAAATTTGTCTGAGTGTGTTGTGGTAGGGAGTCAAACGGGGCACCCGTTGGTTAACTGGAGCTGCCCACTGTGAAGGGACTTCTGTCCCAGTAGTGACAGTCTCCAGTGATGTGACTGTGACTCCCAGAGTCGCTCCTGAATGGTCAGACAGGAAAGTTATCTTAACAATACCTTTCTAAAGAAATTAGAAATAATGAAGCTTCATGCACACCTTCTTCTAATCACTGTCAGTAGTCAAATTTTTGTTTATTGTCAAGTAATTCAAAACTAGTCAGTCACTTTCAGTCTAAACCTTTCCCAGAACATTACATTAAGTTCTTCTTGTTAATTAAAGTTTAGATTATTACTTAATTCATTTCCAGGTTCAAGGTTTCTACCTCAAGATCTTTCATGCTTTTCTAAAACTCCCAAATACTGTGAATCAAAAATATTTAAGATATTGATGTTAAAAGGAGCTCTGAGTCTTCTAGAAAGAGGGAAAGGGAAGATAATCTTGAAAATTACTTGAAGAAACAGAAAGCAACCCGACTCTTTTTCAAATTGTTTTAGTTTTTTATTTGGATTTGCTAAATTTTAATTTGAGTTCTTCCATACATAGTATTGTGTGTTCATTGTTAGATTTTAGGCTACTTCAAAGACACTTTTATATGCTACAGCTGTCTTAGCAGATTAAGGAGTTCTACTTTTACTTGTAAAAGGCACTGTTTTCTGGTGCTTGCAAGAAAAATCATGAAATCATTCATCACTTACCATTTAACTGTGAGGCTAATATATATTTTTTGAACTTAAAAGGATTAGAAGCATTTTTTAAATGAGACAAACTTACTAATTTCTTTGGGCTTTTTTCCCCTATATATTTTACCTCTGAGAATCCGTTTTACCTACTTTTGAATCTTACTGTAGATACTTTGAATTAGGGAAAAGTGAAGCTGTAATAACTTTATTTCCAGTAATTGAATCAGTTAGGGGACATTTGGATGCCTGCTGTGGGCCCTTCTTTTTTTAGTTCATTCCAAGCCCATAGCAGCAGACACACCCATCCCAGGAGTGTGAATCTGCCGGAGCAAAACTCAAAACTACATTTATAGGTAAGTAAACTTTTTCTCTTACCTTTAAAGTTCTTATTCATCTCCTTTCCCTTTCTCCCCATTGCCCATTTCCCCCCAAAAGTCCCACAAAAAAGAGATAGAAGAACACTATCAAGAATTAATATTTTGTTTACATTTAATTTTATGTAGCCAATGAATGAAATGACAGAACGTGTAATTATAACCAGTATATTACCATTCGTTTTCAAAAATATGTTATAGGGCGGTTATTTACTTTAAAATAGAGATATGAGTGTAGTCATTTGTATAATGATTTTGCTGAAGATTACAATTAATACCAGAACATGAAATGAGAGTCTAAAATAAAAATTATTATGTCTCTGTGTAGTAAGTTGGTGTGAGAATTGGGTACCATGTATTTTGTCTATACAAACTTGCATTAGGTTTGCATTTTGTAGTGTTATGTAATAGATGAAACTGGCACCCAATGTAGCTTTCCCAAGAAAAGCAGATTTGGAAAATCCAGTTCCTGTAGAACAAACACTTTTTTTGCTTTATGTTTGGATGTGTTTTAAGAAAAGTAAGGGGAAGAAATTTCTATCTAGAGAAATTGCAATGAAGTGTTGCAGTGTTTCCAGCTATCTATGGAAAGTTGCTTTCTTTTATATTTTCTAAGAATGAAATACTGTAAAGCACATTTTTTTTAAAAGAAAAGGCATATTTTTAATAGTGTTTGTTGTAACCCTGGACACAGAGAATTTCAGGCTTTCTGTGCTGACAGAAAATGATCCACAAAGATATACTGCATTTTACCTGAGGCCCTGGGAAAGGCTTCCAAAACTGAGTGATAGCACTGAGTCTGTGAGGGTGTAGTTGAATAGAAGTGTTATATCACAGGGTGAGAAATTTAGAATTTGAGGTGGCTGGCTAAAATAATATATATGTGACAAGATGGAGGGTTTAGGGCATAGTCTTCTCCTTCTTCACAAGTTTGGGTGATTTTCTGTGATTGGTTTGAAAATTCCGCAATGCGGGACATTGGTGACTGGTTATTAGGTTAAAAGTTAAAATAAATTTGTTGACATCTCATAATTGAATAAATTAAAATTAAAAAGACCTTAAAGTTTCTCTCTGGTCTCCATTTTTACCTTGTTAATTTAGCATGTAGAAGCACTCACAGTCAGTGAAGCTATAACTGAGATAAGAAAAAATAAACACCAAAGGCCAAACAAATTCTGCCTCTCATGCTTTTAATTCTAACTCTAAGGAAATGAACCAAGAAAAGCAAAGGGGTTCCACACAAGTGTTTACTTTCCTTTGGTACTCTTGTGTAACATGAAAGCAAATGCCCACATTTATCCAGGTTGTGCTTTACGCAGGGTAGTGCAAAAACCTGCTCTTGTAAGGAGGTGTAGAAAATAACTAAAACTCAGTTTAGTAAGATGTGTATTTTATTTTTATTTATAGCATTAACTAAGATAAGAATTAAGCATGATATACATATAGCGTATGCCCTTGATTGTACCTGTTAAATGGATAGAAGGATTTACAATATTACTTACACAGTAATGACCTTATTTTGTTCTGGGACAGTCACTTCTCTATAATGGATTTAAATTTTCATAAAGAACAGCATGTGTAATTAACAAACCTTATTAACAGTTTAAGCACAGCATTTCTGTAGCTCATAGTCACTAAGTTCACTCCAGCATCAACCTAAGATGATGACAGACTTTTTTCATTATCATCCTATATAAATGTTATTGTATCTAGTTAACTGAAAATACTTTTGAATGCAGGGTATGATGTCAGAATAAAATCAACATCTGGAAGGGAGATTTAAAGTGTTCACCAATAAATTTTAAAGTAATTTCCTTATTTCTAAAGTTTGTTGTTCCTACAAATTAATTTGAAACTGATTGGAAATGTTAAGCTGTATGTGATACATGAAATAATTAGTCTTCATTAAGTCTACTGTTAGTGTGTTGCCTTTTTCTTATGAAGTTAGGTGCTGCATTATGTATTTGAAAAGTATTCACACTTCAGGTTTTTCTCAGATTTTTTAACAATTGAGTTTACAAACCTATAATTCTTCACAAAATAATCACATGGCTAAAACCCTGAATTTGTTTCAGAAAAATCTCTCTCATAAATAAATTGATATCATATTGCTTATAAAAACAATTCAGGGAGGTTAAATTACAGCTTCCAGTCTTTAAACAAGTAGAGTTGCTTGATTATAATTTGCTGTAGTTCGATTCTTGTTATTATCTAGTGTAATATTTCTTTTGTATTAATATAGTTGATAGGAAATAATGATTTACCAAACATTCTTAAGCAGAAAAAAATCATAAGATCATATTTCATCCTCCAGTTATGCTGATTACATTATTGTCATATTTAAGAAAACAAACAGAACTTTACCAAAATGAAGATTATGAATTCTGCTACACCCTAAAGCATGTCAGAGATTCCTGTAGTCCTTTTAGGGGGTTTGTTTTTTGGTTAGTTTGTGGTTATTTTATTTCCTGAATGAGTTTGGACATCCCTCTTGATAGACTTTCTTTTTTGCATAGTGACCAGACGTTTGATAAAGTCCCTTGACAGATTGCTAAAACTTATCAGTTGTTTCTGTCCAGATTCTTGGAAATCCCTTCCTCTGAACTGCAGCAACTAGAAGCCCTCTGGTCTCTACTTCAGAGCCTTTGTAATTATGTTTATTCTATAAAGCTTCCTATACCAGGTTCATTACTTTACTTTCTTAGTTTCTTCTGTAAGGGAGCAAGCAGTGAGACTAAAATTTTTGAGTTATGTTTGCTGAGTCTCTCCTTCAAGGGGAGTGTTAGTCTGAAAACAAACCAGTGGGAGACTCTAAGTCAGAACTATAATTTAATAGGAAAATTAAAATAAAGGCAGAAAACACTGGCTTAAACTGACAGATTCAGGATACAACCTGACACCCTGTTGGTCAGGTTGGTGGTAGCAGTCTGATTAAATGGTGGCTGCAGTCCTGTTGAAGTGATAGATGCAGTTCTGATGAAGCAGTGATCCTGCAGAAGGGTCTGGTCTTCCGCTGAACGTCCAGTGGTGGTTATGGAACTCTTCTCCTCTGGGAATCCAGTAGGTAAGGCTGCCCATGGTGTTCTAAACCTCAGATTATATCCAGGTAGGAATGTTTGGTTCCTCCCCCTGGGTGGAGCATTTCATAATGGGATGATGTAATTTTATGAGTAATGCAGTGATACTTGATGGGCCATTAGCAGAAGATATCCCCTGGAGGGAATTATCAGGGATGAGTCATGGAAGAGATAAGGAACACTGGTCCACCTGTTTTTAACAGCTTATGAAGATGGTGATAGAATACAGACTTTTGGTTGCATCTTACATTGTAATCTTAGACATTATCCACCCCTTATTCTATCACCATCTACATCATACCCAAATCAATACCCGCTTTAAACTCTACTCATATATATATTCACAATGAAATCTTACACACAGTTCTCACTTAAAATTAGGTCTCCTTGTGGTACACAACAGGTTTCCCCATTTTCTGCATTACCCACTAAGTGTAACCAGGTCCTTGAGCAAAAACAATTCCACGGATGGGTTTGCCTTTGCCTGAGGTGGGACTAATCCACAGTCTTTTGAAAAATACTTCTTATGTGTACCACAGGGACTTTATCTCCACCTACTGTGTGCAGTGGTTCAGATTGGGCAGGACCAGCTGGATTGATGGAGCCTCATGTGTTGACTATCCAGGTGGCTTTTACTAAATTCACTTCCCAATTTTTGAAGTTTCCCCCACCAAGTGCCTTCAGGATGGTCTTGAGTAGTCCATTGCACCATTCAACATTCCTAGCTGCTGGTGCATGATAAGGGATATGATAGATCCATTCAATAGCATGTTCTCTGGCCCAGGTGTTAATAAGGCCATTCTTGAAATGGGTCCCATTGTCCAATTCGATTCTCTCAGGGCTGCCATGTCTCCACAGGACTTGCTTTTCAAGGCCCAAGATGGTGTTCCGGGCAGTAGCGTGAGGCATAAGGTAGGTTTCCAACCATCCAGTTGTTGCTTCCACCATGGTCAGCATGTAGCACTTGCCTTGGTGGGTTTGGGGAAGGGTAATGAAGTCAATTTGCCAGGCTTCCCCAAATCTATACTTTGACCATTGCCCACTGTACCGTAGAGGCTTCACTCGCTTGGCCTGTTTCTGTTTGATTGCAGCACATGTCTCAGCTGTGAGATACTGTGAGATACTGTCCATAGTTAGGTCCCCCCCCCATGGTCACAAGCCCATTGGTATGTTGCATCTCTTCCCTGATGGCCTGAGGCATCATGGGCCCAATGAGCTAGAAATAATTCTCTCCTGTACTGCCAGTCCATATCCACCTGTGATACTTTCACCTTGGCAGTTTGATCCACCCGCTTCTTGTTACGATGCTCTTCATTAGCCCAACTCTTGGGTATGTGTGTGTCTACATGTCAATCCTTCACAGTCAGCCTCTCTACCCAGGCGGTGATGTCCGGCCAAATCTCAGTGGCCCAGATGGGTTTCCCTCTGCGCTGCCAGTTGGCCTTTCTCCAGCGGTCCAGCCATCCCTACAGAGCATTAGCTACCATCCACGAGTCAGTGTAGAGATAGAGCCTCGGCCACTTCTCTCTTTCAGCAATATCCAAAGCCAGCTGGATGGCTTTAAGCTCTGTGACCTGTCTAGATCTGCCTTGACCCTCAGTAGCTTGTGCTGCTTGTTGTGTGGGGCTCCATACAGCAGCTTTCTATTTCCGGTTAGCACCTACAATTCGGCAGGAACCGTCGGTGAAAAGAGCATATTGCCTTTCACTCTCTAGTAGCTCATTATATGGTGGGGCTTCCTTGGCACATGTCACTTGTTCCTCCTCTTCTCCAGAAGATAATCCAAAAGTCTCACTTTCAGGCCAGTTTGTTATAATTTCCAGACTCCCAGGGCAATTAGGATGTTCTATCCAGGCTCACTGTGTGATCAGCACAATACACTTGCTCCATGTGGCATCACTGGCATGATGTCTAGAAGGAACCTTTCCTTTGAACATCCAACCCAGCACTGGTAGTCGAGGTTCCAGAAGCAGCTGCACTTTGGTGCCAATTACTTCTGAGGCAGCTTGAACCCCTTCATAAGCCACAAGGATCTTCTCAGTTGGGGTGTAGCGGGCCTCAGATCTTTTGTATCCCCAAATCCAGAACTCGAGCAATTGTCCTCAAGTCTCTCCAGGTCTCTTCTGCCAGAGGCTCCAGGAAGGTCTTCTTTACAAAGGTATCTATCCCTTACACTTGTCAGCAGTCACTGCCAGAGGCTGAGAGTTTCTTGGGTTCTCCCAATCCCCTGGTCAATGACCACATCCCGGGACTGGGATCCCAGTTGCCTGGCCTCACTTCCATCCAGAATGATGTAATTGGCTGCAGTGTCCCAGATGCGGAGCAGCCAGGTCAGGATGGACTTGTTTGTCTGGCGGGTGAATTCCCTCCGCAGGTCACGCAGCTCACCCAGAGATAGGGAGCAAGTGATGATTTCTGGCTCTGCCTCTTCTGCTGGGTGCGAAGGTACTGCCACCTCCCTGTCAGTCACTACGCAGACTCATTTGCTCTTTGATTTCTTCTTCTGAACGGGGGCAACTGCTACCAGCTTGGGCTGTACTGGCTTAGTGATGGTTCACATAGACATGGTGCCTATCGCTTTGCTTCTTTTCTCCTCCTCTTCCTGAAGATGCTGTACCATACGAAGCACTGTTCTGACACCAAGCATGGTGTACACAGTGCAGGCCATAGAGAGAAGACAAAGCAAAACTAACACCATGATTATGCCATCCCTAATATCCAGAAGGAACTCAATATTTTCAAAAAGTGCTGTCTGGCCTGAAAGGCTGGAAGAAACCATTCTCTACTCTTTCCCCTTGGGGCTGGGTGTGATTGTTGAGGAGGTCCCAGACATATCAGCTCAGACTAGGACAGGCAAACAAAATTGAGTATATATTCTGAATTATGTTCATTGCCTTGGAGGTTATCATGTGATAGACATAATAAACCAATAAAGCAATTTTTGTACCATTCCCTGGTCTCAAATGGACCATCACAGCTGGCAAATAGTACCCCATGTGTGAGAAAATATAGAGAACAAGGTACAATACCCATGTAAATACATTGAGCATCATGGTGATTAGGTTTCTGTTAATACAAAAGTGTAATTCTGACTTCTCTCAGGACTGTGACACATTGGGTGCCAAAATACGTTAGATTGAAAAAAAACACTGAGAGACTTAAGTCAGAACTATAATTTAATAGGAAAATTAAAATAAAGGCATAAAACACTGGCTTAAACTGACAGATTCAGGATACAACCTGACACCCTGTTGGTCAGGGTGGTGGTAGCACCAATTAAATGGTGGCTACAGACCTGCTGGAGTGATAGATGTGGTTCTGTTGAAGTGGTCATCCTGTAGAAGGGTCTGGTGTTCCTCTGAAAGTCCAGTGGTGGATATGGAGCTCTTCTCCTCTGGGAATCCAGTAGGTAAGGCTGCCTGTGTGTTGTAATAAATCAGACAAGACCCCATTTTCTTCATGCAGAAAAGCCCCTTCTTTACTCACATCACTCATTTTTATACAGTTTTGACAGACCTCGTGTTGAACTCCAATTTGTTAATAGTTTTCTTGCCAATTACTCTATTGGTTTGTAAAAGGTATTTTACTTGTCCATCAAATCTCTATATTCTTGGTGAGTTTACATATTTTATTCACTGATTCCCATGAGACAGATTTCTTGTTTATTGCAGGTGCAGTTGTTTTTCACCCAGGAATAGTTTGTTGTGTTAACCAACTCTCATTCCCAAGACTGTTTTCACATGGGAACTTGCAAACCACTGAACTGCACGTAGAAGTGAAAGACCAGCTATTAATTTAGCAGATCCAGGCCTAATTTTATCAGGCCTTTCTTTTATAATTTTTCTACCTGTCACGACATCTGTGGTGTTCCAAGGCTCAGATTATATCCAGGTAGGAATGCTCAGTTCCTCCCCCTGGGTGGAAGATGATCCGTGAGCTGGAGAATCAAGGGGTGGTCAGGAAAACCCACTCACCCTTCAACAGCCCCATCTGGCCTGTGCACAAGTCTGACAGAGAATGGAGATTGACTGTAGACTATCGTGGCTTGAATGAAGTGACTCCACCACTGAGTGCTGCTGTGCCGGACATGCTGGAGCTCCAGTACGAGCTGGAGTCCAAGGCAGCAAAGTGGTATGCCACTATTGATATCGCCAATGCATTTTTCTCCATTCCTCTGGCAGCAGAATGCAGGCCCCAGTAAACATAGATTTCTTATTTAGGCATGTGGTTATGTGTTATTTGTTGAGAATTCCTAGTCTTGACTGTTAGCTTAAATAAGATAAGCTCATAATTGGCCTCTGGCTGACTTGTCTTTGATGTTCAAAAATGGAAAGTTTGACAATAAGTTATAACTGCTTAGGACTGGTATATTTAGAATAAATTTATTCACTGCTGATTTAAATAATGCAAATAAGTGGTATTTTAAATGAGTGTAGGCATATCCCAATAATCTCTGAAGAATGTTAGAGCTTTAAAATATTACACTCTTAGTTGTTATGCAAAAATTTACACTGGAGTCATCAAAATGGTTCACACAGAATTCAGAGTTAGAGGATCAATCTTTGTGGTTCTGAAGAGGAGTACATTTACATTTATCCATCTTGGATATGAAGTCTCCAACTGAATTCTTTACAAGGTGTAAATGAGGAAGTGGTAATTTATATGTTGTGTCTTCAAGATAAATCAGAAATCTCTGGATTTTAAAGTTTACTAAACAATATTAATAGAACAGTGTTACCATCCTGCTAAAACAAAGCTCAGCAACCATGCATGTGGTTCTTATTTAGGCTTGTTATCTTTTCACAAGTATTTACAAAACACCCATTTCCATCTGCTAGGACATGCAATTCTAGAGGTTTTTAGGCTGTCATCCTATTATACTAATTTGTTGAAAAAATTTAATCTGAGCCTTAAGAAAATCATGGGGTTTGCGAGAAAGCAGTAACAATGGAGACTTCAGCACTAGTGGTATTCTGGCTGCTGCTTTGGAAAGATTTCAGATTAAATGGAAGAATGTAGATACTTCTTTAATACAGCTCCCCTCACCCAGCTACTGTCCCTAATACTTGCTCGGCTTCCAAGTATATCCATTTTCACCATCAATATGCTGCAAATCACAGTTGACTTGCAGTTTCATCAGAAATATATTCAAAGGTATCTGTGGTTATTCCAGTGCAATGTGTTTTTGCAGAGAGGTTCTGCATTAACTAATTTCTAAATCTGAAAGTACTCATTGTTTTGACATGCAGATATTTCCAAAGATGAAGTCCACAACCTGTCTCCAGGAATACTGTTCATAACAGGACAGGTGAGACACAGCTGCTTGGAAATCCATTTCAACTTGTGGTTCCTGTAATATTTTGTTTCTTGCACCACAGTGACCCATTTAATTTGACAGAACATCTCTGCTATTTTTTTAGAATAAGATAGTTTATCATCTTGCTCTGAGTACCAAGGTACTATCTTTTGGTGAGCATGTTGCAATGTAAAGAGAATGTCCATGCAAATTTTCCAAGACAAACCAGTGCACACAGGAGAACAACTGGGATCAGACTGTACTCTGAACAGTCATAAATTTGTTCAAGTAATTGAACAAAATGTAGATACATTTTTGATGTATCTGTGTTCTTGGGAGTCAGGGAAGGGGGAGGAGTGAATAATATTTCTAAAAAGAAAGGAATCTTAGAACAACAAGCTTGGATACCTGATCTATAATATAGTCAGAAAGCTCTTCTGTGGCTTGCTACATATTCCTTCTATTACAAAAATTGCTGTAAGGAATGAAGCAAAAAGATCCTGATCACACTTAATTGCTCTCAAGAGCATGTGAGCCTACCTGTTCAGAACTCTGACAAGCTCTGAACCTAGGTCTGCAGAATTTGAAAGAAAAATGTTAGTCTGATACTTTTGCAAACTCCTAGATCCCGATAATAAATTCCATCATCTATGGAAGGAAGTGGACGAAGCTTGGATACTGATGTCTTGAAGATTATGAGGAATATTTGAATGGATATTGTAAAGTTCCTAAGTTCATCTGTTCATTAAGACCCTTTAGGGTTTTGGGACTCATGCCTTAACGAGACAGATTTATGCAAACTTGCATATATTTGGTTGTAAAACAGAAGACTTGAAGACATCTGTTTTCAGAAGTTAATTACTCTCATCACTTCTCTCATACTCTTTTGATTATTCTCATATAGCTGAAAGTGAGTTCAGAATTTGATAAAGCCCAATGGTGTTTTTCACCTTTCATATTTCTGCATCTATGATGGCAACCAAAAAAGTATTTGTGCCCATACAGTGGAGTTTTTCCATTATGCTCAATGAAGATAGTGGTACTATGTACTCATCCTACCTTTAATGCACTAGTTCAACCTGATATATTCATAGAATATCCTGATCTGGAAGGGACCCACAAGAATCAAGTCTGACTCCTGGCCCTGCACAGGACACCCCAGCAATCTCTCCTTGTTCCTGTGAGGGTTATCCAAATGCTCCTTGAGCTCTGGCAGCCTTGGGGCTGTGACCACTGCCCTGGGGAGCCTGGTCCAGTGCCCAACCACCGTCCATGTGAAGAACCTTGTCCTGATATCCACCTTAAACCTCCCCTGACACAATTTCAGATGTTCCCTTGGGTCCTGTCATTGGTCACCAGAGATCAGAGCTCAGCACCTGCCCTTCTGCCTCCCCCTCAGGAGGAAGCTGCA
>VXBS01003631.1:46465-87175 GCA_013400255.1 Sitta europaea | reverse complement strand
CAATATTCTCACTTAAAATACATGTGATATGCCATCACCTCCATTTGCCATAAACAGAGCTGCACACAAAATGATAAAATGGTGTAAAGGTTAAGTACATTTCCTTACATTTCCTTACATTCCTTCACTGCATTGCGGCAGCCACTGGGGTGCCCATGACATTTAAACACATTTTCCGTTTGGCTCTTGAGAATACCCAAATCCCATCAAAGAAGCGAGCTGTAAACAAGCTCACAGTACAATGAACTAGCTTAGCTATTTAGAAAGGTGAAGATATTAAGAGCACTAATACATTGTAATGACACAAAATCCATATGATGGAGAGTGAAATGATCATAAGCCAGCTAGACACGTGGTCTAGTGGTAGCAGAATGCAGTTCCTAATGGGAAGCCTCAAGCAGGCAGTGCCAAGGAGGCCACAGATCCCTAAGGAGGGAAATAGAGCACTAATGGGAATCCAAAATCTTGCTGACTGAAGAAATGTCATTGACATGCTCAGGGAGAAATCAGTCTATTTTTAAAACCAATAGTAAATGTAAGAATTATGATGTAGGGCTTTTGAGGTTCAAATGGTAAAAAGGAGTTTTAAAAAATGGGATGCCTGTTATTCTCCAAAGTAAATGTGTACTTTACTGTACGGGGAATATTTGTACTTAGAAAATTTGCATATTAATAGTGGTGATTAGAATTGAAATGGTCTTCATTTGGATAACATGGTTAACAATTTGTCCCACAGAGCTTGCAACGAGGACATAACTTCACAAGGACTGATAGCTGTCATTTTCTTTTCTTCTGCATTTTCTAATTTCACCCACCAGCGGAACAAGCAGTGTTTTATTCATAAAGCAAGGTCACAGAAAGGATTTTCACAGCTTAATCTTGCATAACATTTTAACAAGCAAGACCACCCTCTATACCTATTCTGGTTTTGTAATATTTTATCTCACAGAACTATCTGTAGCTTCAGACTATCTGAGGAAGTATTTAACATGAGCAGTTTTTTATTAATTTCATAGAGTCTGGCAAATCTCTGTGCAAAACAACAACTCTGTGTTGGCACAAGACCGTAAAATGTATTGCTTGTTTTCACTAATGTGTAGGATTTTTTTCAGAACTAAATATAGCAGTATTCACACCTTAGATGTCATATTTGAAATACAGGCAGCCTGAGGATTGCATCGCATTTGATACACTAAAATCATATCTTTGGTCTATTGTGAGGTTGAACAAGCTGCTTACAACCCTTACAACGGGAACATTCTTCAGATTAGACAGTAAAGTCCATGGACCTGTCCATCATTCAGTCACAGAGCTGCTGTGTCTCCCCAGAAGTCCCCAGTATTTCATAACTTCACTCCCAAAAGTACTCCTTGGTCACTATCCATGGGAATGGCAGTCCTCTGGACAAGGCTCTGTAAAACAACTGAAGGAATCTTGACCAAAGTGATGCTTCTGGGGAAAAACTTCACTCCTGCAGCCAGAGAGACAGTGAGTTCCATTGCCCAAAGGAATTCATTTTCCAGGAGTCTGAAATCAAAGTCATTTACAGTGGCTTCTTCTCCAGCATTATCAGTTCAAAGCAGTGACAGTTTTTTGAGACCTGTGAGATCAATAGCACAACAGGTGGAAAAGCTCTGTAGAAAAATCAGCAGGGAAGACTGTGCCACCCTTGTCACCCAAGGTGTGGTTCTGAAGGACAATGATGAGATCTCCTCTGAGACCAGTTCTATTATTCTTTCTCTTTGTGTTTTTCTTTTCTCCAGGGATCTGCAGAGCCTGGAAAAACAGGTAAATGGAGCCAACAGAGCACAGCTTGGATTCTGGAGGGTGGTTATCTGGGTTAATTGCTGCAGTGGGAATTTCTGTTGCTGGTGATATGATCTGAGATAGAGTGGCTGGACTGTTTGTGATTCACCTTAAAAAGAGGCTTTTACTAAATACATTAAAAGTGCAGTTTGTGCTCCTCCTAAGTCTGCTTAAATTATGGGTGAGAAGAACAGGCATCTCAAAACCCCAGCACTATTATCTGTTAGGTCACACAGAACCACTTTAGCAGAACCTTCAGGGAATGACATCAAACCAGTTGCTTAAGGATAAGACAAATTCCCTTAAGCATAGACAGAGTAATTTAGAAAAACAATATAATCTTTTCAGATCTTTTCTTGGTCCCTTCCCTGAAAACCCTCTGGCTTGCAAGACTCATGAGTAAAAGGGGCAATAAAATCTGATAACCCATGATTTATATATCAGATTCTTATAGAGCTGTCTTTGCAGTGAATCTCATATTGGAACCATGCAACAAAAAGAACCTGTCTTTAGACAATGCATAACTTGTGACAGCAAAAGCTCTGCATGTTTGGTGGACATAATCTGCTGTTTTTCTAACATCTGAAGTCATAATGTCACATCAGAGTGACAGTTTCATTGTACTTACAGCTAAATTAATACAGAAAGTAAACAGCAAACTGTTAGGCTGAAAGCAAACAGAAGATATTTGCTATCCTCTCATAAAGCTCCAAATTAGTATTTTTAAATGCCAGCAAATAAGGCACACATGTAATGCAGTTAAATCAAGACTGACCCATTTTATGTTCCACAGAATTTTGTTGAGCTGTCTTCCAATGTTAATTGAGGTTTTGTATGGTAGCTTTTTTTAATAATGATTTTCTATAATTATTATTCTTGTGCCTTAAACCAGTAGGAGATGACACAATAAACGGATTAATTATTGTGACCACGGTACTTAGAACAATTCTGAGCATTTCAAAAATGTTTTGATTAGATTGATGGGGGGGAAAATAATAAAATTACATGGGTATTTGCTTACTGAATATTATTCTTTATCATAATATGGAACTGTATGCATAAGGTGCTTAACTATCATCTTCACTAAGCTGATCACAGATTTAGATGGAAGATTACATCCATTTAACTCTTCCAAAGTTCTGAAACAGCTTCACTTTTGAGATTTCTAAGACACAAATAATTTTTACTAAAAATCATGCTAGAGCTCCAACAGCAATTTTTGGACTGCCAATACCAAGTTTCAACTGTACAGGTTTCTTGTCTTAGTTCTAAAAGTTAAAATTAAAAATTGAAAATGCAAAGGTGTTTTTTTGCTGGTGCTTTTTCTTTTCCCTAAAACCCACCTGTTCATAAACTGATGTGGCCACAAGAGATACCTCCTAGTTTATCTTCATCCAAAAGGGATCCAGTTCTGTCTGCAGCATGGTCTAATAAAGGTCGTCCTACTGGCTTTTGAAAATAGGACCCTGGCACTGAACATGTAATTTCTGGTCAAACTGGTAGCACCTTGAAATATTGACTATCCTAAAATAATAAGTGTCCTTTAATATCCCTAAAAGATTAAGGAAAACCTTTTAGATCATTGGTATATGTCTTCTCTGCTTACACAAATATAATCATCCATGGGGTTATAGATTTTGTAGACGTACACTTAGAAACTGATGAACAGGAATAGGTTGTCTGCACACAAATTCACCAAACAAAACGGCAACATCCTGCCATTTGATGCTGTGTTCAAGCAGTTTCTGTTTCAGTTTTTAATAAATCACAAATTTATAGATATGAAATTTATAATGAAGTTCATACATAAAACACTTAAAGTTATTGACTAACGTATCTCTTTTCTTGAGTGACAATGTTCAATATATGCAAAAATGTGGAAGAAATGATCTCTTATTATTTCTAATAAATAATCTACATATCACCTTAACTTTCTAGCATTTTCCCTGTTTTCTTCTCCAGCAAGAAAACTATTTCAAGATTTAACAGCAAAAAGAAACTTTCAGCTACTGCTACAAATGTCAATTCTTTACAGATTTGATTAGCAATTTGTAACTATTAAAACACCTGCAATTTTATATACAGTAGAGTTTTTGGGATCTACATACATAAAATAAAAATCTCATTGATTTTTTTTTTTTTAATTAATCACAGTGGTCCAGAACTATTTATAAAGCAATTTCTCTTAAAGGCAACAAAGTGATTGGATAAGTTTTTTATATATATATATGCATCACCTCAGCAGAAACTCACTGATTGCTATATATAAAACTAAGAGTAAACATGGTACCAAGACTAAAATATCTACTTTTTAAAAAGTAGAACTGAGAATTTGGAATCAAATCAAATAATAAACAACCTGTATAGAACCAGAGTACTGTTTTTAAAATTTCAGCTTTAAATATTTAATTCTTTTTTTAAATGCAACCAAACAATTCTTAAGATTAAAGGTGCTGATAAAATATACTCAGCATATTGCAAACATTTGAAATTTAGATGCTGTATCTTTCATTTCACTCCTGCACTTGTCTTAGAATATATTGAGATAAATTACATCAATTTCAAGACTAATTTGGGAAAAAACTGAGTTGAACAATAAATAAATTGAGCAAATTATTGAAAATTAAAATTAGGTCCACCAAGCCTTCAAATGAAAATGAAAATCGTGTTCTGTTTTTAGGGTCTAGTTGATCCATAATTTCTTTTGCGTGCGTGTGTGTGTGTGTGTGTGTGTGCAAGTGTGAAGGAAGTGTAAGGGGAAAAAAAATACATTGAATACCTCACAGCAAGCATAGAGATGTTTCAAAACATGCAAAGAGGAAAACGAGATCACTGTGTGTAGATTTGTTATGTTAGGGGATCCTCTGCCTAGAATTCAGCCCATTTATCAAGACAAGTCTAGTGCTACTGGGTTATAAATTAGCCATGTATCAGAATCCTTATAGAACAAACTGTCTTCAAGCTTCAAGCATGACTGTGATTATGGGATTCCTCAAAATCATACTCAAACTCAAGCCTTAATTAATTGATTGAGGTGTATGGAAACAAGATGCAAAATCCTGAATGCAAAAACTCTATTGCAAAATTCAAAATACCCTGAGTTTTGTCATAGAATCTCACACAGGCTCTGAGAAGGAGCCCTCAGCCTTATGCAATTCCCATAAATCATTGTCTTTCTGGGAGCATAGAAATGACAATCCAATTCTGAAAATTGCATACATTGAGCCTCTCTGGTTTAGCAGTCTGCAGAAGTTAGAAGTCAGCCTGCACTCAGGACAGGTGAGTACTAATGGCTACAATAGAAAATTGACTAAATTGACTAATGGATTTTTTTTCCAAGGATAGCTCAACCACTCTCTTCCCCAAAGGACACCTCTTGTCAGCTCTCACTTGTTAGGGAATGATTATGTCCTCAGGAAACTTGTGACATCAAAATGTGTGCGTGCACACTAATTTCGATGTGTCTTCAGACCAATGACAGGTTTCCACTGTGGTAAATGTGTATTGCAAGTAAATATGGGATTTAGTAAATGAAATATTTGTAAGAATTGCTGGCATTATGGAGCTCACATCTGCTTTCAACTATCACAAATCATTTGTAGTGTCAGTTGTTTGGTTTGTTCCTAAGTTTTAATTCAGAGCCTTTCTCTGGCTCAGCTTAGTACATGAAGCAAGCTTGCGTGCCAAAGCTGTGATTAACTTTATGGATGTAGTGGAATTATGGAAATGCATCATGCAAAAGTGCGTACTTGCCAAAATTATTCCATGACCTTGTGCTTTGCTGAGTTTTAAATAATTCAGTGATGTATTGAATGAATAAATTTGTGCTGCTTGTTACTCTAAACAGTCATGCTTTCACTTTCCTTGCCATTTTTAATAGAGCCTCACTTTCTAATATTCATGAAATATTGCATTTCAATTAAATTACATACATATTGAGGAAATAGTTTTCCCTAAGCTGTTTAGTGTTGACACCAACTGTCATTTGCCTTTTCTTTTTGTATAATAACCATGGAGGTTTTATGTACAGGCAATATAAAGCACTGTCACACTTTAATGAGAAACTTTTTTGATCATATATAGCACAAGAGGGAATAAACCTAAGCTATTAATAAACCTAAGTTATTAATGTAACTTAAAAAGCATATACTCAGTCCAAGCTTAAGTTTTCCATTCCAGTATTTCATGTGCTCAGTAAGAGCTGCAGGCCTTTGAGCTGGTTCAATTTGTGCAGAATCTGGTTTTAAACTGAAAAGGTAACCAAAGAGCCACAGTTAAAAGGTAGATATTTTAAACAGCATAGAAAGGAAAGGAGTATGCAAATATAAAGTTGTACCACACTGAAGAAGCAAAATACTGTTCTCTAATGTGTCATTATTTCATTGCAGGTGAATTGATTAAAATGATTTTGGTTAAGGGTATTTTCTTTTTAAAATGGGACTTCTATCAGATTCTTATCTATGAGAAATAAGATTTTTTAAATTAGAAGTAAAGTTATGAAGCGATAGAATGAAACAGCCTCAAATTGTCACAGATGAAGTTTAGATGGGATATTAAGAAAAATATCTGTCACTGAAAGAGTTGTCAAGGGTTGGAAGAGGCTGTCAGGGCTGTGGTGGAGTCACCATTTGAGATGATATTTAAAATACATGGATATGTGGTACTTAAGGACGTGGCTAAGTGGTGGGTTTGACACTGCTGGGTTAATGGTCAGGTTCAATGATCTTACAGGGGTGTTTTTCAACCTCAAGAATTCCAGTACTATGATATGGTCCTGTCCAGTCTACCTGATTTAATTCCCCACCATTTGACAAAAGTCAACAATTTTTTTAACAAGACCAGAAAGCACCCATGAAGTACATATTGCATATCAGCCACTATGACTGATGTAGAGAGAGAAAATTTGTTACAGAGCTGAAACAGAGCCTTGTTCTCAAGTGAAAGCAACAAAGGCTCCTCTGATTTCAGGACACAAACCATTATTACAGAGCAGCTGTTGCAGATAGCAGGTATCATCCAGATACCATGGAAGTTTATTCCCAGAGTGCAAATGAATACATTTTGTAAAAAGAAAGCAAATATGAAACAAATGTTACATTAGCACATATTCAAAAGGCCAGTAAATGCCTCACAACTCTAATTTGTCATTTCTTGCTGTTCTCAAATATCAGGGGCAAATGTGTTTGCTAGATTCACCTGGCAGATAAAGATTTTTCATTAATGTCTGTAACAAAGTGCAGATAGTTAATACAGGGGATCTCCAGCACTCTTAACTTTACATTGGCCCTAAAATACTGGTAATCTCCAGTGAAGCAAACACCAGCCCCATTTATCATAATGTTTTCAGCAAATTATATTAAACTCTTCTGCTTCCCTCAGTGTAACTAAGAGGCCACAAATGTTTGCCCTGAAGCACTGACCACCAGTCTTAGAAAGACAGTGGCAGAATTACTGTAAAGAGCTAGACAAAATTAAGTACATTACAGCAGCAAAAGCTTTTGATTCCATAAATGAAGTTATTTTGTAATACACAGAAGAAAGCTTTAAATAAACATCCCAAACATTCATTTCTTATAGTCTTATGAAAAGAGGTTGTCTACAGCATAAATAGTCAAATTACCAGTCCAGAAGTTTAGAGTGAGACAGATTATGAGCCTTCTCAAATTTCTTCTGTTTCATGATTTTGAGAAAATGTGTTTATTTGGCATGTAGTTTCCTGTTTAGGTGTCACTGACACAGTTATGTGACAGATGAAAGAAAGGCTGTGCAAAAACATTGAGGGTTTTTTCAGCCCTAATTCCACTTTAGCTTCCTACAGGTGAAGGGGAACATTTTAGTTGACTTTAGCAGATAGAGGAAGTGCTCAAGACTGAAAGAAAGAAGTGTAATTTCTGATGCTTCCTTCCACATTTTCTGAATCAAAATGTTGTTTTATAAACAATGTAATCTTAATATCAATGTTATCTGGACTAAGACAAAGTTATGATTTTTTTTAAGCAGTAGTATTCAATTCCAAATCAGTAGGATATTTACCAATATTTAATACCAAAACAATGCTAAAAGTATACTTAAGGTTATAATCAGATTAAAACTGAAGGTAAAATAGGTACTTAATTTGTTTTCTTTCCCTGAGATCACAAATTTGAAGGATTTTATAATCTGCCTTAGTCAAAATAGTAATTCGAGCTTAGAAATTGTTTCCTATCTTTTATAATTCTACATTAGAATTCTACACTAGATCAATAATTTTACTTTCAGATTTTTGTTAACCCTTAAATAATTCCTTCTTATCCAAAAACAATAGTTCATATTGTCTGCCATCCTTAGTTACACAGGAGGTTAAAACCTTACAGGAATCACTGTCATCTCTAAAGCTGATAGTCATTCAGGGTTTTTCTACAGTGTTCTTAAAGATTTCTGGTTTTCACTGTATGGTAGGGGTTTCAACGCCAGTGTATGTCCTTTAATCACTGATGGAAAAAAAAAGTGAAAAAATTAAAAGAGACAAACCAATAAAACACATACTTAAGCAGCTAACCTCAAAGACCAGATACTGGTAAATCACAGCACTGATGTTTATGACTCAAACACTGAGTCTAAGCTCATCCTTTTCTCTCAGTCTTCTCTTTCAATCTTGGTGTGCATCACTGAGACTGCAAAATTAAGTCTTGCCTTATCATAAATGTCTTGGTGTATATGATCATTTTTGTGTGCTGCAAGTTCTCTTGTATAAGTGCTCTGGAGTGCAGTGCATGCCCTCCCTTCTCTTTGGTTACAGACTCTGTGCACAACGCCTACAGCAGCTCCCCTCAGCCTTTCTGTGCTGCCCTCCATTAAAATATCTGTCAAACACCCAATGCACTTTTGCCTGGTCTATGGGCTGATGACACCCAAGCACTGGGCTATGAAGATGTATGACAAAAATGCTCACTAAGTGCCCCAGGCATGTTTCTTTTTGATCTCTACACCATATCTTGTGGCACTCTACTATGTTTGTGCTGTCCTCTGACTTCCCCGTGCTACCCACAAGCTGAACAAATGTACAGAACTGCAGCCAGCAGCAGCAACGAGTTATTCTGAATAGTGTGGGATATGAAAGGCTCTGATGTGCTGGGTAGAGCAGGGAGACACAAGAGATCAGCCTTGGGACATGGGGACACAGCACAGAGGAGTGCAGACGTGGGAGATCCCGGGGCTGTAACAACTCCCCATGAACACCGAGACCCGGGCACACCTGGCTTTAGGGACAGCAAAGGGGACAAAGAAATCATCTCAACATAAACACAAGGCAACATATCTAGTAACTTTGGGTGCTGTGTGGAGCTGTGGACAGATGAAGAAGGAGGTAGGTGCAAAAGCAAGTTAATGAACATGAGAAAATCCCTAGTGCATCCTGAAGGGAGGAAGAACAATTCCTTGATGTGTACATCCTGTGCCTCATAGTGAAGGACCTCACCACATGCCCCCTTCACATGTTCCCTTCATGTTGCTGTCTACCAGCATGAAACCCCCAACCTTATGCCCAGAGGAGCTGGAGAAGGATGAGCACAGCACCAGGAAGAGGGGTAGAAACTAAGTTTTGGAAATATATTCTGTATGAATGTGTTCTTCCTCGTTCATTTGTAATTATGTTTAAAAATTATTAAACTAGTTATGATTCTTTCAGTAGAATGTTAATGTTTCAGTTAAAATATTTTTAATAAATTCTTGGGTTTATGTTACATCTGTTTCATGTGTTTCCTATGTTACATATGTTCACAAGCTACAGAAGGGAGGGGAGATCTGCATTATGCAGACACTGTTTAAGAATTTTTTATCCATATTTTTTAATTTTTTATGTTAATATTGAGCTGTTCCAAAAGCCTGCAAATAGTCTGGCATCACGTTTTTATGGAAGTCACATCTTGATTGTAACATTTCCTATGGTGTGGGCTAATAAGAGATGCTTCCTAAGGGACACTGGAAGGATCTTCACAAATTTTCTTCTATCGATCACTGCTGGAAATTTTATGTATGGAGGTAAGATGAGATAAAAGACTATTTCCTTTGATAACAGAGACTTCAAAAAGATGTTTCTTATTAAAATATCTCTGATGCCAGAGAACACCAAATGCTTCTTAGCTCACTTTGACTTCACAGAGTTACATTTTTATAATGGAACAAAAAGGATGAAGGAAGCCCCTCTGAAGTACCTGTATTATTTGAAAAAAGAAATCCATATGCAAATAAACTAATAAAGATTGTTAAGTCAGGAATTTTATTGTAAGATCTGGGTTATACTAAAATAGGGGCTGTTTTGGAAATGAAATAACTAATGCCATCAATTTTTATGGGAATGTTATCAAAGCACAGTGTTGTACTTCATGTAGGTGCTCTCCAAAGTATGATTCTGCAGTTAAGCCAGAGAAAGGCATGAATTTGTCAAGAAAGGTGACAACACTGCCAGAGTTAAATTCTGACATATATATCCCGATCATGGAGGATTTGTAGAACACATAAGACCCAAGGTGATATTTGCTTGTAACTCAAGCATGTGTAAAATGAATATTGTGGCATGGTGGCACTTGTTAAGTCAAGTTCAATATGTTCACTTTTGTGATGTTCAAGTAAGACATTGGAAAGGATTCAGAATGAATAATAGAAATAAAAACAGATCAGTGTTTTCAAGATGTTAAAAAAGCTGCTTGTATTCTGTGCTTTCAAGTCCTCAAATGTAATTTCAGTATTTATTCAAATTTCTGTTTCATTTACTAAGATGAGCACAGATAGGACAAGGTACTATATAACTGATTCACATAAAATATGAAGCAATTACTAAAGCATGATAGAGAACTCTTGGTTCTTGGAGCATCTTGGTGCTTGGAGAGGTACAAATTCTACTAACATGTCCCTTGTGCACATGTCTCACAAAATGGCAGAAATGCTATCTGAGAATTCTCACATTCTGTGTTATCACTGCAAGCAGGTGTTTGGGGTTGAACCACAACAGCATCCATAGCCTTTGGAGCTTGAACACAGTGGAGGATATTTGGCCCTGATGCTTAATAAAGTATAATTAAGAACAGTTTGGCCAAAGAAGATCAAAGGACCACTGAATCCATCACAGGGGCTGCTGGAGAGACCCAGGAATGCACACAGAGAAACTTCTCCAGGATACTTTCCTAGTTTCTAGTGTCTCTACACTGAACATACCTTCAGCCAAAAATGCACAAATTGCAATATTTTTCTTCGTAAATATTTCTCAGTTTTAATGTTTCTCGGTCCGTGTGGTAAATGCTAAAATAGCAAACCAAGAACAGCTGCCCGAAGACTCACTTGTCTGATATCAACAAAAGAATGTTTGATTATAGTGGTAATTTCTTTACATTTCAGTGAATTATGATTTTCACTCTAAAGAGGAAGTTTTTTCAGTTGTTGAGGTGTGATACCTGGTTTATCAGAGCACTTATAAGACACATATCTAGGCATACTCATATACTTTCTCATGTTGATTATTGAAGTTAAAGTGATTTAAGTTTCATCCATGTCTGGATGACAAAAACCTTCAAAATGATAATGCAAAATCATACACAACTGCAATCTAAAAATGCATGGGCACAGTAAAAAAAAAAACTTTGAAACAAATTATTTTGCAGATAACAGAAAAAAATGAAACAATATGAAGGATTTTGAATTTTCCAGGACATTTCAATGTAAACCAATTTTGACTTGTATATTTTAATTAGATACCTATTCATTTTCATCATTTGAACCTACCTCTTTCTTATCTGAATCTGCACTGTTCATCTTAAGATAAAATAATAGAAAATGATTGGCTTTCAAAAAAAAAAAAAAAAGCATATTTTAAAACCATCAATGATGACAAACTTCATGAATTGTTATTTCTAAAACTCAGCCTTACCCTTTTTAAATTCAATGGCATATATTCAGTTGATTCCAGGGGAGTGAGAGTGAGACCTTGATTCATTCATTTGCATGTAATCTAACAGAGCTACATGCTTTTGAATATAAAATAAAAGAAATATGTTTCCTTTAGCAGTAACACAGGATAAAGGACTCCTAGGGCAAAGAACTGATGAGTAAGGTTAGCTTGTCAAAAATTAAATTACTGTTGGTAAAAAAATCACTTAGACTCTTCTAGAGAGGGCAGTCCAGTAAACATTTTGTTTATGAACTCTGTGCACTCTGTATATACAAAGTTCTCAAAAGTGATTCTCAGTGTGACACCAAACCCATTTGCAGATTTAAAAGCCTCTGGTCTATTTTGTGGCCCAGCATAAAAGGATATACTGCTTAAAAGTAATGACTAAACTAATATAAACTCGACAATCTTTTATTAAAAATTTCAGCTAGATCAAATAAAGACTTTATATTTCCTTGTTTAATGTGTGAAAACTGAATTTGAGGAGTGGAATATCCATCACCATGCAGAAAACAACCCAGGTAACTACTTAGACCACAGCCTGTCTTTTAGTGTGTGAATGAAGTTACAGAAATTGAAGTTAGTCCCTTGCATAAACATTTGTCTCAGTCACATCTAAAAAACCCTCAAAAATTAGATAAAAAAATAACAGTGCTTTATGACTTTCTCATAAAGCAAACCAGAAAGAAATGAAGTGCAAATTTGCATGGGTAACTCATCTTTCAGAAAGTAAACCAATATAAGAAAAAGTCACATAATGGGGTTTTCTACTTAACTTCAAACTAAAAATGGTGGCTAAGGTTGCTGGAAATTGAGTTACACAGATTATTTAATACAGATTGGTAAAATTATTTAAAAAAAAAAATCTCAAAAATTAAGATCATTAAGGGATTGCAAATAACTTTTAAATAGAAAAGTATTGGTCAATTAAAAAAAAAAGTGGAAAAACATTTTGGCATCACTTCTTTGGGATTTCATAAATAAAAATAAATAAAAAAGTGGTTTGAAAAATAGAATTTTAGTGCAATGTATTATGTGGGGAACTGGATTTCTCATAGAGAAATCATTGGTCCATTCCTCCTATTTGAAACTATTCTCTACCTTTTAGGTACCAAGCACATGCTCTGTCTTTTGTAGGAGCACTGAAGGATATAATTGAGATGAGATGCTGACTGATACCCTGGACAAGCTCTGCTGATTTTTCCAAATGGTCTGTATTAATACTGAATAGGCAAGGAAAGTCTCTATATCACTGTTAGGGTTTTGGGTTATTTTTTTTCCTTTTTTTGTAAAATATATATTATTTTTCCAATGAAATATTGCAATATAAGGAAGACAGATATAATGCATCTACAAGAATCAAGATATTAACCTCATGCTTCTTATAAAAAGCAGATTGAATTATAAACCCAGAACTCTAAACTGTGTTGAAATTAAATTAACACACAAAAAATATCCACAAAGAACCAAACCAGGTGTTGCCTGGCCTAGTCACATTCACAATACTTTATATTTCATCCACTTTATTTCTACACAGAAGTGTGGGAATTTCACCCAAGGGTGAAGAAAAAAATGAACACAGTCCTGTCCTGGCTCCAGTAATCCCTCCCTATGAGCTTCCCTTCTACATCTTTTCCCAATGTGACTCCTCACCTCTATCATTAACCCCACACACACAGAGTCCCCCACGGTTTACATTTATTTGAAGCTTTTAATTCTCACCTCTGAAAGACTCTGAAGCCTGCTTATCTTCATTGCTGTTCTGAACTCCTTAATTTTCTCCATTTCTTCACACATTTACTCCTACCCAAGCAGCCCCCTTGCCATTCCTAAGGCCCTGCCTTGTGTCAAGCACCAGAACTGCTTTTTTTTTTTTTTCTCAAAAGACATTGGTCTGTTATGAATCCCACTTATAAAAAAGTTGCTAAATCTATATGCACAGGCATGCCAGTAAAATATGTATGCATGTACAGAACACACCAGTCTTGTTAAATGGTCTGTCTCCTGTAGAACTGATGCATTGAACATTATTGACAGACTAGTAGGTGTACTCTTGGACAAAGAGTTTGTCTCCTCCCCTCACCCATTCTCTACAGCAATAAAAATTACAGTAGCATTCAACTGATAATTATATACTGACTTAAAAGTAGTCATCCCAATGTGCCCTAGAAATCATTCATGAAAAGGATTATTCATATACTGCCCTAGCAAGTGTCACTCAGTCAGAAGTGATGCCTGACTTAACTGAAAGTATTGATTTGTTACCCTGAAATTATTTTTTTTTCAAAAGTCATTTATAATGTATTCCAAAGCACCAGTCATAGAAGACAGAGCACTTGAGCTTTAATCAGCACTTAAGTTCCCCCCTGCTCTTCTGTCACTCTATCATTCATAGATAACTAAAGACAAAAATATTTTCAGGAACCCTTGAGGAGTGTATGGCTATGTCTTTTAGACAGAGCAGAGAAGCTTTTAACTGAGTGAACTATCATGGACATGTGAAGATGTCTCAGGCATCCTGGAGATAAAGTTTCAGCAGTAGGTCCAATAACAGTTCAAGAAATGATCAAGAAAACACATAAAAAATCTGGAGCACAGGCTTAGCTCCCAAATAAATCCCCCTTCAGTAAAATAATCTTGTGAACAGAAATCATCCTCTACATAGGACTACATATATTTTTTTTACTAGGTCCCATGGGGTCTAGACTGATGACTATGCTGAAAATAACAAATTATTCTATTTAACTCCCATGTGCTGCTTGTTTTAGTGAGTTATTAGGTAATGACATAAATTCACGTCTTAGTGCTTAAACCCTGATTTTTTTAGGTCCAATATCCACATTTATGATCTTCATAAAAACATATAAGTTTAACTCTCCCTATACCATATGGGAAACATAGATACCTTAATTTGGACTTTGTAAAAAAAAAAAATAAACCAAAAAAAAAAAACAAAAAAAAACAAAAAACAAAAAACCCACAGTTGTTTTCTGTAGCATTTTTTCTCCAAGCTCTAGGATCCCAGAACAAAAAGATTTCCTAGTTATAGAGTGCTGTGGGATTTTTTTGTGTATATCCTGAGTATCTATCCATGGAAACACATGATTAACAGAGACTGGACAAAGGTATTGCACCAAGTAAGGCTGAGGACTCACGCTGAATGCACTGCAGAATGCAGCTTAACTGAGGCTGGTTTTGAATCTGTGAGCACAGACCACTGACACAGGGAATGAACATCTCCCTGACACTCAGCTCTGGCTAATTACTGAAGTGAGAATGGGCATTTTGGGAGCCTGAAAGAAAGCTGCAAAAACTTCTTTTAATGACTTACCTATATCTGTGCTCGCCTGATCATACACCTGGCAGACATGATTTTAGCTTGCCAACAAGCCCAGAGCTAAAAGCTGATCTAATAGAATGTGTGTTACAGTCAGCCTTATTCCTCAGGGCAAGGAAAATTTACAAGCAATCATATGGTTTGGAACAGCCCCATCCTGGTCATTGATTAGATGTTTCTGGATCACAGAGCTGTCCACAGTGATAACACAGCAGCATTCAGCAAACAAGAAACACACCAGGTGCATATGTAACCTAACAGCTTTGACAATAAATCTTTGATACTAACAGAAAATACTTCTTTCCTATGAATATTTGCTCTGTGGCAATGCATATCATGTTGATATGACTTTTATTCAACTATACTTTTTTCCTTTAACACGATATTAAAAGTACAGATCATAGTTACTCATATTAGAAATTTCTGTTTATAATTTAAACCCAAATGATAACTAGTTCAAACATGCCATAAAATAACTTGTGGCCTAAATATCAGGTTTTGTTAGTAATTTTTAAGTGGGACAAACTCATAAATGGCAATTAATAAAATTGTTCAACACAAATATATTTCTTTACTTTCTTATTACACCTTCACCTGTTCCCAGACACAGACTTCCAGGTTGGGGAACCTGGAATTGAGAACAATGTGTGAATATTATACACTAAGCTGTAATATGCATTTGGGGGTTGTATCATGCATATCCTGGTCCCTAATTGCCCTGATTCTGAATTTCACAGTTGACTGTGAGTCAGGCAGAGTCAGTGTAGGATAAGAACATGACTGTCATTATCCCCCACTGGGGAAATTGTTCCTTGCTGTTGCTCCTGTCCTGGTTACCTCCCACCCAAGAGTGGATTCTATTGTGAATTCCCCTGACAGTCCCACAAAAACAAATATCAACAATTTCCTTTTAATTTCCTTGGAGGCAAGACAAGAAACCGTGTCTTCCTTGGAACAAGGCAAACTTCAGTCAGGACCTTCAACCCCAGCTTGATGGCAGTAGGTCATTAGGCTTAGAAGTTAAAGCCCAGCACTTAAACATCTAATGCATACAAAATGTTAGACACAAGCTGAAGAGGTTTGAATCACTGAGGTTTGAAAGTTTCATCCCTCATCTTTACAAGTCTCAAAACATTCTTGAAAAGCACACAGGAAAACAAGGATGCCAAGAAGCTGCATTTTTGCATAGTTAAACGCACAAATTCTGATACAGTTGGATCCTTGTTTTATTTTTTTTCTGGTTTAAATTTTTTTTCTTGTTTGTTTTTATCTGCAGCAAATAAACACATAAGTGCATTTCCACACAAAGACTTTATGTTTTCTGCTTAGGACATGTGTATATATTACAGAAAGCTGGCAGTCAATGACAGAAACTGAGAGAAGGGAAGAATTTCTGATACGCCCTAACATAAATCATTTACCACTTACCTCAAATATTCAGCTTACTTGAAGAAAATGAACAGTGTCTGATTATTCCTAATGACAAATTATTCTGTAACACTGAAAGAAAAATGTAAAAGCACAGGTAGGTAATTATTCCTTAAAAGCAATCCAGACTCACATTTATAAATGACAGCGTTAATCACAAGCATTCACTGTAAGTGTAAAAAACGTGATGAACTAGAGCAAAAGGTTTTTATGCATGTGGTTAGAGTCAGCAAGCAGAAATTCTCAGAGTAGGATTTCTTATTTAGAATTACATAACTATCCATTTTTATTAACTCTAAATGCTTTCAGTTCTCTTTCAAATTTCTGGCATCCAAGTGCCACTTCAAGGTGATTACTCTTCATTCCAGAAGTGAAGATGTAAAAATTCACATGACTTCTAATACAAACTTTAGGAAGTGCACTTGTTTCCAGATATTTATTCTTTAGCTAACCA
This sequence comes from Sitta europaea, assembly GCA_013400255.1. Classification (NCBI taxonomy): domain Eukaryota; kingdom Metazoa; phylum Chordata; class Aves; order Passeriformes; family Sittidae; genus Sitta; species Sitta europaea. Next base: position 70,228 of record VXBS01003631.1, on the reverse strand, counting down.
GTAAAATACAATATCATTACAATATTTTTTTGGTTGAAACCAAAAATCTAACACACAATATGATAAATATTTTAGATGTTTTTCCCTCCCCCTTCTCAAATCAAAATTACTTCGGTGTTTTCATCTATCATGCTGCAAATAAGTAAGGTTAGGTAGATAGTTAAGTTTAGTACAGAAGTGTCTCTAGTTAAACAGCAGGTTTTCACTGATGTTATTTTCATATCTGTATTTTGGCAGGTGTGCCAGGTTCAAAGGTGATGGATTCACAGCTAATAGCAAATTGCAGAAATTAAAGCATGTATTATAGAACTGAGGCAATGCACGACCAGCAACCTAAAAGCTTTAAAAGTTAGAAAACAATTTTGCATTGCAGACCTTGAAGATCTTCCAGATAGGTTAAAGACAAGAGTGCTAGAAAAATATCCTTCTGTGAAGACTATTCTTCTTATTAATCATTGGTCCTAGTCAAAAAAATGCTGTCAAGGAAACAGCTTCCTGATAGTGATGGTGGCAAATGACTCACTAAGCTTGTGAAAATGGGTTTTCATTTATGTCATTATTGCTGGTTAATCATCACTGCAGAGGATTTTTATTTCAAACGTTTAGAAAATTGGCAGTTTCAAATAATATGTTATTTTCTATCAGAAACTTTCCTTACAAGATGAACTATTTTTGTATGAATTTTCAATGTTTTCAATACCAATACTGTAAAAAAGCAGTCCTATCTCAGCTTTCCAGCACTTAAAACAGAAAGGTTAGTAAGCAGTATAAAGCACTTTATTGTAGAGCTTTTACTAGAACGACAGAGGCAAATATTTGAGACAAGAGTGTGGATTCCATGCCCTTAAGAAAACTAAAGGACAGCAAGTGATTTCTATGTGTGTTGCACATGAATTGACATAGTTGGAGCCACTGCATTTGCAGGGAATAAAGGACAACTCCAGAGACACTAAACAGGCTTTCAGATGTATATTCATATACCTTTAGGGGCACAAAACTCTAAAAATAACTGACAAAGTGACTGAGAGTGTCTCTTGAAATCTCTATCTATTTTGCTTGCATGCTTAGCCAACCAGGAAAAAGGGAGCTGTGAATCCAAAGCTATGAAGCTGCAGTTATTTTGAGAAGGGTGTTAACCATGACCACAAAGTCTCTGCAGTGCATTTGCCTCGTGAGCAGCCGCCTTGCACGAGCTCTTGGCTCCTGTAATCCTGCAAACACCTGGGTCACTCACACTGCGTGAGTCAGGCTGCCAAAACTGGAATGAGTTTGTTTAATCACACCCTACTCCATGGTCCTTCCATGCTCTAAACAATGTAAAGACTGGCAGGACTCCAGACAGCACAACCTTCTATTAACATTACCTGAGTCATAGAATTAATCCCCAAACACTGGCAAAAAAAGATCTGCATCCCAAGATGTTAAGAGGAAGTAGTGAGCTAGGGAAAAGATAGAATAAACAGTCTTATAAGGGAAAGGACAACAGATAGTTTATTTAAAACAAATAAATAACCAAGTTATACATACACACCGAGTTAAGATTTGTGCTGCTACTGATCAGCAGGAAATATCGAGACCCCAGAAAACGTTCCAGCTAAAAGTTCAAAATGCAAATGAGCATCAATCAATAGATGCACTAGGTACTTCCACCACGGATGAGGTAATTAACCATTCTGAATAATTTAGCATTGTATCAAGAGTCAGTTGGAAATAAACCCCAATACATTTCATTAAACAGCAGCAGCAGCTAAATGATGAACTGTTCCTGCTATAACTATTTTAATTCCTGGGATAACAAAATAAATAGAGGATCCTCAGCCCTGACTAATACTTAATTAATTACGTGAGGAATCAATATAACTTGAGAACTTGTAAGGGGCTACATGATGAATATTTTCACTATGTAACTGAACATTTTCTATCTAAACTGAAACACCTTCCATTATAGTTCATGAAGAAAAGAATTACTTAAATCAGTTCTTTAATTACAATGAAAAGTCTGGTGAAAGGAGCTAACAAGTAAAGAAAATGTGGTTCTGACATTAAATACTGCTGTAAAAAGTGATGTTTTATAATGCAGTTAAGCATGAAGTGCTATATATAAGTAATAATGAACACCCTTTCACTAAAGCTATACATAGAAAAATATTTTAGCATACAGTTATGCTAACTATAATTACTTTACTGCCCTGAAGACATGTAGGTACATAGCTGTCACAAGTTATATTTGTTAATGATAATGACTTAAAGACTACAATGAACTTTTCATTTATATTTTTACACTGGCTTTAGAAAAGTAGCATAATTACTGAAAAAAAATTATAACTCTTCAGCACAACTAATCAGTTTTGATAAATTTCCATGCAAAACCCACCAAAGGAAATAAAATATAAAACAACTGCCACTACTAGAGTATATCTAAAGGCATCCTCTTTGCAGAATCCCATTGTAAGATTGCTGTCTATTTTTTTTTTTTTTTTTATTTCAAGTTAACTTTCAGGTCCACTAACTAGACCAGAAATCTTTGTTCTTTCTAATCAAGACAGACTCCAAAATAATATCCTTAGGACAAAATTAAAAAGGAAAACTGAAGTCAGTTGCCTTCAGAGTCAATTTTCATTTTAGAACACTACCTGACCAATACTTAAAACATGATTTTTATTTCACACTGGACTGTCACAGAATACAGGAATGTCAGATTAAATTTGGGTTTTTTTGGTTTTGTTTTTTTTTTTTGCTAATAGGTGCACTGCAAATGTGAGGTTACATTTAAACTTGATACGATTTATTTATTATTTTTATTCAGCATTTGTGCATTATTGAGTAAGAATATCTGGCCACAATGGACGTGTTGGCTTTACCCTACCTCCAAGAACAACTCTGACTACTTAGTCACAGGAAGAGCAAAGGGAATTGTTTTCTGTTTTAAATAATTTGCATGAGGTGTAGAATTTCTCATCCTGTTAACAATAACGTTTACTGATTTAATCTACATCTATAATTGCTAAAATATAGCTCTGAGTGCATCCCTTTTTAAATCATGGCAGTGCTCTTTCCATGTATTAGTGGAGATAACAAGTGTGCTCATAAAGGACTTATGTCTTGCATGGGAATATCTGTGTTAGGTCAAATACAGTAGCATGCAGAAAATTCCTCCTCAGCAGTGCCACAAACTGTGAAGAGAAAATGTGATAGAAGATATTCACCATCTCCACTGGATCAATTTCTAGGTCAGTTGTTTGTCCTTTAAAAAATGTCAAAGCAAGACAAATGTTCACAACTCTTGTTATTTTAAATAATATGCTACAGTTGAAATCTAAAGTATGCCTTATTGTAGCTTCTGGCATTATTTTAGGTTGAAGAATAAGCTTGTCCAGTGTGAGGAGAGAAATGCAAAATAAGAATAGAGAGTCCTCAGACACATACTCTGGCTCTGACACACGTCATATGACAGCACACAGCTAAAGGTCTACTGGTGATCTCACAACTTCAGGGCAAAGGATTTGGAGAACAGGTCATTGATACCTGCTGCTTTAAACTATGCTTCTGCCATTCATTCCATATACTATTGCAGAGCTTTCATCCCTTTGAGGAAGTAACTCTTTTTGGGATCACTTCTAAAGAAGGTAATTTGAGCTTTGTTAATTTTTTTGCAGGAACTTCCTTTGCTCACACAGGAGCTAATTAGTTGAAGTCCTGAAACAATCTACAGTGAAACACAGAAGTTTTTCATTGAGGCAGAAGAGCTCTTCTTTTTGCCAATTCTAATTGTTCCATGAAGTTAGACAAGATTAGGCTTCCACTAATGAAAGCAGGTTTTGCTTTGAAAAACTTGGACACAGAGTTCTGAAATATGAATACAATTTGAGTGAGGTCACTTGAACCAGCTGCTAAACATCGACAGTTCTCTAGTCTTGGTATTAACACATACCTAGTCCTGAAAGGATTAATGAGACCCTTGGGAATTAATAAATCTTTCCAAGTAGTATTAAACAATCGCACTTTTACTGATGCTGAATGTCTTACTGACAAAAAAAAATTGCTCAGCTTCTTTCATCAATTCACATTATTCATTTCACTGCCTGCATACTGGTAGATACAAGACATTTAATAAACTCACGTATTCACAGCCACTTAAGCCTCATGATTTTGATTTTTTCCTCATATTTTTGTTCATGTTGCTGCACAATTGTGCTGGCTTACAGCAGGAGGGAACTTTTGGTCCCCATTTTTCCTACCATCCCATCTCCTCAAAGCTTTCCTGTTCCATGAGGATCATCATGTAGGGTGACACAAAGCACATACAAAACTTACTTTAACTCACTTTTAATGAAATTATACATCCATGTAGCAACAAAACCACAAAATCTGACTTGCATTGAAATAGAAAAATAAAGAAAAAAAGCACATTGCATAGCAGGGCAGGCAAAGGGGCATGAGAAGCATCTTCTAATCTCACCAAATGATTCTATACCAAGAAGGGCAGGGCTGGCTATCAGGATCAGTATTGCTGAACAAAAAGAAGACAAAAATAAGCACTAATTTATTTTAGGTTTTCTGCAGACCAATCCATTAAGCATTTAGTTAGACAAAGAGTTTATAACAAAAACTGTGGAATAAAAATTTAGAGCAATAAAGTATCAAGCAGTGAGTCATGGTTGTAAAAAGTAACTTGCCATAGTTCAACATCTATGAACACTGTAACATGTATCCTGAAACTGATAGAGCTTATTCTATTCATATTCAAACATGGATAACATCAAATGGAATGATGATTAAACAATGAAGTGATATGATAATGTGAGGTTTCTGTGTCATTGGACAATATAAATAATATTAAGGAACATGCCTATACAATAACTTTCATTATATAAGTAAATAATATAGGTGTTTAATTAATGTTGGAAAACAACATTAGCTTTGCGTATTAAAAAAAACCACAAAACAACCAACAACCAAACCAATCATATCTCTGTTATTCAAATGGAAAAAGTGGCAAACCCTAAACATTCTGATCAGTTTTAAAAATCAGCATCCTGTGAAAAAATATTAAATTGCAATCTTGAAATTTTTATACACAAGAAAAGTAGAAAGATTCTGTTGTCTCTTTTGATTCCTGGTAATAAACTGTGCATCAGCAATGCCAAAATTGGCAGAACAATAGATCCTAACAAAAATTGTACAAAGGTCAAATCTGACCCGTCTGTCTTAAAAAAATGAAAAGTATATTTGATGAGAGCTGATATCGCCTTTTCATGAGGGTCTTTGTATCTTCTATGCAATAAAAGAAAAGAGTAAAAAAAATTATATTAAATTAGATATTTTGAGAAGAGTTTACTGCAGGTTTTCATTGGTGTTTTGGTTAGCATCTGAATTTGAATGAAAAGTCCATTCCATATATCCAAATCCTAGCTCTTAGGAAACTGGGCTGGATATATATGCAGAACTAAACAGTTTGTGAATAATGCATTGCTAATTACTAGAACAAGTATCTTTAAAAACATCCCAAAACTAAAAAAAACAAACAATTAATAAATTGTGAATCCGTGATTATTAAATAAAACTTAAAGCCTTGCTAAATTCCATGTAATATGAATTTTCCAGTCATTTTAGCAGGCATATGGAACACTTATTGTTTTCATGCTTTCACTATATTATCCTGTTTCCAGCATCCTACTTCAATATAGTATCACCCACTAATGTTTGGGAAGAAAAAAAAAAAACAAAAAACAAAAACCTCCATAAAGAAACAGGAAAAAAAGAATTGTTTTATTAAACCTTCATCAGCTGGAGAAGAAACATGTCTAGTTTCCTTTACCTCTGGATCTGAATGTGAAATCGTATTTTTTTAGTGCCATTCTGCAAATTTCACCTTTTCAGGAGGATAGTCTCTCATCCAAAGGAGTGCAGAAGAAATCTTGCCTTGGCAGTGGGAAGAATACATAAATCTCAGTGTCATCCCTCTCTTTCCCTGCCAGATTGCCTGCACAGGTTTCTCCTCCTCCACCCCCAAGCTTAGATGTGATACTGTGTGGATGAAGTCAAACCCACTTATTTTGGCTTTGGGATGGCAAGAAACAAGCTCATCCATCATTTTCTGCCACTCAGGCCTCTAGTATTGTCACCACTATGCTGTCCTGGGAAGACATTTGCCTACTGTCAGATAGCTGAGAGCAGCTTTGCATTTTGTATTTTAAGATTCCCTGGAATATAGGACAGCTATCATTAAAATTATCCAGGATACTCTTCATACTTTTTAGACTTTAAAACTGGGTGTCAAAGTATGCTTGTCTGTATTAAAAATTAACTACAGCTATCTTAAGTAATACATTTTTGTTATTATTATATCCTGTTTTTCACATATTTTGGCATCACTGTTAATTTATTCAACTTAGACCTACTTTGCAGCATGTAGAAGTATTTTGTGTTGCAGGAATGTGTTAATTGGTGAAAAGATTTATAAAATGTTTAGTGTCTTTCATTTTCAATTTTTGACATTTGACTGAAATTGAAATACCCCATTAAGGATGGCATATTGCATAAGATACAAACACACACAGCATAAGATCTCATGTTGAAAAATAGTGCAGGTTATTACCAGATTCCTCTCTTCAGCCCCTTTCTACTTCTCATGGCACCCTACTAACCAAAAATATTTTTCAAGCAGCAAGGGGTAAAACAAAGAATTGCTTAACTACAGAACTGTCTTTTACTTGAAGTTCATGTTTATCCTAATATTTATTTGAGCACATTTAATTTTCCTAGATTGCTACTACTGCCATTACTAGTTTCTGTAACATTACATGTAGATACCTAGATTTCTACAGCTTTATGTCCCAAGATCATGAACTGCAATATTTATGATTATTTAAATATGCTAGTTTTTAAAGTATGCAACTACTCCTTTGAAAGCTGTATGTTGTATTCTACTGACATTAATTATCCTCTGTCATCTGCAGGTTCTCCTACATTTGCACATATATCTACAGTCCTCAAATCTATACAGTTTTCTTCTATGCCATACAAAGGATTCTACTGGTTCAAGAACAACCATGAAAAAAAATATTCTTCTAGATTAAGATTTGCTAGAATAATTCAGTTGGGCCATTTGGATTAATCTCTATTAAATTCTTTTAAGACCTTTTCCTAAGGGTAGTGCTTTCATATAATAAAATCCTGTAAACACAAGGTCAGACAGTGAACCATGGCTAAGCTCCACAAAATTAAATTCAGGAAATGCAAGGTTTTCCTTTTTGTTCATCTAATCCTTGGATAAGTCATGGTCAATGCTACATAGGAAATGCTACAGACTTGTCCTTACATGCTTGTGCAGCAAACAAACTGCAATCTCATCTAGTTGGTCACAATGGGACTCTTGCTCCTGCAACAAAGTTCTCCCAACTTTCACATGCAGGCTTCTCCAAGGAAACTGCAAGGCTAGGGACACTAGATGTGCCACTGACATGTCTTTTGTCTTTCCTTGGGAATGGTGTAGAGAGCTTCCAAGACTGAAAAGCCCATCTTTTTAGTCCTGGCCTCAAATCTATCAGAATGCTGCAATTTCCAAAAGTACAATTCACCAAGCATGACTAGAAAGTGCTTACTTGATATTGAAATTTATTTTTTAAAACTCCCAACATTAACTCTGAAGATCACCTACACTGAGGTCAATGGTTACAAAAGAAGAAGTCACTGTAAAATCTATGTCTGAAACTTCTTCTTTCAGCTATCTTCATTGGTCAAAAATAAGATACTCCATGTCTTAGAGAATTAAAGTGCTTCATGTGCTAACTTGGGGAAATGTGGTGTGAAACTGGCATTTTCACAATGGTGGTTGCTCTCCTAACTGAAAAACTTTGGGTTTTAATCACAGAATCACAAAATCACAAGGTTGGAAGAGACCTCTAAGATCACTGAGTCCAGCCCATGCCCTAAAACCACCTCAACTAAACCATAGCACTGAGTGCCACATCCAGTCCTTTTTTAAACACATCCAGGGATGGTGACTCCACCACCTCCCCAGGCAGACCATTCCAGTACTTTATAACTCTTTATATGAAAAACTTCTTCCTAATATCCAGCCTATATTTCCCTTGGTGCAGCTTAAGACTGTGCCCTCTGGTTCTGTCAGTGCTGCCTGGAGAAAGAGGCCAACCCCACCTGACTGCAGCCACCTTCCAGGGAGCTGTAGGGAGAGATAAGGTCACCCCTGAGTCTCCTTTACTCCAGGCTAAACAACCCTCAGTTGTTCCTTGTGTTCCCAGCCCCTCCCCAGCCTCGTTGCCTCCTCTGGATGCACTCCAGTGTCTCCATGTCCTTCCCAAACTGAGGGGCCCAGAACTGGACACAGCACTCCAGGTGTGCCCTCACCAGTGCCCAGTGCAGGGGCAGAATGACCTCCCTGCTCCTGCTGGCCACACCATCCCTGACCCAGGCCAGGATGCCCTTGGCCTTCTTGGCCACCAGGGCACAGAGCTGGCTCCTGTTCAGCTGCTGTCACCAGCACCCCCGGGTGTCTTTCCTCCTGGGCACTGTCCAGCCACACCATCCCCAGCCTAGAGCACAGCAGGGGTTGTTGTGGCCAAAATGCAGGACCAGGCACTTGGACTTGTTAAACCTCATCCAGTTGGACTCTGCCCATCTATCCAAACAATCCAGCTCTCTCTGCAGAGCCCTCCTACCGTCCAAAATCAGAGTAATCATTCAGAATAGCATTGGAAGTCCTCAAAACTTGCTCTTTGAATCATTTATCTAATTCAGAAAAAGGAACGTTTTCTACTTCCAATACATTAGCATTTCAAAAACAATGAAACAACTTCCCTACTTAAAATTCTTAATTTGAAAAGAGACTTTATTTGAGGAATCAAGGAACTTAGCTATTTTTCTCATATGTTCCCTCCCTGGCAGAAGTGAACATGGCATTGTAAACTGGCAAAATGCAGCACCAGATTTTTTTTTTTTTCTGTCTGTTCAATAGATCAATAAGCATGACTGGTTGAAATAGCCATAGATAAATGGAAGATAAATGGAAAAAAATCCTCTCAAACTTCAGAAGGAAATGCTTTAAGACAGACTTTTCTCACATTGCCTGTTATGTTTTTTCAACAAGTATTAAAAATAGTCATGGGTGTTCTGATGTCTGTTACCACAAAACATTTATCTCTGTTTATAAAGAACCATGAAGCTTTGCATGCAGCTTTTGAGGTCTACTGTTCATGATTTTTCTAATGTCATGAGGGAAAAGAAAAGAAAAGAAAAGAAAAGAAAAGAAAAGAAAAGAAAAGAAAAGAAAAGAAAAGAAAAGAAAAGAAAAGAAAAGAAAAGAAAAGAAAAGAAAAGAAAAGAAAAGAAAAGAAAAGAAAAGAAAAGAAAAGAAAAGAAAAGAAAAGAAAAGAAAAGAAAAGAAAAGAAAAGAAAAGAAAAGAAAAGAAAAGAAAAGAAAAGAAAAGAAAAGAAAAGAAAAGAAAGAAAAGAAAAGAAAAATCAGTGCTGTACAATAAAGAACTTGGCAAAAAGCACTTCAAGCTAGTTAAAAATTTATGCTGTTTTGCAAGGTAATAAATCCAATATCACTGAACAATTAAATACCTGCATTACAAAGTAGATTCAATGCTTTGTCTGGCAGCCTCTTACCAGGAAAGCCATTCTAAATCTATTTAAAAATGGGAAATGGGGCAAGAGATGATCCAATACACCTCTTGCACATTTTGTGGTGCAACTTAGATATGTATTTTTTTTGGGTTTTTTTTTTTTTTTTTTTTTTTTTTTTTTTTTTTATTTACTATGTTTAATATGACCTGAACTTCTCTGAAAATGCTGCATTAGAAGGCAGGTATGACATAGAGGTGTCCTCTGTTGGAAAGTAGCAGAAGTGCATGGATGAAATGGTATCTGTTCTAGGAGAAAGGTACTCAAGTTACCCATGAGATGTGTCTGCAAACCCTTTAGCAGACTCATTTTTGATTAAGTTATCATGCTTGAGATTTCACCTGCCTGGTAACCTGGCTGGGGTTGAAGAGAAGCTTGCTTTAAAGAACAGGTAAATAGTATGAATATTCACCTTGGGTGTATTAGTAAGCCAATTTTTTTTTTTTTTTTTTAACGGAATGGATTTCCTGAAACATTCAACTGGTAAATCTGGAATCCAGTTACTGAAAGTGTGAGGGAACAAGCATCCCTTTATTATCATGTCCAAGGAACCTGGAAAACTCAGCAGAATTGAAGGAAATGAGTTGCTGGTAATATGTAGGTAAGATCAGGTTTGCTGGAGGCAGAATCCCATCACAGAACATTTTTTCCCCTAACAGGCAGAATTTTTAGTGAAACAATAGTTATAATATACAAGTTATTGCCAAACAATTAATTGATCTGTTAAAAAAAAACAAACATGAAGACTGATTAATCTTCTTATCTTTCCATAGGTCTGAGATGGCAAGAATTGGTCCAACACTGACAATTATCTTATATAACATTTATTTTTCTTCTGCAGAGGAAATTGTGACATCAGTGCAAATAATTAAAATACACTTTAAGCTGATTAAAATACATATTTTATGCAACACCCACACAAGGAGAAATTTTGCTTCAGTAGGGAAAAGGGCAGTTCAGCCGTGGGCTGTTTTGATGTGTGTAGTATGAGTTGGCAGTACTCTTTGATCCATGTCCTTCAGGCAAATTTGACATCTATTTCACCCGAGGCAGGCCCGGATTTTTGGAAGGGTATTTCTATATAATGACTGACTGACTGCTGGAAGTCATGTCATTGTCCTCCTCCGCCTCTTCAGACCCGATTTGCAGGCCAGGTGAATCTCATGACATATCTCCTGGTAAATCAAGCAGGAAGAAGAAATGCCTGAAATAGTCCCCATCATGCTGATGCCAGAAAGTCTAGATGATGAGTGATTTGGGGAATATGAGGAGAAACTCAGCTTAGCCTTACATACATTTCAGAATAGGTTAGCAATTTTGAAGAAAATTCAGTATTTCAAATAGTATATTAGATAGAGTCTGTGCAGAAAAAAAAACCCACCACAACTCCTTTAAATAAAATCTGGGTTTCCCTCTTAGTTTTCTTACTTTCTGCTCATATGCATTTGCTGTGTTTCCTTTGGTAAAACACTTCTTTGGTATCATATCTGTTTATTTTAACTATGAAATATTTATTTCTATGGAAAATACTTATATACTAATTTTATTACACACCAAAGTTTATTGCAAAGAAGACTGTGTGACCTGTTGGTGTAAGGTGATGGACATTTTTATAATTGCCTAGATAACTAAAGTAAATCATGGACATAAACCCAGGATCACTATCGAAACAACTTGAGCCTTTCTAATTGTTGCCTTAGCAGAGTTCTCACTCTGGATGTCTCTTCTAGTGATTACAAGGTGAATTTTATTTATTTGTCTTTTATTCCACACATTCTACAGTGGCAAAAATACTCTACTGGTACCTAAGAGCGAATCAATTAGATATAATTAAAGGATAAAAGATTTCTGGAGGCAAACAATCCAGAGGGGGGAAAAAAAAAAAAAAAAAGAGCTTGTCCTTTCCCCATGCAATTTGATTTCCTGAAAATCTGAAAACATTTCTACTCACAAGTCTGCCACAGCAATTTGAATCTTTTTTATCTTCCAAAGAGCAGCTGTGCAAGGTTTTGTTTTGTGCAAATTCAGCATAAAAATGAGAAATTAGTTATCCACTTATAAATATTTTTTCCACTATAGATAAACAGTAAATTCTTTCAGTAGTTGTCTTAAGGAGGAAGTAATATGGCCAGAAATATTTAAATACTGTGTACTGCAATACTATACTAATCTGCAGTACTATTAAATAGAAATAGGGAGGTAAGTTTTTGCTTTTTCTCTGGGCAAGAAATATTGTTCATCTCCAGCTTAATTTTACTGATCTTTGTTTGGTCAAAACTAAAAATGCATCAATTTTAGGCAGACTGAAATAATGTGGTTGGTTTGCAGTGATGATGTTTCACGCAGTGCTCAATAATGAATATCTGACTGCATATAAAACACACAGCAAGGTAGCTGATTCCTTCATGCTAAAGAAGAATACCCAGGACATGGAAGTTTCCTCATAAACTTCTTTGTAACATGGAGCCCTTCTGGAATACAATTTCTACTAAAATGATTCTAATAAACACACAGAGATAGGTAGATATACATATTTTCTCACACAGATATGTATGGCATAGATACATAAAAACCTATGGTAAGAAAGGTTTGAGCAAGATTTTATAGATAGTTAGAAATTACAGGTATGTATTATATGAGCTTTTTTTAAAAAAAAATATGTTCTGTACTTACCATAGAGTATAAAAGGACATTTAGGGCTGTGACTGTACATCCTTGCTCTAATGCAAGTGTACATGCAACACCTTCCTTAACACCTATCAGAGGAATAACTGTGGCTCTGCAAAAACAAATGCAGAAGAGTGGACAAACTGTCAAATTATTTGATAGCAAGGAGAAATACCTCATCTCGACATTCGTACCATGCACCTGAAGTGAATAAAAAAAATTAAAAACATAGAAGTAAATTGATTTCAGTAGGTTGGAGAATCGAAAAGCCATTATCTTATCTTTAGAATTCTAGTCAAAGAAAAATGTTTAATATAATTCAAAGGCAATACTAAAAATCCATTTTTAATGCATCAAAATATATTAACTGTGTTTTTTCTTCTTCTACAATAAGAAAACTCATTGACTTGCAATAGGGAATCCCTTTACTTCATCCATAATGGAAAATCTCTACCTCATCAAAAAATAAAATTTACTATGCTTTTGCCAGTGATGTATTTTCTGTCCCAGATAGGTTCAGGTTATGGTCTTAATCTCAAAAGAAAGAGATAAACCAAAGGCAAAGCCACAAAGACCACTCTGAAGAGAAATCTAAAGGAAGCTGGTGGGGATGGAGGGATAAGATTTTTTGTAGAGTTTTCTTTTTTTGTTTGTTTTGGTTTTTTGGGGTTTTTTTCTGTTTGATTTTGGTTATTTTGTTGTGTTTTAAATAACCACATCTGTATCTTTTCTCTCTCTCTGTCCTGACTAGAGGCATATCTTTCTGCTTTGGAAAAGCAGACTCATGAATCCAATGAGAAGACACTGAGTAACATCTGAAACAATGTCAGAAGTGAAATATAATAACTAAAAAACTTAAGCAAACCCGCCATTTCTCTCTCTGGATCCTGTTGTAGCATATCTTAGCTACACGGTAAAATCTTTCATAGCTGCTCTCTTACATTGCTTTCTCACCAGGGAAAGAAAATGAATGGAAAATCTCATGGATGAAAGTAAAGAAAGGGAGATCATTTACCAATCACTGTCACAGGGAAAATAAACAAAACATGGCTTGAGGAAAATTAACTTATTTCCAATTTAAGCAGAATTGGATGGTGTTAATCAAGGATGAAAACTAAAACACATTGCTCCCACAACAACTCTTCTTTCCAGGCTCAACGTCACACCTGCATCCCCCTCAGCCCAAGGGGCACAGGGAGGATGAGGATAAGGGGCTGTGGTCAGTCTATAACAGCTCCTTCCAACACTCCTCACGTTTTTTCCTCCTCCAGCATGGATCCTTCCACAGCCTGGAGTTCTTTAGGACCAAACTACTCCTGGCTGGAGTTCTCTCCACAGGCCATATTTCTTTCAGGACATTCCCTCTTGCTCCACTATGGACACTTCCACGGGCTGTGGGGGAATCTCTGCTCCGATGCCAGGAGCAGCTTCTCTCTCTCCTTCTTCATGACCCTGCTGCCTGTAGGATTGTCTCTTGCTCTTTTCCCCCCTTTTCCTCAGTCTGTCTGGCATTTTTTGTTGCTTTTTAGAAAAGTTCCCTGAGGTGTCACCTGAGGGGCTGAGCAGTGTTTGTGGTGAGTCCCTGGAATGGGCAGGATCCATCCATGTCAGGCAGAGAGACCTCCCTGAGCCACCCAGCCCCGTAGCAGCCATTACACCTTGGGCTGGGAGAGAACAGGTTTTAGAGGTCAGGTTCCCCACCCCAGCTTTAAACCTGTGCTTTCTGCTTTTTTGGGTGACAACAAGCACTGTGTGTTCCTGAGTGGTCAAGAACACTGGAACAACCTTTGAAGTGATGTCAGACTGTCACGATTTCTGATAACACACCACAAGGACTCTTGTTCAGAAGGCTAAAAGTGACTCTTTTATTAGGGATGGTTCTCCCTTACATACAATTTTACACAGGACAATGTGATTGGTGAAATCACACACACAAAAATTGAATCACACCTCTTCAATCACATTGGTCAAACCAGAGGGACATCAAGAAGAAATCCCTCCTTTCAGAAGGAATGAATAACATAAATACTGTTACAAAAACATTCCATCGTGTTTATCACACTTCCCTGGGAAAGCCAAAACATCAGGCCTGAAACCAGACTGCACCAGACAGGTGACTGCCATCACTGCCCCCCTGTAATACCTACCAAGATGAATGATACTCTTAGAACTCCTGCTATTCTTGAATAACATCTCAGCTAGAAGCTCGCAAGGACTTCACAAAATGATATGATTTCTCAGTACCTCACAGAAAATATTACTGCACTATTCATAAAAATATATTTTAGGATTTTTTTTTTTTTTTTCTTTATCTGTTAGTTGTCTACACCCTAATATCAGAAAGGGCTTAATTTTGTTCTGGTTTTGGCACTGATGGTCCTGTCTGACCAACGGGTGTACTGTAATTTGTATTTTTATTCCCACTGGCACAGTTGGAGAATATTCATTTCAAATTCAAAATGGATTCCTCCCAGCTGCCATGAAACCATTAGCACTTTAAAGAACAGTGAGGATTTCCAAATGGCTTGGAAATTGTTCAGGTGGTTGGCGGAGAGATGTTGCTGCAGGTAGCAAACCCATTCTGCTCAACACAAAGGCCAGGCCTCTACATTCATTGGTTTTATATTTCATAATAAAATTATAATTCAGGGATGCTGAGCTAGAGAAGTAAATAAACCTTCTCATGGCTGTGCAGGTTTCTCTGTGGATTGCATCCAAGGGCTCTTAAATCCCACTCAAGGCCTTACCTCAGATGTTTACACATTTTTAAGGCACTCAGCACTCTAGTATCATTGTCCTTTGAGAGCATAATAAGACAAGCTTTACAATATGCTTCAAAATAAAAGAAGGGTCATTACACCTTTTAACAAGTAGAAATATTGAGTCCAAGTGCTCAAAGAGTACTCAAAAGTGCAAGGACCTCTTTGCTTAGTCACCTGAGAAATATAATTTATGATTGATCTAAAGGAGAAAGGTAATTAACTGGGGAGGTGGGGGTGGGTATTTGGGAGAGGGCTGGAAATTAGCTTTTAATTTATTTAGAGGAGTCCAATTGTCTTGGAGGATTGTCAGGGTACACACTCACACACTCAGAGGGCACTGAAGCACCCAGAGCAGCAAACACCACACAGCTGCAAGCCACGAGCAGCCCCTTCTGTGGCCACAGTGCAGAAATGACCACAGCTGGAGAGGAAAATCCATTAATGCCCAGGGCTTAACCAGAGCAGTGAGTGCCAAGGACAGGCTCACAGGACATGTCATATCTTCTCAAGTTCTGCCACACTCAGGCAGGAACTGCTTGCACTATGAAACTCTGCTGTGCAGAGGATCATTTAGAGACTGGAGCTCATCTCATTTTCACTTTGTTAGGCATTACGAAAATTTTTGTTATTCAATTCCTACATTAGTTATACCAACAAACTCCAGGTACTTTAAAACCCAGATGTGAAGTCCCTGTTACTAGAATTTAATCATTTTGTCAAAATCTGTATATCTCTATAAGTGTGCCTTGACTCTACAGCTACTGCTTGTTTATGGGTTTCTTATTTGTTGTTTTTTGAAAGAATGAGAAAGTGGCCAGGATTAAATGCTGGAAATTAAGAAGTTAAATTCCCTTTTGAATCTCAGAAAGAGAAAAGAATATATTACATCACAGTGAGATAGAAATAAATCTTTAGGCTTTCTAAGTGTTTTTGATAAGAGGCAGCATGTCAGCTGCAATAGTAGAGGGCCAGTGCCCTAAAAATCCAGATAAATGTTTAGTATTTCATAGACATAACTAAAACACAGTACGAAACACAATACAGTATTGTTTTACATTTTTAGACAGAATAATCCACTAAAACCAGATAGTATGAAGGTCAAAAAACCAAGGTAGAATATATAGATAAAATTAAGAAAAAAACAGAGATAAAGCCTGCATGTACATGAAAAAAACAACTTACATAAAATTATGCCGAAGAGTGTAATGTTTTTTAATAATTTTAATAAGTGAATAAAAATTGTTTTAGATTCATGTATTTATCTAACTGATCAATTTAGAGTTAAAACCTACCCATAGATGCCTGCAGCAATGCAGCAACTCCTATCTAGCTAGCTACTATGCTTCTGCATCACTTTGCAAAAACCTAAGGAAGAAAAAAAAAAGAAAAAAGAAATGAAGAAAAGAAGAGAAGAAAGAAGAAAGAAGGTTGCACAGTTCTAGCCAGCCACCAGACCCCTGCTCCCCACTAGATGTTCCTGGCTTCTGAGGCCCTGGGGAGTTTCCTTATTTCCCCAAGGCCTTACCCTGAAATTATTCCTGCCAGCTGCCTGAGATTTGTTGCATTGGGAAGCCTTGGGAAACTCCAACATCCCCCTGGAGCTTCTTCCTGGGAAGAACCCTTCAGCAAATGGACTGCACCTTCAAATCAATGCCTGAATACACTGATGCCTTTTAATGCTTTAATAGACTGATGCCTTTTCAATAAATAACTTTGTAATTCCAGCTCTAGACTGCAGCAAACTAGCTTCCCCCACCACTTTCTAACAATTAAATATCTGTATGGTTGCAACTGCCATGCATAATATACGTGATATGATACTTAAATGTATTGTTCTTTTTTTTTGTTGTTTCTTAATTTTAATTCTGTCTAGCATAAGTCTTGACGGATCATTTCATTCAGTGCTTAATTTTTTCCTAATCTTTCCAGATGTTAAGAATACTGAAGCTTAATTGAGAAGCTAAGTGTGAAAGAATAGTGTACTACCCACATGTTTTTTTTATTGTGGAAATTGAAGGACACATCCAAAGTCATGTAGAACAAGAAAAATTTGAAACAGTTCATCAGACTTATTCTTTTACAGTCTACCACAAGCCTATCCTGCTATATGTTATACTTAGCCTTAACCACAGAATAGGAAGCAGTATCTTATTATTTTTATACATTTAAACAGATGACCAAAATCTACTTCTTGATTACAATACAAAAAAGGAAACATTTTTGTATGTGTATTTATTTTTAATGCAGAGGGAGAACAAAGATCTAAACCCGAGATTCTTATGACAAACACAAGAGCCTTTCAAAAGCTTCTCCAGGTCAATGAACCTAAGATATTTCATATTTGTTTTGAGTATAGCTGAAGACTTGAAAGCCCCTCTGCACATTACTTTCCTGTCATCCCTTCTACATCTGTCTCTCACCATATACTTATCTATTTGAGTTTTTTTGTTGTCTCTGTTTCTAGGTTAAACAGAGCAGAAGTGAAGGAATAGTCTGAGAGTTTCTTAGCTGCCAAGTTTGTGAACAGTTCAGGAGATGACTAAAGATTTAGTATACTCTGGTAAAAAAAAAAAAAATCACACATACTATGAAACTCCTAAAAAAAGAGAACCTGGACAATATAGGAAGTCAGCATATAGTTAACAACTGAAAATAACCTTCTGTCTCTGAACTCACAGTCAATACAGCACATTACTTGTCTGTATCTGTAAAGCAAATATTTCCACTTTCATGTCTTACTCCTCTCTTGCAATACACAGTAGCAGAAACAAGGAATAAACCTTCATACTTTATCTATGGAGCTTTTATTTGGCTAACAGATGTCACTGTGCTGAAGTGGCTTCCATACTGACTCCTGAGTCTTTTGTCTTTTTATCCCAGAATAAATTAATAAATTTATTTTTTATTTTCTTGAGAAGGTAATTTTTGGTACAAGTTTTTAGCTTAAAAAATGTCAAAAATCTACCAAAAATTAATTTAAAACATCCTCAAAATGAGCTTTAGGAATCACTCCAGAAGAAAAGATATTTTAGACCAAGGAGCTGGGGGGTTTTTTTCATTTGTTAAACAAATATTTTACCTTCTAAAGAAAAAATTTCCTTGGCAGAAGAAACATGTTGGCTTATGTGAATTTCAATATTGATTATTTTAAGGCCCTTTTTGTTAACTTAATAACATATTGAGTATTCTTATAGAACTGTTCACAAGTAACTGGAGAAGTCAGTGTGAATATATGAAAGCAGGGTCAGGCTGTTATGCCCTGACTGACCCACAAAAGGGAGCATTTAGCTATGCAAATGAAATTAAAATGAAAGCAGACAAAAGAGATCATGTTACCACTACAAAATTATGATGTTCTAATTTTTACTGATGATTGTGATCCAGAAAAATCAAACTCATTATTTCAAGAAATAACAGCTGGCCACTACAGCATCTTTGTATGTCTTGAGTATTAGGTCTGGCAATTTAATATAAGTCAGTGTTTAGCTACTTTGAAACAGGAAAAAGACTTTTCTCACTCAGTAATTGGTTTTTGGAAAGGTACTAAGTAATTAAAGTAACGTAGAAAAATACTCTGTCTTGCTCTTAAGGAAATGGACTTTTTTTTTTCATTAAAACCCATGAGAGGAAGCTAGGAGTCAGCATTTAATCTTTAAAAACTACACAATCATGAAAACATGTTATGATTCATGTAAATATACTGTGCTGAGGTGAGTCTCTGTGTGCCTTAACGCTTTGCCATGCATTCCAACACAGGGCTGATTGCTTCCCCAGATCAAAAACCCCAAAGCCTTTATTTGACAGAAAAACATCACAATGAAGCAGCACAGGCATTTGTCGAGAGAACCTGGCTTAATTGCCAGAAAAGGTTAAATTGAAACCTGTGTGTAAGTAAGAGCAGAAAGAATCCCAGATGAGCTCATTCTCCACTGAGAAGGTGTGTGTGCAGCCTGCCTAGAGGGCAAGAACAGAGAGCAAATCACCTGTACCAAAGTCCTCCAGTGTAAGCAAAGGGAAGATGCTGCTGGGTGATGCTCTCAGATCGTGACAGGCTGGTACATGGGGCACTGTAAACTGGAACAGAGCACACCTAAGGATCAGTCTGGGCATCACTCTTCTGTGGAGGTCCCAGTTCACAAGGTCTCACTACAAAGCTGATAGTCTTATACCAGGAGTTGTAAAATTGGTGCAATTTCAACACGAGCTGAACTGTTCTAAGTTCAGAGCTAGTCTCAGGCTCATATAAGAAATCTCAAATAACTTTGAAATTAGGTTTTGATAATGATTAAAAAAAACCCAAAACAACAAAATAAAAAAAAGTCAAATGCTTTTGTGGCATCTATGGAGACTTACAAGGTCCACAAGAAGAACAAATAAAAAATACTTGGAAAGTTACTAAAATCTGTTTCAAAGCATTTCTAAAAAATTACATTAAAAAAAACCCCCTGGGTTTTAGTTTTACAGCAAAACCTAAACAAGAGATCTAAGCTAACCTTAGGGTTCAATAAAACATATTATGGACACTAAGGTAGTCATTTTATATTTCATTTGTGGTGAAATGGTAAGAACTAGCCACTTTCAAGATGCAATTAATTTAGCTTCTTTTAGATGTCTGCTTCAGGATGCAAGCAATTATCTTAGTGATACTGATTAGAACTCTGCTGATTACAACAGACACTTGGAATGATTAGCTTAGAGACAGATACACCCAGAGATTGAGATCTGAAACAAACCTTATGAGAAGGCAAAAGAAGGATTTTGAATCCAATGACTCAAGTTCAAACTTGTGTGGAAGGAAAACTCCAACTCTTCTGCAGCTGACTGGGACCACAGGTCCATGTGCTGGGCTCCCAGCAGGCTGCTTGGGCAGAAGCAGCAGCAGCCAGGGCTGCAGGGCAGTGGGACAGGCTCCATGTGGGAGCTGCCAGTGTTTGCAGTGGATGTGGCAATTGGAGGCTGCCCTTGAACACCTGCTGGTGCCAGAACACTGTAAGTTAAAGGGGAACGGCTGCTGCCCCGCCTTTATTCTCAGGGCATCCCAACCCAGCACCATCTCTCACTGACAGGATGCTTTTCAGAGCTCAGAAACTAGTTTGCTAGTAGTACAGAATGCCTACAGGTTAGACACACCTAAATTCTCTTTCATTTTTGTCCCAGAGTTCTAGGTCTAGTAATGTCATCTAAATACATATCAGCACAGAGATGGAAAATCTTTAGCAATGGATATATTTAGTCAATAAACAAGCCTGAAGAATCAAAGTTTAGGATATAAAAGTCAGATCCTACTGAAAATTAAACTACTTCACCTTGGCCAGACTTTGCTCTCAGTATACAACATGCAGATATGAAAACTTTGATTCTGTTTTCACCTCAAGATTTTGTCCTTTTATTTTCCAAAACTGGTTAGATATATAATAATTCTGAGTGAAAATATTAGTGCTCCTTTGAAAGTATATTTCATATCATATAGCATGTGAAAGATTAATCTTCCAACATAAATATAATCGAGCTTGTGTTAGCACCCTGTTTGCTGGTAATTGACACCTAATATACACCTAAGTAGAAATTAAGTCTATTTTTATTTTCTAAGGCATTCCATTTAATGAATAACTGGTTCTAATTTTAGTGGTCATAGTGAATCTCTAAATAATTTTAGCATGTATTTCTACTGATTCACACTTTAGTTCCTATCACTATGCTGTAAAAACCATATCACTTCTAATGTTAAATGGTGCAAAGTTATTCCATCATTGATATGAACTTACAGTATATTTCATGTGTGATGCATTTTCTAACTTTAGGTGCATCATTCTTACGTGAGTGGTTACTGGATAATCATAATTTCTTTGGTATTTTTCAAGCAACCAGAGAAGTTTCTAAAGCAGTTTCAGAAAGAAGAAATGAGGTTTGTTGGCAGAGGCAATATCTTTTATTAGACCAGCTGATATAATGGAGAACAATCAAGCAAACTTTCTAGCACTCAGTCATGTAATCAAGTCTTTTTGAAAAACCTATAAGAGCACAAAAGGAGAGTAGAATTTGAAATCTTATTTTAACACTTCTTGTGTAGAATAGAAGGAATGTAATTTTGAAAAAAAACTTTAAAAAATATATTTTCAATTTATAGATTTAACTATTTATAAATAATATTTTTTTAGAATAAGGCATTACTTTCTGTTAGTGTACTTCCAGTAATATCATGGGACATAACCAGATTTTAGTCCTTAAAATGTACTTTTTTTTACATATTTCCTCTATGTTATACACCTTATAAAAAGCACAAGATATTTCATCTTCATGTAGAAACAAATTTCAGGGTCATCAAAAACAGAGGGGAAAAGAAACATATACAGGCATCTGTGTACACATAATGGCTGCTTATTAATTTTCTCTATATTTTTATATACATTAAGTATGGAAATTAGGTTCAACAATGCTTTTCCCTTCAGCATTAAACCATTCACGCTGTACAGAAAAACAAATATTTTCCAAAGAGAAAAGAAAAACAACCACACACAAGTAATATGGGAGACTGCAAGAATTCAAGGGTAATGCATAACATTGCAAGGAACGTAAAAACGAAAGAAATTCAGAATTAAGGTCGGATGAATGTTCCCTTCAACACTAGCAGGTCTTCAAAGAGCTCTCAATGAACCCTGTTGGAAGAGGCTGCCCAGGGGAGCGGTGGGGTCACCACCCCAGAGGTGTTTGAAAGATGTGTGGAGGTGACACTAGAGGACATGGTTTAGTCCTGAGCCTGGCAGTGCTGAGTTGATTGCTGGACTCAAAGATCTCAGAGGTCTTTTCCAGCCTAAATGATTCTAGGAGTCTGGGATTCTGTGCAATGAGCCAAAGGCTGTCAAACACAGGGAGCTGTCTGTAGCTAAGGAGGTCCCTGAACTGCCCTTTTCTGGAGGGTGGAAGGAACCAGCACTACCAGCTTCTCTGGTTTATTCTTTCATAAGCATTTCCTGTAATCTGCTTTTAGACACAGGGCAAACAGTTTCGTGTCCTCATGTTTTGGCCTCACCAGTTTAAAGTGCTTTAACACAGTGCTTTGAGTGCTCTGTAGAAGTCAACACACACACACACACACACACACACACACGTATATATATACACACTGAAGGTATTAAAAAGAATAAAACTGAAGATACTGAAAATTCAAATCAATTTCCCATAGCTGGGAAAAACACTGAAATGCTAATTAAAAAATAAACGTTTGTTGGACATCTCACTTTATATTCAAAATACGAATAAAATAAGGGGCACATTAAATAAATTTAAATACAAATAGAATAAAGGCCTGTCTGTCATCAACACCCTCTGCAGCATGTTGTAAACTGCAAAAAAAATAGCATTCTCAGCTGTAAAAACAGATACAAGGCTAGTGAGCCAACCAGGACTTGGGGGTAAAATCCCTTACCTTCAATTCTGCATAAAAAGAGTCTGTCCCTTCATATTCTATTAAAACTTGGGTCATTTTAATTGATTTTTTGTACAAAAGTTCTCTATAATAAAATGCAATGAACCACTTCTGAGGCTTCTGACTGCAACACAAACATCAGGGAACACAAACTGATCTGTGCTCATTTAGGAAAATATAAGAGTATATTGATGCAACTAGAGAGTAGTTTAGTGCTGCTAATAATGAAAAGCCAAAATTAAAGCAGTAGACAGAAAATTAAAGGTATGGGGAGTTAAATTTGCAAACGTAACATAAATGGAAGAAAGTTAGCATATAATTAGAGTTTCTAATTTCTCTCTAAATGTCTCTCAGGTTGCATACCAGGCAATTAGATTTCATTGGGCTTCAATTTACTGTTGGGAACAGTTGAAAGTGTAAGACTGTGGAGCAGTAAAGGGAATTATGTTTTTTTAATTAATATGCTGAAAGTTACTGTAATGTGAACACAGATTTCAAGCTACAAAGAAAATTATGTTAGCTCTTTCTAAAAGAAATATTAATAGATCTTAGTTTCTTTGAAATATAGTTTTGTAAAACAATATAGCAATATTTTTAAATGCTGAATAGAAGTTCTAGAAGTGAAACAAAATAATTCCAAAACAGTAACAAACAAGGAAAAAATCCCAAACAGCATAATTTTACCACTAAATAGCACTGAAAATCTGGAAAAGGCACCAGTGTTTTTTCTCCACCACTTCATGGCACTCTTCCATACTCAGCCTGGTACAGCAGTCCTCAGATACTCAAATTCCAATCAGTAGCTGTAACTGCTAAATTACGAATGTTTATCACCAGTAAAAGTAAGTTTGTATGAAAAATGGACATCAATTGCATAGTGCCCAGGAACAATTGAAGTAACCACTCAAGAATTTGTCTTCTTCTATTCTTGAGGCTCCTAGCAGAATTTAGAATCCGTGAAATTACCCTTGATTTCAAGAAAAAAATAAAATATGCAGGGAGAGCTTAGGGGTTTCATCCACAGCAAATTTTTTAAAGTGTTTGTTATTAATTATGTTAGAGTTATTAACTGGGGAGTAACATCACTTACACATAGTTGTAATTCTTGGGAACAGCTCTTCTGGAGACATAAAGGGACCTAGTACCAGCTCTGAACAATCCACATTTCAAAGTTCAGTTCCCAGCACTCACATTGTTAAAGTTAATACTAGTGCTCAACACTAAGATTTTCTTACTAGCAAAAAAAAAAAAAAAAAAAAA